>JAHRIG010000270.1:2263366-2360784 GCA_020311275.1 Eira barbara | reverse complement strand
CATCATCGCCACCATCATCATCACCACCATCACCGCCTTGATTCTCATCCTTACTGTCATCATCATTAGATTCATTTACACATTTTTCTCTTTCATCACCAAATTTATGAGCATTTCATATACTCAGGTGCCATATTATATTGACTTGTGTCCACTGGATTGTACAGGTAGTAATCACACATTTATTGTTTTCCAAATTGAGTTGAATTTTACCAAATGTGGTCCATTTATAAACTGGAACTTGCAAGGTTGTTGAATTGACAAGGACAACGGATTCAACATTTGGACGTTAGCTCCAAAACTCTATTCAGTTGGGTCTCAATGTTCTATTGGACTGCATGGCTTCCAGGGGATTAGTAATATCTTCAAGACTTGATGGCAGAAACCAGCCAGCTGTGAGCTGGGCTACTGTGGGGTTGTCCTGAAGGGGTCGGGGAAGGGGTGAGGTGTGTGGGCAGCTCAGGGGTTCAGTGAGACTTGGCAACTGGGTGATGTTTGGGGAGGAGTGAGCAAGGGACATGTTGAAGGGTGGGCTGTCCACACAGCAGATTGAGGGCACTGGCAGTGGAGTCAGATAAGCCAGATGGGAGCCTGGGATACACTTGTGACCTTAGGGCATTCATTGAACTTCTCTAAGACTCAGTCTCCTTATCTGGAAAATGCAATAGTAGGAGCCTCTGACTTGTAGGTTTGTTGTGAGCTCTGGAGTGGGGTGTGGGCTGTGGAGCACACCCTGGGATGCCGGCAGGGTGCGTATCTGCCAGGATGGTCTGGGCTGTGTTGCGGCAACAAGCAATCCCTGCCTCTCAATGGGTTCGTGCTTCAAAATGGTGTTTCTCACTCCGCACGTTCAGCCAGAGGCCCTCTAGCTCTCTGGGCAGTTGCCTCTGTCTCTTGGGCCAGCGCTCCTGGACGCCTTGACCCTAAGCACCCAAGCTTCAGTCTGTGCCTCTCGGGTTGCAGGGGTGAGGGAGCAGAGTACAGGAGCTACTCTCATTGGCACACGCGTGCCTGGGCCCTGGAGTGACGCCTGTCACCTCTGCCCAGGACGCATCGGCCTGGAAGGTCACGAGGCCCCACCTGTCTGCGTGGGGGTGGGGGGAGGCACAATCCTCCTTGAGCCCCAAGAAGCAGACTGGGCGTGAGGGCCAAGCGGCTTCCCCGCACCCCTCGGAGCAGCTCAGGTAGAAGCGCATGTGCTCTTGTTGTTTTGTTGTTGCAGTAAACTTAGGAGAAGCTGGGAGATGTAATAACTTGGTTTCTCTTAAGAGACACCTGTCAAAGCAGCCTTCTCCAGACAGCCGTGCCACCGTGTCCTGCTTCCGAAGCGTGAAGGAGTGGGGGTGTGGGGGGTCATGGTGCCGGATGTCAGGTCGAGGCCCTGTGAGTGGCTCTTGTCTGTGGGGAGTCAGGTCCTCAAAGCCTCTGAGCCACTGTCTGCATTTAGAATTTTGCTGGGTCCCACCTGATGTAAGATTTTAAAAAATCTTGACGAGAAGTGAAAGATGTCATTTAAAATGTACAAGTGCCTTTTAATGTCGAGGAGCAGAGGCGCCTGACCATTCCCAATGCAGATTGTAACTGGATTTCCAGAAAGTCGGCGGGACGGCCCTACACGGTAATTCAGACCAAGGAGGACGCGATGGGCTTGGTAATGTAGACCTGTGTCTTCAGTTGTGTGAATGACTGTGGTTCAGGTAGAACTAGGAAGGCTTCTTGATTTTTTTTTTTTTTTCTTTTGGAGGGAGGCATAGGTGAAAAATTATTTCTTGGTCCAACTGAAACATTGCACAGGGATATGGCATGTGGGTCGCTCTCAAGGAGCTAGGAGGAGCTCGTAAGAGACACAGCGGTGACCCAAGGGAGACGCGCCCCTGGGGTGGGGAGGGCCTCTGTTCCGCCGGTCCCGAGACTGGGGCCCCTGGGGGTGGGAGGGGTGAGTGGCTGGAGACGGGCCCAGGTGGTGGTGGATGATCCTGAGGATAGGCCGAGTGGGGCCCCAGGAGCCACAGACCTTTTAGGAGGCTGGGATTTCCCTGGAGCTTGAAGGAGGAAGTTTGTGGGTGTCTCCGTGAGCCAGGAAGGGGCGGTCACTCACCGCGTCTTCTGTGCCTTGGTTTCCCCTCCATCTACCCCCGGGACCTCATCGAGCATTCAGCGAGAACGGGGCTCTGTTCTCTGGCTCTCGGGGCCGCATCATTTTAAGGCAGAAGCATCTTCCGGTCTCCCAGATGGGAAGCCAGCAGGTTTCTGGAACGCCGTGCTTCGGTTAGGGGTCCTGCGCGGCTGACGGGCAGAGGGGCATCTCGCTGGGGACGGACTGCGCCGCACACTCTCTCCCGGAGGCGCGCTCTTCTCCCCACCCTGCCCGTGTCCGACGTGTGGAAACACGTCACCCACTAACCTGGCGGCCCCGTCTGAGTGACAGTGACGCTGGGGTTTGCACAGAGGAGATTTGTCAGAACTCCACGGGTGGAGGAAACAGTTGGGACAAGGACACAAGGAAATCTATTGTGAATTAACAGCGACGAATCCAGGCAGATGGGGAAAGTGAAAAGCTAATCAAAGTGCAGATCGAAGAAGTGGAAAATGAAGATCAGGGCGCGAGGCTCTCGCTGGAGCCCTGGTGGTCGCCGTCTGCAGCTCCCCAGTTGCCTTTTGCACAATTTCGGCGATGCTTTCTCCGTCAGCGAGACCCTGCCAGGGCCTTGTACCTCTTGCGGGAATCTGTTCTCGGCAGGGAGGCTGATTCACTCGGATGCCCCCGTGTCCCCTGTAAACACCGCGTCTTTGGGGGACAGAGTGCGTCCCGAGCCACGCAGACTGGTGATGGGGAAGGTGTGTCTGCCTTTAACACGGTGCTGGGCACGCGGTTAACAGGGTCCCTCCCTTCGTGACTTAGAGTAATAAAAACGGAGACAAGTGGGCGTGAGTTCCCACCGTGTGAGTGGGGCCGGAGGGTGACCTGACCTAGGTTCCCAAAGGCATCACCAGGATTTACGGATTCCAGTTACAGTGCCCATGAGAAAACGATCCCCGAGCATCCCGGGCAGCGGCAGCTCCCTGGCAGGCCACACGGGAACTGGAATCAGTCTCGCCGGTTCTGTGCGCCGTCTGGCAGCCGTGGGAGAGCCCAGAGAAGGGAGCTGCATGTACAGCTGGGCACAGCGGCAGGGAGCGGAGCCTGTACTGGTTGTTATGGCGGAGGTGGTGCTGACAGCCCGGGAGGCTGTGCACGGATACATGGGATGGTCCCCAGCAAAGGAGCCACGTGGCCCAGATGTCCACAGCTCGGGGCCCACAGACCTTATCCTAGGATGACTGTGTGTAGACACTGATGCCCTGAAGGTAAGATCTGGGTTCAGATGCGCAAAGTCTGGCCCTCCCTCACCTTACCTTCCTCAGCCCCAACTCTGGCTGATCCTGTGGGCTCCCTCAGCCCCTGCCCATGTGGCTGGCACCCCGGGGCCTCTCTGCACACCATTCTTTCTGGAGGTCTTGGGGGATCTGGCCTGCCTCCCACCATGGCCCCTCCTGCTCAGGGGTCCCAGGGAGGGGGTGTCCAGACCAGAGTTTGGAGCCAGTCTGCACGGCCAGCCCCAGGGAGCCATGCCGGTGGCTCCCAACATAGCTGGCCAGCTGGTAGGCAGGCCTGAGGGGGCCGGGGCAGTTTCTGCCCTGCTCTGGGGCTCAGAACCAGGGCTCTCTTCATGCCCACATGTAAAACAAGGGTATGATGAGTGAGTTGTTGGATTTCATACCATGGGGGCTCTTCAGGTTCAGGGAAAGGAGAGCGGGGAGTGTGGGGAGTCTCCTGCTACAGGCTGTCCTGAGCGGGGGTCTGCCTGGAGGAGGACTGGCAGGGCAGAGCAGGAGACATTCAGAGAGGCATGGGGGGAGCCTGTGAGAGGGCAAGGACTGGGCAGCCCATCTGTACGTCAGCACATGCACGTGGACTGGCCACGTGTGGGCCCCCAGCAGAGGTCACAGGTCACAGGGGACCCCAAACCTCTGTTATGCTGCGTAGGCTTCTAGATGCTTCTCACCAGCTTATTCACTGGACTGTTGTCTGAGAGGACTTCTCGGACAACCTCCTCCTAGGGCTGCGGCTGTCGTGGCTTCCCTGTGGAAGAAACCATCCCCTGAGAGAAACCATTTCTCTCCATGGTTTTCTTGTTTGTTTGTTTGTTTTTGTTTTTAAGGATTTATTTAGTTATTTTTAGAGGGAGTGAGAGAACAAGAGAGCATAAGAGGCAGAGGGAGAGGATCTCAGACTCTACGCTTGGCGGAGTCCGACACAGGCTCCATCCCATGACCCTGAGAGCACAACCTGAGCTGAAACCAGGAGTTGAGGCTCCGCCAACAGAGCCACCCAGGCTCCCCTCCACGTTTTTGAAGTCACCTTAATATTTGCGTTCACTCTCAATGTTATCAAACATCCTTGATTGATTGCTGCTTTGTTCTTCTTTGAAAATCAGAACTATTTTTTTTTGTTGCTTTTAATGCTATTTGCCCAAGATATGCCTTATAGTTTTCTTCTCTCTCTCTCTAGCCATATTAAATAAATGCAATATGTACACACACGTTGTCCTCTCTGCTTTCCTTAGGCTTGTAAACACCACATAGGTTGAATTGTTTTAACATGATTTGCTTGAGAGCCTCCACCTTTTAAAAAGTATATTTAACTCGCTTATATTTATTGGATTACTCATATAGCTGGACTAATAGCTCCCAACTTTTTTGTGCGTTGTGCATATCAATCCTTCTCTTTGCTTCTTTTTTCTCCCTCTTTTCTTGATGTTACTCTGACTCACTTGACTTTCTGGAGAGGCGGTCTAGTTTTGTGGTTAAGGACAGACCCGGTTTGCATTCTAGCCCTACCACCTACCAGCCCAGTGTTCTCAGGCAAGCAGCCTCATCTCCGGGTGACTCCAATTCTCTGTCTGTACAATGGGATAATAATAGCGCTTGATCCTGGTGTCCAGGTGGAGAGTAAGTGAATAATGTCTGTGAAGTGTCTGCAGAGGACTATACAATAGCCCTTGTATTCAGCTTTTTTTCTGTCAATTTGGTGCATTTTATGTGTGTGTGCATATATATATAAGAATAAAAACCACTTATACTCTTGCATTTTTAGCATATTTTTTATAATATGGTCTAAAATTATTCCATGTACATATCTTCCTCCTGTATGTGATGAGGATGTCCACCTGACCTACCTTCCTTCCAGACCCACCCTTCACAGCCCCCATGCTGTTGTCTGCAATTATTTGTCCAGTGTTGGGATCTCTGTCATTTACAACTGGTGCCCTTTGAACGAGGTTCTGTGTATTTGTTGGAGGAGCTCTTCTGCAGCAGCTGGCCTTGACCTGTGGGGTGTGTAGACCTTCTCTCTCTGGGATGTATGTATTTATTTATTTATTTATTAGTTAATATTTTATTTATTTGACAGACAGAAATCACACCTAGGCAGAGAGGCAGGCAGAGAGAGAGAGAGGAGGAAGCGGGCTCCCCGAAGAGCAGAGAGCCCAATGCGGGGCTCAATCCCAGGACCCTGGGATCATGACCTGAGCCAAAGGCAGAAGCTTTAACCCACTGAGCCACCCAGGTGCCCCTCTGGGATTTATTTAACTGCACAGATGGTCCAGGAAGAGTTGTGGATGATTCCTATCCATTACCTCTTAGAATATTGCCCCCTGTGTCATCTCTGTCCTGCCCATCCGTGCTTGTGGCCACGAGCTGGACACACGGGGCATTTAGACAGAGTGGTCAGGAGGTGCCCTTTCTGCCAGCGATCCCTCCACCTTCCCCGGGCTCCTGCCACAAGTAAGGCAGCAGAGTGGCCTGATGTCTGCTCATTCACATCCTGAATAAGAAGGTGGTGGGTGGGGCGCCTGGGTGGCTCCGTGGGTTAAAGCCTCTGCTTTCAGCTCGGGTCATGATCCCGGGGTCCTGGGATCGAGCCCCGCATTGAGCTCTCTGCTCAGCGGGGAGCCTGCTTCCTCCTCTCTCTCTCTCTGCCTGCCTCTCTGCCTACTTGTGATTTCCGTCTGTCAAATAAATAAATAAAATCTTTAAAAAAAAAAAAAAAGAAGGTGGTGGGTGCTGTTGCTGGGCTGGGAGTCCTGGGGGAGCGGCAGCGGCCGTGGGGGTGCGGTATGCTCCTCATCTACGAAGCTCCTGAAACCCCAGGCAGGCTCCCCCAATGCCCCGAGTAAGGATGAGTGGATGCTGGGCAGGAGGGCCCCCGGGTGATGGAATGGACGCCTGGCTCTGAACCTAAAGTTACTTCTGGGTTCTTAAGCCATCTTTGAAAAAAGGAAAAAAACTAAGTTTCAGGAATGGGTTTTTAACTTTAATTTTTTTTAAGAAAATAATTTTGTCCCAGGTTCATTATTTTCCTTGACACTTATTTTTCAGCTGGAAACCCAGCTCCCAGCTAAGATAAATTTCAACTAAACATTGGAGTAGAATCCAATTTAGATGTTCCACTAACTCAGTAAACCTAATTAACTCGGTTCTGCCGTTTGAGTCCGTTTGCTGGGATGTGATGTTTCTGTTTGGTAAGCAGATAAGGAGATAAATGGGTCACTGTATTTATGACTGTTCATTATTCCTTTAATATGCACACTGGAGAGTGCTCGTCCTGATCACAATTAAAATGCTTTTATACCATTTTCGCAGTAATTGAGCGAACCCCGCAATTTGTACTTTGATTCTCTCAGTTAAGTAATTGGCGATCACAAGCCATCATTGGTTAATAACACATTCAATCACGCGGTCTGCTGTGTATTTAAAAATAACTCAGGGGTGTGCGGCGATTACGCGTGGACAGGAGAGCACGTGCTCACTCGCCGTGGCTCCCAGAGGCCGTGGCACCAAGTCCAGTGAGGAGCTCGGCGTCTCCGTGGCAGCCTGCGTGGTCTCCGGGGACGACGCGGCTCCAGGCATCTTGGCCGTTTGAACTGCTCCTGATACGATTCTGACACGCAGGACGCAGGCAGATGGCCTGGTGAGTCGGCGACCAGCCTGAGTCCCGACGGCAAGGCCCAGCTCAGAGCTCGTGGGCCTGCGAACACTTCCTGCGAGGCGCTGGCTTCCAGCGAGGGGCACAGCCCCGGGAGGGAACCATCAGCGGGCGTCTGACTGGCTTCAGTTCCTCATCCCACCGCAGCCGCCTCGGAGGGGTCTGACGGGTGCAGAGTGGACACCTTCTCGCCCCCGAGGGTGGGAGGTGACCCAAACGGCTAGGATTCCCAGAGGCACGGAGAGCAGAGGGTGTCCCGGCAAGTCATGTTCTCGGAGTCCCCCAGGGACCTCGGGGGCAGCCCTTGCAGTGGGGGGTTGGGGGTCCTGCAGAGGCAGGCAGTGGCCACGGGGGAGCTGCTGTGCCAGGTCCTCCCCCTGGCCCTGCCCAGGGCAGCCTGAGGGGTCTGAGGCCGGAACGCGAGTCCCGATTTGGATGCAAGAGTCATGGTGGAGGGCGGGGGGAGGCTAGGAGCCCAGCCACCCGTGGACTCTGCCCACTCACGGTCCTGAGCCCCTTCCCCGAGTGGCCGGTCACAAAGCCTGGGTCGTGCTCGGCTATGGGCCTTGTTCCTGGACGTGATCCTCATGCCGGAGCGGGCCGGAGCGGGGCTCACGGCCGTCAGCCGGCCTACGGCACCCGGGGAGCCGACTCCAGTCCCGCGGGGTGTGCGCACGGAAACGCCGCGTCTGCTGCCCGAATCTCAAAGCCGCTGGTGTGCCGGGATCTGATGGCTGTGCCCTCGCCTCCCTGGGGCTTGGTGGCACTTTGGGTCCGATAAGGCTTGAGGTTCGGGCAGGGTGTGGAAGGGCTCTCGGCTTGGGATCCAGAGGCAGAAGCTTGGAGCAGAGCTGGCTTGGTGTTGGGCGTTGGGGTGGGTCCTGGTGACCTCGAGGCTCCTGTAGCTCGGGGCTGGGCCTGGGTCTGCGTCATCGGTTCCTCTTGTTTTTAGCCCCTTCCCCGCTCCCCACCAGGGTTCCACTGCGGTGACGGTGGCTGGTGCCCTGTGCAGGTGGATAGCTGCCCATTTCAGCTCCCCCAGAGAAGGGCACCACCCCTTCTCATGGGACGCCTTGCACACACTGCGGCCCCCAGGACACCAGGCCTGGTCTTGGACATTTAGGAGTGCTCCCCGAGAGTCCTAAAGGTCAGGTCCGGCTGACACAGGCAGGAGTCCCTGATAGCAGGAGAATGAGGCTCCTATCCCCCAGATGGCCGCGGAGTCTGCCTGTCCAAGGCGTGCAGACCGCCATGGGGTCTGCCCGTCCACGGAGCCCAGACAGCCGGGGTCCGCCCGGCTATGGTGTCCGAGTCACCCTGCATGCATCACAAGCCTCCCCAGCTCTTGCTGTGATTCCTCGTGATCTGGGTGGGCCTGGCTGGGCTGGGTGGCCGAGTGTGGTCCTTCTCACTGCACCTGATGTCCTGCAGGCTGGAGATGGGGCTCAGCCCTCCACTGAGGGGGTTCCGGCAGGTGAGCTCGGGCTCTTTTGCATGCCGGCTGCGTGGCTTCCAGAACATTATGCATTTGCCCGAGATGCAAGTTCTCTCCGAGTGTCCGCTGAAGCCCAAAGAGCCAAGGAGTATCCGGACAGGCTGGAGGTGGGTCTGCTTGCTGCGAGCGACCGTAGGCGGCCCGGTGCCTGGAGGCCTTGCGGGGAGGAGGAAGAGCCCAGTCCCGCTCTGTGGGGTCTGAGAGCCCCTCACGCCACCACCTGGAGGCCCTGGGCGGACGGCAGCCTCCCGGCCTCAGCTTCCCCAGCAGTAGACGGATATGAAAGCGCCTCGTGCAGCTCAGACAAGGGAGAACGCGGGACACTCGTCATCTCGCCTGGAGCTCCGGAGCCGGGAACCGTGCTTGTCTTCATGGGCATTGGTCTGAAAAGCTCACAATTATGGTCAATTATCAAGAAGGGACTTGGCAAACTGGGTTAAACATTCAGCGTCATTGTTTTTTGCAAAGTTGATGTACATTTTTGGTAATAATTTAACTGCAATAGAAAGCCACAAAGAGGGGCGCCTGGCGGCTCAGTGGGTTGGGAACTGCCTTCGGCTCGGGTCATGATCCTGGAGTCCTGAGCTCGAGCCCCGCCTCGGGCTCCCTGCTCAGCGGGGAGTCTGCTTCCCCCTCTGACCTTACCCCTCTCTTGCCCTCTCTCTCTCTCATTCTCTCCCTCTCAAATAAATAAATAAAATCTTAAAAAGAAAGAAAGAAAGAAAGAGAGAAAGAAAGCAAGCCACACAGAACAGGGAGGTGAGCAGCTGGGCTCATGGCGAGTGGGGAGATGTTCTTCCTGGCAGTTGGGTGGGCTGGAACTGGGCTGGCCGGCAGGCGGCTCAGCTGTATGCAGCGTCTACGCTGGTGGGGGAACTCTGTGCATGTGTCTTAAGGGAAACCTCCCTCCCGGGGCTCCTGTGGTCGGGGCCCGCTGCCCGTCCCAGGGGCTCGGGGCTGGCCCTTCAGGAATGTAGCTTCTGGAACATGGGTCTCTTCCCGGCCGGGGTGCCCCCCTCTCGCAAGGAAACCCCTGGAGAGAGACGGGACACCATCGGCCCCCAGGGGAGATGGAGGATTTTCTCCTGTCCTCAGTCCTACGGGAGGAGAGAGCCCCTGACCTGCTGGACCCGGGCCAGGCCAGGGACCCTCCCCGGCTCCTTCCCCCCAGGGGCCGACGGAGATGCACCAAGGGGTCTCGGCTTTCAGACCCGCCAGCGGGAAGCAGAAAGCCGAGTCCCAGCCAAGTATCCAGAGGACGGAGTGTCTCAGGGGCAGGATGGGTTTTCAGGGTGTGGGTGAGCAGACCTCCCGTCCGCTGACGCATCTCTGCGTCAGAGTGTTCATGTCGGGGTCTGCTTTGGGGGATGCAGCCCGGACCCTCAGCTGGAGCTTCTTCCAGGCCGTACGCCAGGTCAGGGAAGCACTGGACAAAATTCATTAGAAGCAGGAGCAAAGGCTGTGAGAAAGAGAAGGGCAGAGATGCTGACAGGTCGGTTATAATTTTAAAAGTCCCGTAGAATTGATGAATAAATAAAAATATGATCTTTAATGATAGGATAAATTAGATGGACCTGTGTTTATTAAAAAAAATCCATGAAAAATTAAGAGGGAAAATACCAGAAACTCTTTCCTAATGTATTTAAAATCATGGATTTCCAGGAAAATAGAAAAAGCCTGCCCCCTAAGGTCTCCAGGCCCCTTGCTTTGTACGGGTTGGGTTCCAACCTTCATGTCACTGAGGTTTTCCTGTTTCCAGTTTTTACAGACAAGAAAAGGTAAAATAATCTGCTTTTAGTTTTCTAGAAGTGGTGCGGCTGTGCGGGGCCTGGAAGCGGGTGGCACACACCGTGAAACTCAGACCTGGACGAGGGCTGTCCCGTCCACCACCAGCCAGCAGGGGCGTCCCTAGAAGGCCTTTATTTCCACCCGGCTCTCTGGAGATCTGCCCGTGTCAGTGGGCTCAGTGTTGATGGAACCTGGCTGCTCACGGGCCTGACGGGAGCATGTTGGGGTGGAGAGGGACGCCAGGAGCAGCAAGGGGACAGCGGGGCAGACTGGAACAGCCCTCGGCACTGTTTTCTTGGAGAACCGCTCCCTCTGCCCATAGAGGGACATCGGCCTCAGACCATGCCTTGCTGGGTGATCAAACCACGTGCCCGTCTCGCCCTCGAGGACGTTTTGCAGGCGGTGGGTGGTTCCGTCCCGGGACTTGGGCCCAGCATCGCCTTCATCATAGACCTTTCTTGTCACGCCTAAGTAAAGTGCCATCATTCATTTGAGTAACCGCTTCCTGAGCCTGAGATAAAACGGTAAAGCCTCAATCTCATATCCTTAAATGTCTCAATCTTGCCTGGATGTGGGGCTGTCATCTCTCATGAGCGACGAACGTTGTGACTTTGTTTCATTGTTTAATGAAGTTGTAAATGTCGAGACCGATTTTGTGTCTGGAGTGAAGGTTCTTTCTGCTTTATCAGACATCCCATTAAGAATTTATAGTTCATTTAATTTTCCGTGTGTGGACTAGAAATAAAGCATTTCTTTTGCTTGCTTTTACAAACAAAACTATAAAACGTATTTTTCCCATATGTTCTTTGATGTATGGGGAGATGCTGTGAGACACAGGTCAGCACACACTGAGTGGACGGTGCATCAGTCCACTGTTGCCGTGAGGTTGCTGCGTAACAGATGAACCCAGTGCCTCTGTGGAGCGTGGTAAGCATTATGTCAGCTTGTGACCACTGACCTCTGCTGGGGAGACTCTGTCCTAAGCTCAGCCTGGCCACCAGCCTGGGGGAGGCCAAGGGCCAGGGCGTGTGCCGGCCTTGGTGGGGTGACTGGTGTGCCGAGCATCACCTCCTCCAGGCGAGGCCAGCCCAGGCACGTCTGCAAGATGCTGAGGGGTCGGCAATGCTGGCATCTAAGACTCGTGAATGTGCATGGAGCTCAGAAGGACGTACTGACCCCCGGTGAAACACAGGAGTGCAGCAGGGCTCCCAGAGTTGAAAGAAAAAAAGCCAGATGATAGCTAGAAACTTGACAAAACATCAAAAAAGAGTAGGAAAAGAGTAGAGTTGAAAGTGAATAAAATAAGTAACAAGGAAGAAATAAAATTAAGCATATTAATGACATCTTAATGTGAATAGAATAAATTCTCCTCTAAGTGACAGAGAATGACAGATTGATTTAGAAAACAAAATTCAGCTCTGTGATTTATAAGAAACACTTAGAATAAGTGGCGTAGAGGTTGAATATAAATGAGTGACAATTTTAACTTCATACAAAGAAGAATTTAAACTTAAAGGCGTTCAAGGGGAAAGTAGGTCATTATATAATGATAAATTGCCTAATTTATGAGATATTGAATTGAATAGGCACAAATTGCTAAGCAACAAACAGTATAACAACTAAATATGTAGAGAAAAATAGAAAAGCCTGAATAACAAGAAAAAAAAAGCATTATGGGATATTTGAATGCATCTTTTTGGAATCAAACTTCTCTAGTAGAAAATAAAAAAGAATTTAGAGGACACGAATAATAAACAGTATAACATAATTTACACTCTTCAAATAGAAAGATCGCTTTCGTAACATTGATTGGATATATAAATAATGGGTTGCACTTAATCACCAAGAAAACCTTAAAACGTTTACCAAGCAGGGATATTACAGGTTATTTAATTCGACATACAAACATGGTTAGGGATCAGGAAATCTACAATCATAATAAAATATGCCAACAACTTCCAAAAGGAAAAAAAATACATTTGGAGAAAATCTATAAATGATTCTTAATCAAAACTGTGGCAAACAGGATTCTAAGAGGACCCAGGTGTATGGGGTCCGTGCAATTCCCTTCCCTTGGGTGTGGGTAGAACTTGTGAATCCAATGAGACCTCATTCCCATGATTATGTTCTTGGGCAAATGGGAGACTATCTTGGTGGGCCTGACCTAATTGGGTGAGTCCTTTAAAGCAGAGTTTCCTTAGGCTGGAAGCAGAGAAGGAATAAGAGGGACATGCGGCTGCTGGCCGTGGAGAAGCGGCACCCACCCTGTGACTCCCTGGGGGCCCACGTGGAAGGAGTGGGGTTTTCTCTAGTAGCTGAGAGCCATCCTTGCCCAAGAGCTAGCAAGAACATGGGGGCCTTCCTCACACAGCCAGAAAGGAGTGAATCCTGCCGGCAGTCTGAGGAGCTTGGAAACGCATCCTTCCCCAGTCGAGCCCCGGATGAGGACACAGCCAGTGAGTGGTTTCAGCCGACAAGACCAGAGCAGGGGTCTCAGTGTATTGGGCAGCTCGGGCTGCGGTAACATACACCACAGTCTGGCGGCTTTAACAGCAGACACTTTTCTCTAAGTTCCTGAGCCTGGAAGTCCAAGATCAGGGTACAGCCCGGGGGTGTCTGGTGAGGTGTCTCTTCGTGGCTGGCAGACAGGCTTGCTTTCCTCTAAGTGGAGAGAGAGTGGGTTGGAGTCTGTGTCTTTTCTATAAGGACGCCAGTGCGACTGGTCCAGGGCCCACTCATAGGACCCCATTTAACCTTAATTACCTCTGTAAAGGCCCTTCCTCCAAATACACTCACTTTGAGTTTAGAACTTTAACAGAGGAGTTTGGGGTGGGGGACACAATTCCACCCATAACACAAGCTAAGCCCAGGCCAACCATCTCTGACCCATAAAACTTTAACACAACAGAATCCTTGTTACAGGAAGCCACCAGATTTATGGTAATTTGTCATGCTGCAACAGAAAACGAATGCAAAACCCCTATGTCTAGGGTTATGTCTAGAACGGAGTGAGAGAAAAAACAGACTGTAAGAACACCAAGTCCTGTAGCACAGGGCCCTTGTCACTCTTGGTAGGTCCGGAGGCTCCAGCTAAGGTAATGAGACAAACACTTGGTAATTAGCAGAAATATTGGTGAAGCAAAGAAAAGACATCTTTTTACCTAATGATCTAATTGTACAGCTAAGAAACCCAGAAAGATTATTTTACAAAATAAAAATAAAAAAAAAAGTCTGACTGGAGTTAATTTAAAATTTTTGTAGAGGTTGCTGGATATAAGATAAATTTTCAACGTCAGTAGATATTCTTTGCATTAGCAATAAGCAGTAGGAAATAAAACCAGGACCACGTCTAGTTAAAATAAGAGCGGGTCTGGTATTAAAAACGTCTTTGGGAACAAATGGGAAACCGTCTCTGTCAGTTGGGGCTGCTGTAAGGGGACGTCCTCGATTGGGAGGCTCCAATAACAGAAATTCATTTTCTCCTGGTTCTGGAGGCTGAAGTCGCAGACAGGGGCTGGCGGGGTCAGGCCCTGCAGAGGCCCCTCTGGTTCTCCTCGTGAGGCCTTCCCTGGGGCGAGTGGTAAGAGGGAGACCCTGCGGTTCCTGCTGTCTTTGCAAGGACCCTCGTCCCCCCACGAGGACCCCGGCCTGAGTTCTCATCGGCACGGCCACCTCCCAAGATGCTGCGCCTGCGAACATGTCCCTCTGGGCACTAGCACCTGAACGTATGGGTTTGCGGGGACACCCTCGGCCACGGCAGATGGGACCCCTTGTTCTTGGCCAGGAAATCCTACCGAGAACAACCAAGTCGATTCTCCCAAAACTCCTACGTGAATTCCAAGCAGGGTGAAAGCCCCAGCTGACGCCTGGTGAAGGTCAGACAGAATGACCTTGAAGCCCCCAGGGTGAGATGAAGGCCTCGGAACAGCCAAGGAAACTGGAGGGAAAACCAGCGGAGAGATGTTCCATCTTGGGGCCCTCAGTCATGCAGACGCCGTGGTAGGAACCGGTGGGTGAGCGTCCCAGAGTGGGTCCCGGTTCACGGGGCGGGGTGGGGGGGCTCGTGAGGGGGGGCCGTGGCTCTGGGGCACGTGTGAGGCGGGACTACCTCCCGGGAGCGCACCACCTCGGATCCGGCCGCGTGAGCACGGGGGCAGGTGCCTGCGTGTCCCTCTGGTAGCAAATGGCCGCGAGAGCTGTCTGAGCCGGGCCAGGACCGTGCAGCGGCAGCTGGGTCTCACCTGCGGATTCTTCTAGAAAAGGCCCGAAGGGCTGCCTCCAGACGGCCGGCGGGAGGGCTGCACTCGTCTCGGTTGCGGGCGACGCTCCGTCGAACCGCGTGCGGTGGTGCTTTTGTGATTCTAGCTCGACAGCAGGGGGGACGTTTATGGGAGCGTCTGTGGACTGTACGCGTTTAAAGGCCTATTAACGGCAAGTGTATTAGTGTTTAAACTCGCTCCTCACCCATCTCCCTAGATGTGCGGACCGGAGGAGACGGCAGGCGCGGGTGGGCGGGGAGAGGCGGCCCATGCCCTTGGCCGCTGCGGCGTGGAGGGAGGGAGGGGAGTGCTGCCGGGTCACCAGCCGGGTCACCTGCTGGGTCACCTGCCGGGGCGCGCTGCTTTCTGAGCAGCTCGCTGGCGTGTCCGTGCATCGATGCCGTCCGCCTGGCCACACGTGGCCCTGCTCCTGGCCAGCCACCGAGCTCTCCCGGCGCATGTGCAGCCGTGCCTGCTGGCGTGCTGGGAGAAGTGACCGTGAGGCTTTGTCCCTCGCCTCCGCATCCCTCCCCTTCCCTCCTCAGGCTCCTGGTTTCTCGGCCCCGTCTCAGGAAACACCGTCTGTCCTCACCGTATCTTTCTGTCCTTCCCCGGGGGGCTGAGGACAGCTTTGTGGCCGGCTGGCCCCCGGACCCTTCCTTCACTCCACGTGGCTCCGTCTCCCCTGGCCTCTCTGGGCTCCCACAACACCTGCGGGCGTCTCTCCCTGACCCCCACCTCGCCATCCCTGCACCGGGCTCCGAGCTCTGTGCAGTGCCCGGCTCCCACCTCTGGGCGTCTGTCCTGGGGAGGCCAGCCGGGCCCACCCGCCACCCTCCTTTGCAGACAGTCTCCCCTCTCCTGCTTCATCCCGCCACCGGCCTCTTGCTGCAGACCCCGGCTGTGTCCCCAGCAATGCCCAGAGCATCCGTGACCCGGCAGTATCCGCTTCCCCTCCCAGACGACTCCGCCATTCCTGTGCGAGCAGAGTCCTGGACAGGCTGGGGAGGCTCAGGCGCGGCTGGAGGGCACGGAGAGCTGGAACCGGAGAAGCAGCAGCTTCTTGCTGAGAGTGAGCCGCTGTCCTCCACGGGGGCGTGTGAGGGGCTCGGGACAGCTAGCCTGGATGCACGGCCTGGAAGGGGACTGCCTAGGGCGGCGGGGGGATTGACCGCACCTGCCGTGACCCTCCCTTCGCGGCCGGCGCATCAGCACAGGGTGCGTTCACCCTCCGTGGCGCGGGAAGGCTAGGACCCGTGAACAGATGACCGGGCCCGCCGGGACAGTGGGACAGCCGTCCGTCCTCATACCTCGGTGTGCTTCGGAGCCACAGGTCACCTCTGGGCACGGGCCCGGCTCAGGGCCCCATCTGGGAGCCGTCCAGGGGGCTGCGGGCTAAGGAACGTTTTGGAGGTTCTGGGGCTGGAGGCCTTGGGCCACAAGCGGCCAACGCAGACAAGGAAGGAACTAGAGCGTGATGTGGGTTTGTAGGCACGTGGGACTCGACACAAGCAGTCCTGCTGGGTGGGGTGTGCGTCGGCCCCAGCAACCCAGGGAGAGGGCTTTTTCTCTGGGCAGAGACTGTCCCAGCTCTCACTGAGCTCTCGGGGTCCCTGGATCTCCCCTGGAGCTGAGTGATGTGGACGAGGATCCAACTGGCTCGTGTGTGCCAGACAAGACTCGGGCGATCGGGGCCCGCCACACCCGGCCTGGAGTTCCCGCAGCTCAGCCTCCCTCTCCAGCGGGCGCGGGACCCCCGGGAGAGGACTGCGTCCGGCCCCGGTTCCCGTCATCGCTCAGGGTCCCTCTTCGTCCCTCCCCGGGTCCGGCTCTCTCTCTGCCCGCCTGTGTTCTCTGCAGACTCGGCATCTTTGCCTCCGCTGTGTGATACACGTTTGTCAGGGCTCTGTGCTCCCCGGGGCGGGGCACCGGCCCACGGGCGGAGGAGGCTGCACACAGGCAGACGGGGCGGGGACCGTCCATGGACACTGCTCTGCCACACAGGCTCCCCTGGAGCTCCGTGGACCGGGGACACCCAGAGGCGCCCCCCCCCGCCCTGGGCAGGAGTCAGCTCGTGTTGCTGCGGGCGGTGGGCGGGGTCCCGGTGCCGGGGTCGGGCTGGCCTGGAGTCACGAGTGGGTCTCGGGCTTCCAGAGCAAGGCCTGGCTGATTAGTAAGATTCGAATCTGGTTTTCCCTCTGATCATCTATTTTTTTTCCTGCACAAATCCTCTGAATGACATGTAGATAAATTCCTGAAATTATTAGTGTGCCCCTTGAGACGAGATTTCTTCGTCTTACCTATTTAACTAATTTATTGGTTACAATTACAACTCAAAATGGCACCGACTGCGGCATCATCAAAAACTACGTTTCAATTATTCATTGAGACTTTAATTAAGAAGGCCCACTAAATTAATAAAAGCCTCGGAACGAGAGTGATGAAAAGGACATGGAGAGTCTCGACCGGCTTTCCTCCCGCGCTAGACACTAAGCTTCCATCTAGAGGCTGCTGTGCGGGCTCCTCCTCGAGGACAGCGTGGACAGCTCAGCGGTGCTGCCGGCCGTGGACACGCTTGCCTGGAGTACGTGACCTGTGGCGTTCCCCACCTGCACAAGGAGGACAGAGGCCTGAGCTGCCCACAGCCAGGCAGCAGGATCCTGCGGGATGGAGTGGGACCCAGTGCAACCTGGCGCCCAGAGCGGGCTTTGCTGACATGCACTGGACTAGGCCACTGTCCCCATTTTTCTGCCCTGGGGAAAGGCAGTTTCCAGAAAGCTCCATGCCCAGAAATCACCTGCAGAGCCCAGGTGTCGGGGTGGCAGGGTGGTGCCGACGTTGGGGCCCACGGGTCCTCACCTCTCAGGACCGGGCCCGGGTTCCCTGCTTGTGCAACTCCCCACCAGGCCACCTCCTGTCTCTCAAATGCTTGGCCTCAAAGCTGGGGAGAAAATGCAGGTTCGAGTTGGAAGGAGAGGTGGGAGCAGGAAGGAGATTTCTGAGCAGGGGGCGGCCCGTGCTGACCGGCCGCAGGGAACGTGCGGGCCCCCTCCACCGCTGGGGCTAGTCTTCTGACATCCCCAGTCGTGCCGGGTCGTTGAACCTGTGGGCCCTGAGCTCCCATGGGAGGCGCGTGTGGTTTACTATTCCCGCCACGGCCTGTGCAGTGCTCTTTGCCCCCTTGTTTCCCAGCCCCGTGTGACCCGCCGAGTGAGCAGCACAGACGGTGGGGTGTGGACCTAAAGCCCCGGCCCCGAGCGACCCTCATGGTGTGGCTTGGGGGTGCACGAGGCCCGTGGGGTGACGGAGTAGGAGGGCGTCAGCAGAGCATGGCGCACGAGAGGGGCCGAGGCAGGGACGGAGTGAGCCTACGTCGGGGAGGCCCCCACAGGCCAGGATGCGTGGGCGAGGCTGCAACGTTCACCCGGGGGTGAGCACAGGGGAGGTCCTGGGGGCAGATGTGCAGGACGGCCAGCAAGGCCCAGTGTGTCCAGGGGACTCGCCCACGTGGCAGGGGGCTGCTTTCCGAGGTGGCACCCCCCGAGGGCATCAGTGTGCCCACCCATCACTCCCATGTGTCTGCGGCTGTCAGAGGATCGGGCTCTTTCCCTCCGCGTTATCTCACGGTAGAGAGTCACGGCAAGGGTTGTGAGGAGCCGAGCACAGTGGTGACTGCTGGACACGGGACGTGGAGGTGCCGGACGTCCTCGGACCCACGCGGTGCGCGGTGGCCATCCCGAAGTCAAGGCCGAGGGCAGGTGCGCCAGGCAGCAGCTCAGGAACCTTTCCACAGAAGTGGGTGCGCACTCGCTCCTGCTGCCAATGGAGGGCTCTGGCCGGGGGTGCTGGGCCCTAGAGCCGGAGAGAGGGTGGTCCCCACGACGATCCTGGGGAGCATCGCTGGGCCAACTCATGGGCTGACTGGGGCTGTGGTGTTCGGAGTGATTCAGAGGGCCCTGGAGAGTGGAGAGTGGAGGGCTCTGCCAGCAAGTGTCCCGCTGGAACCCACTGGGTACCCGTCCCAGCTCTTGGTTCCCGGGAAGCACAGGAGGGGAGACAGGGCCCCCTGGGGCTACGAGGCAGGTTGGGGAGCTCATGTGAGTACAGCTCACACTTCCTGAGTGATTTACGGGATGTTCTGGGTGTGTGACAGGTGCAGTGATAAATGGGATGTGTGTGCACGTTCGGTCCTAATGGAGAAGCGTCCTGTCCTGCAGCAGAGGAAATGAGCACATTTGCCTGTCCGCCCTGTGACCCGCCCCACTGCTAACGACCCTCACCCAAGATCAGGCCTGGGCAGAGGGGGTGGCCGCACCGAGCGACCTCTTCCCATCCCCCCACCGGACCCAGGGAAGGCACGGTGAGCGTCGTGGTCCAGGAGTTTCATGCCACGGGAGGGGATGTGGGACCCTGAGGGCGCCAGGAGGGCAGGAGGCTCCCAAGCATCGTTTCCAGGCTGTACCGAGAGATCTTGAAAAATTGGATGCGGGATTAATGTGTCTCCCGTCTGGGCTTGTCAGAGTGTCACGGGAGCCGGCTGCCGGCCAATAACGCGTCTCACGTGGTAGCGTTCACTTCACTGCCCTAACCTGGGGACTCTGGCACCGAAGCCGATGCACTACGGCTAATTGTTTATTAGTAAAACAGGACGTGAGACAGTAGGAGCAGCGTCCATTATCCAAAAATACTCAGAAAGGCTACAACTGGACACCTCCTAACGTGTCGTTGGGTCTCCAATGTTGGCTCCCCCAGTAGTGGGTCCGTGATTAAAGGAGCGAGACTGATACAAAGCGAAGGTCAAGCAAAGCTTTATTTCGGGCCAAGCATTGAGAATCAAACCGACCGGCTGGGGCCACGTCTCTTACAGAGAGTGCGACCCCTCCCTGCCTCACAGACTAACTTTTATAGAGCAAAGGCCATGTGGTTGGGCCTGGCCACACGCAGGTGGCCAATGAGATTGTAACACAGAGAGAACGCTGCACAGTCATGCTAGGTCACACATGGGGGGCCAACTGAATTACAATTCACCCCATAGTAGCTATTTGAACTAGCCTATCACCTTAGTCAGAACTGGCCCCCCCAAAAGGCGGGGCCCACACTCCTTGGTAGCTAGGGAGACAGTATGCGCACCCCACTGATTGGATGTCTCCACCTGACCCAACTCATCCCTGCATTCGGGCCATTATCTCCACCTGACCTGACCCGCCCTTGTATTTGGGCTTTGTTACCTGGGACAGGTTTCGGGGAGTTGCTTTTAAGTAAGTTCCCCTGGGGGGGGGTCAGTTTAAGTTTTACTGCATAAACAACAAAATGGCTGTTCAACCAAGGTGGGGCCGCTCTGGCTAAATAGGCCCTTACAATGTGTGCAGAAGAATG
Organism: Eira barbara; assembly: GCA_020311275.1. Classification (NCBI taxonomy): domain Eukaryota; kingdom Metazoa; phylum Chordata; class Mammalia; order Carnivora; family Mustelidae; genus Eira; species Eira barbara. The sequence goes on along the minus strand of JAHRIG010000270.1, from coordinate 2,340,839 downwards.
AAATACGTGCAGGTCTCCGGGGCCGAGCTCTTCATCAGGAGGCGCCGGAGACGAGTGTGGAAGGTTTTATCCGCATCCGCTTGGATTGTCCCCAGCAGCCACACACTTCAGCCGTCTCTGTGGTCCCCTTGACCACAGGAGGGTGAAGGGGTCGTGCCGGCTGACGCGGGGCTGAGACAGGTGCACACGAAGTTTCCCTCTTCCTCCGTTTATCTCTCTCTCAGACACACACGCACACACACAAGCACATGCACACACGCACGACCACGCAGTGCACACGCGTGTGCACACACAAGCACACTGCACACATACGCACACATGCATGTGCACCCATCCCACACCCGTCAATCCCCTGTTATCCAGGGACAACCCAGAACAATTCTGTCCTTGAGTCTCTCCTATGAGATTCTGGGTCCGGTTTTCTTCTGCCTCCAGCCGGCCCCGCAGTGAGAACAGCCTCTTGTCCGAGAAGCAGCACACATCATCATCGCACGGGTAAGATCATCAGGAACACCCTCTAACAACACGAGTTTAAACCCAAAGACATGTCGTCCAGACACGAGCTATAATCTTTCTGCTGCTCTCCGATGCTCGTGGATTTGAGGTCAGTGCCTGGCGGACACTCCCCCATGAGAAAACTATTTCTTCTTCTTGAGGATTCTTCCACTATTTGAAGGACTTTTTCAAGTGTCTTCTTAATCTTTTTTCTTTTTCTTTCCCTGAGCAGGGCAGACCTGGCCGCGTCAATACTTTCCTCAGGAGCCGCAGATCTAGGTGCTCCAGCTTCCTCAGAGCTTCGCAAACGCTACTGAGTGTGCCAGTGAGCGAACGGCGAGAGCCTCACCCCATGTGCGCCCTGTCCTCCGGGGAGTGCAGGCTCCTGGTGCTGCCCGCGCCACCGTGCACCTGCCGTGGTGCGCCCGTGGACGGCTGTGCTGCGGTCCCAGTAGAATGTGTCACTTCCCCACCCTGACTTAAATGTTTGTTAACAGCTCACACTTACCAGAGTCTTTCTGCCGCTCTCTGGGCATCATACCCTTGTGTTTAAAGCAGACTTGTTAGATTTTTTTTTTTTTTTTTGTATTTTTAAAGGTTCCTTGTTGATATAAATGAACTAATGCACAAGGATACACTCTTCAAGCTCTTGTGTGTTCTTCTCCAGCTTGGGATCAGAGAAGCATGAGTAGAGCTAAGGGAGAGTAGACTCTGTCCAACCTACACCCTCATTTCATGAGGCGCAACTGGGTGTGCGAGGACGAAAGCATTTTATCCATCCGTTCGTTCGTTCATTGCAATGATTTTATTTTTGTTATAGACAACTTCTATCCTGTTCGTTCTTTTATTGAATAGCATACTTTTAGTGACCAATCATGTTCTCGGACTCCTGATTCTTTGTCTCTGCTCAGCCTCCTGGCAGATCCATTAATTCCTTATTTTATTCAACAAAATATTTAAACATTTTATTATAAAAGATTTCAAAGACTAGAAAGAATCAAATTATAAACACCAGTGTATGCACCACCCTTATTAAAAAAATTGTGTTGATATTCCTTCAAAGATTTATCTCAAATATTTTAAAACATATTCTAGATATCATGTCATTTCAAAAAAAACCAGTTCATTAGGCATCTTTACTTAAAAGGATACACACACATATAAACGATATCTATCTATCTCTCTATCTGTCATCTATCATCCATCCATCCACCATCCATCCAGCATCCATCCATCCATCCAGCATCCATCCATCCATTCACCATCCATCCATCCACCATCCATCCAGCATCCATCCATTCACCATCCATCCACCATCCATCCATCCACCATCCATCCATCCACCATCCATCCATCCACCATCCATCCATCCACCATCCATCCATCCCTCATCCATCTATCCATCCACCATCCAACCATCCACCATCCATCCATCCACCATCCATCCCTCCACCATCCATCCATCCACCATCCATCCATCCATCCACCACCCATCCACCATCCAACCATCCACCATCCATCCCTCCACCATCCATCCATCCACCATCCATCCATCCACCCACCATCCATCCACCATCCATCCATCCACCATCCATCCATCCATCCACCATCCATCCACCATCCATCCATCCATCAACCATTCATCCATCCACCATCCAACCATCCACCATCCATCCATCCACCATCCATCCTTCCTTCTATCCATCCATTTATCCTTCATCCATCACCCACCCATCTACCTGTCACAAAGAGCCACAATACCATTATCACACCCAACAAGGTCATAGTAATCCTTTGATGTTCTATAATTTCTAATCCATATCCAAATTTCCCTATTGTCTCCAAGGGGTCTTTTCAGAGTTGCTTTCTTCCTTGAGTTTAGTGGCTAAACATTTACAGGTATTTACTTTCAAAAATGGTCATCTTCCTTATGTATCACTGATTCGTTGGAGGAACTGGTTTCCTATGGTTTGTCCCTGTCTCCGAGTTTCATGTAAACTGCTGGATGGAGGCTTGACTTGGTTGTGCTCCGATGTTTCAGCATGACGTCCCCACAAACATGCTGCTTGTGCTACTGCCTCATGCTGGGAGGTGCTTATGTCCTCCAGCCTTAAGGCAGAGGGTCAGCCTGATGTGCCCCTCCAGTCATTTGAGGAATGGGAAAACAGCCATTCATGCTTTTGGAATAGATCATTATGCCTTTAAGAGTTGCAAAATGGTGATTTTCTAATTTAACTCTCCTCTGGAGCAGTGGTTGGGATTTTCCTACAAAGAATAACTTTCTCTCACCAGTTTTAAACTAACTATGGAGAAGATAAGCATTTGAACCCTTCTCTTCATTTCCAAGGTGAAGAAATAAAGAACAGTCGGTTCTGGCCAGCACCTGGTTTGACCAATGAGGACACCCTTTGTGAGCATTGCTGTGGCCAAAAGAGTTTTATGTTTGATGAACTTCAGTCACTGTAGTCGTTGCCCTGTCTGATACTCTCATCGTTCCACATAAGGCCAGTGAGGACTTTTTCCCAATGGATATCTTTAGGTAGGGGGTTTAAAGGTTCATCAAATTTAGGAAAAAAAGCCCAGTTTCTTCAAATATTCTTCCATATCTCTTGTTTTGGGACTCCAGTTCTGAGCGCGTGAGACAGATGGATATTGTACCACGGGTAACGGACGTCACCTAACTCTTTCCCTATTTCTCTTTCCTTGGGACAATTGCCGTAGCTCCGGGTTCCACTTCATTTACCCCCGTTTGATCTGTGCTTAATTCCATCCCGGTCTCAGTCACGGTGATACCGTGTTTGTTTTCTTAGCAGTGGCTGCGTTTGTCTCTTCTTCGTAGTTTCTGTTTCTTTATTCATTATGACCACAGGTTTTATTAAATCCTTAAGCACATTTATTATTTTATTTTTTAAATGATTTTAAAAATTCATTTATTTGAGAGAGAGTGAAAGAGAGAGCGTATGAGCAGGGGGAGGGACAGAGGGAGAAGCAGGTTCCCCGGAGAGCAGGGAGCCCGATGCGGGGCTCGATCCCAGGACCCTGAGATCATGACCTGAGCCGAAGGCAGAGGCTTCACCCACTGAGCCCCCCAGGCGCCCCTCAAACACATTTGTAATAACCATTTCAGAGTCCTTGTCTGCAAGTTACAGTGGCTCTGACATTTCTGTGTCTTTTTCTGTTGACTACTTCTTTTTGAAGATGTCGGTGACATTTTTCTGCATTTTCAGTAATTTCTGATTAGATGCCTGGTGCTGTGAGGTTTTTGTTGATGACTGAATTTTCCCCACAATTAATTACAGAACATCTACCCTGTGCAAGACACTGTCCCAGTAACTGGGGACATAGCAGTGAACGAGCCAGTAACATCTCAGGCATTCAGAATGTTCCTACACGGCAGGCGGGGGACACGCCGAAGCAGACAGACACAGCGATCGTGCAAGTTCCATACGGCTTCTCCCTGATAAAGCGAAAATGCGCTTTGTCTGCCAGGGGAAAAATAAACACCAAAAAGACCCAAAATCTCAACCGCACAAGGCAGACATTTGATGGACCAGCTTCCCACCATGAGGAGCCAAGTTTCTTATTAACAGAAGAAACACAGGGGACGTAGGCACCGCTTGAAAGTCCCCTGGCCTCCACGCTCATTTTCTTCTTGATCGAATTGAAAAAAGCTCATAATTTCAAGTTATAGTCCATCTAGAAGCAGAAAGTCACCCAAACCAACTTCTGGGCCTTTTGGCTCATGGGAACAGGAGGACCGTGTGCGGGGTCGGGCAGGGCTGCTGTGGGGACCCTGGGCTGGGGCTTCGGGACGGGTCTGCTTTGGTCCTCCGGTCAGCTCTGCCCTCTGCTGTGAGGAGCAGGTGCACCACGCCCCAGAGTGGACGCCCGCAGGCCACTGTCCCAGGGCGCAGACCGGATCCATCCCCCACCGCCGCAAAGCCAGTGCCCAAAGTCGCTCCGTGTCCACACTGGGAACTGTGTCCCGAGCCTGTGCCAGGCGGTCCCTGTGCTCATGCATCGTGGGCAAACCTGCACTCTGAGGAAAATCCAGAGATCTCAACATTTCAGTTTTTATAGGCAGAAAACAAAATTAGGTGAATTAACTGTTCACTCAAGAAGCTAGGAATTGATTAATACAGTAAAAGTAAAGAAAGTAGTGCGCCCAGGTAAATCAGGTGAGCATAGAAAACCATAGATTAGAAGAGATGTATTAAGTAGGTTTTGTAAGTAAATTAAGTAACTGTTTCTTTTTTAAAACCCTAATAAAAAAGATAAAGGACTAGCAGTTTCGTCAGGAGAAGTGACATTGAGACCACACACGTTTTACAGATGTGAAAGAGGTTTCGGCTACACAGAGCGTGTGTTCGGGGAGGGTCTGTGGGATTAATGGGACGTATTTCAGCGCAGAGCTCTCGATCACCTCGGGAAGCACCAAGCTCTGATAGGGACCCAAAGAGAAATGTCTACGCCGCTTTGGTGAGACAGCCTGGCGGGAGATAAGCTCATGAAAGTCAATAGGTTTTCTTACACTAGAAATAAAATACCCGGAAATGGAAACGAGGGAAATATTTTGTTCCCGACGTTGGCAAAACCAGTAAGACACAGAGACGATCTCAAAAATGAAGTACAAGGTCCACGGAGGGAGACTAGTCTTGTTGTAGGTCAGGTGACCGGCGGGAGCCTGTTGTTTGCGGGGACGCCGAGCACCCTAACGCACCCACCCGTCCATCGTAACGGAAACTTGAATGTGCTTCGGTTGGATCGCCAGGAATCTCATTTAACGATCTTCAAATCCGCACGGCAGAGTCAGCTCCGGAACGGTCGAGAGGACTGGGAGTCATTGCCTGACGCGCGTGCGGGCGTCTTGCTTCTCCGCGGGAGGCTGTGCAAGGTGGGCTTGGGCTGGGAAGGGCGGCCCGGGGGGCACGGGGGGCTCGGAACCTCGTCTGCGGGGTTTGGCCAGTGGGACGGGGACAAGACAGTACATCTCCTGAGTGTGGCCGGTGGCACGACGTGCCCCCTGCGTGAAGGCTTACGTGGCTGTGATGGCGGTGACGCCACCCAGAAGCCAGCCTCAGGGGTTTAGTGTAAAAGTGACAAATGACCCTTAATGAGGAATTTAGAAGCCACGAAAGGAACGCATTTTTGTTCAAATAGGAATGAAAATCTCTTGAGAGTTTAAATGATGTCAAATAACATATAGCTGGAGTGTTTTAATGCGAATGACAGATGTAGGGTGACTGTACCCTCCGAGTGGCACAGAGTATTATTAGAACGTTGCCAAAGGACAGAACCGACAAACCGGCAAATGTCCGAAAAAGATGTTCAAACACACCATTATTCAGAGAAATGCAAATAAGAGACACAATATGTTTTCTACCCCCCAGACTGAAGAAAATAAAGAGGACAGCAGCGCGTCTGTGGGCCGGGAAAATCTCTCTCTTTTGTATTATTTGCGTAAATGTGTTACAGTCTTGGAAAGCAATCTGGAAAACTCTCCCCGTGCCCTTTGAGGCTGACGCTCTGCCGCCAGTCGGTCCTCCCCGTGTGAGTCTTGTGGGTGATGTGTGCGCTGAGAGGTGGCGATCGCGGGCTTGGGAACCGTCAGAGAAATAAAACGCAGTCGAGAATTATTTTGGGCGTAGAAGGCTGTTTCTTCAAGCGTTTTGTGTGTGCGTGTGTGTGCACATGTGTGCGTGTGCTGGCAAAACGGGCAGCCACGCAGATGTGTCCGTGGACGCCATCCGTGGAGAAGGCGGCGGCCGGCGTCTCGGGGACCGCGGCGGAGCTCCCCGGGGCTTGACGTCCAGGCTCAGCGGGCAGGTCCGGAAGCTCCCTCTCCCCGCACGTGTCCTGCTTGTCCTCCATGCGCGCTGTGACCTCTGGCCTCGGGTCCGACTCGCTGCCGGGAGCCGCTGCGTCACAGCGCCGGTGTGGCCGGTGGCCGTGGTCTGTCCCCCTGTGTCATCGGGCCGCCTTCTGCGGGATCTCCGTTCGCCTCCCGGCCCGTCTCCTTGTGAAGACGGCCTTCTCTGGTGGATTTCCTGCTCGCTCCTGTCCTCCGCGGGCCTCGCTGGACGACAGCCCCACGCTGGGGACAGCCCACGAAGGGGCTTCCGTCCGTCAGCACTTTGTTCGCTAAGTTGAACGAGGTTCATGACGAAATCCGGATTTCTGGTTTCTCCTGGGGTGGGGGACGGACACGTCAGGTGTGTGGCTGAGGCGGAGTCCTGGCTGTTCCGTGGGGTGAGAGACGGTGGCGTCTCAGTCCTCGCCCGGAGCCCCCCGAGGGCTGCCCTTGGCACACTCCTTCCTTCCCTGCCCCTGCAGATGCTGGGCTTGCGTCCGAGCGCGTCCCCACCTTGCCTGCAGTTCCCACAAGTCCCCGTCCCCAGCCTGGGTCAGAGCCTCTGTGAGCCCCGGGCTCGTTTCGCTCCGGGGTGCTGGGCACATCCCTGTGGACTGCCGCTTCCCTCCCGGTTCTGCCGGCCGCCTCTGTCGGCCTGTGTGTCATCTCTGCCCCCCCGAGGGGTCTTGGTGGACACGGGGTCTGTCTTCTCCAGGACGCTCAGAGCAGCTCTGCTGGTCCAGGTGCCCCCGTGGGTTTTGGTGCAGCCACCCCGTCCCCGGCCTCCTCTCTGGACCCCGGTGGCCTCATTCTTCCTGTGTCTGGGTGAGGCCTTCACGCCTCCCTCACGCCTCCCTCCAGTCCCCCCGAGGCTCCTGACGCCCCGGGATGAAGTCCAGCCGGAACGTCTGCCTTCCAGGGCCCTCTGGCCTCACCCGTGTCTCCTTCCCACGCAGTCCCCGGCTGGCCGCGCGCGGTCTCTTCTGTTCCTCGGAGGCGGGGCCCGCACGGGCTCTCTCTGCCAGTCTCTGGTCAGTCCCAGTCTTTGACCGCACGTCTGTTTTCTACTGAAGCTCCGAATCCCTTGGAGCTATGCTCGCGTGCGGGTCCCGATCCGGCCGACAAGCGCAGCCCAAAGCCTAAGTGAGGTATCGGTCACTGAAGTCCGTCTTCGCTCGGGGACGCTGAGCCCCGAGCTTTGCAGGCGCTGCCAGGAAACGGTCCCCCAGGCCCCGCTGCTGGACCGTGAAGCCTCGCGAACAGGTAATTCGGAAACTGTTGTTGAAACCCCCCAAAATCAATAGGTTTGGATCTGAAACTTTTACTCGCTTGAACACATTTTTTGCCGATACGTTAAGTGAAGGTTTTTGAAGAAACATGTGCATTGCAAATGGTGAAAAGCCCGTAATCGGGCAGCAGAAGTTGGTCCACATGACGTGGGATGTGTGGGAGAGGGAGGCACGCGTGTGTGGGTGTGCGAGGGACCAGCGATGGGGCAGACTGGCCGTGGGCTGGTGACCCAGGCCCAGCTGCTGGACGCACCCTCTCTCGGCCACAAGCCCCTCCCCGCTTTGTCGGGCTGGGCCCGGGGCTCTGACAACCACATTTCTTCTGTGAATGTGTGTGCGTGGGGGGGGGGGCGCAGGGGGTCTGCGAGGTGGGAGGGAGGGGAGAAGGGCTTCAGCCCCCCAAAATGGCAGCTCATGCAACAGTCAGCCGCTGCGAGGGCCCCCAAACCAGCTCGCCGCCCCCTCCGAGGGCTATACCCCGCAGCGTCTGGACCTGATGGTGGCCCAGGGGGCTTCGTCCCCTTTCTCTGCCACAGGAGCGATGGCGTTCCCACTCCCTCTCTCTTCTCTGAGAATGGGCTGGGCAATTCCCCAGGGCCCACCGCGGCTCCTGTCTTGGGGTCCAGAGAGAGCATTCCTGGTTCTCCCATCGGGCCGTGAAGACTGGGGCGGGACCCCTCTACCCATTTTCGGTTTGTCCCCCAAACAGTGTCAGGTCAAGCTTTGGAGTCTATCCGCTACGGACCCTGCCTTCCCACGTCACAGGTGCCGGCCTTCCTGCGGGACCCCAGTTGCAAGAAGTCGCAGTGTGGATCGGCCGTCGCAGCTCCTCCTGGGCGTGTGCCGAGGGCTGGCCGGGCTGGGAGCCTCCCTGCTCCGGGACAGGAGGCTCGGGGGATGACACCCGGGCCCATGTCTCAGAGACCCCGGGAAGGAAGAAATGAGTCGTCAACGGGAGATGGACCGCCTGAGTGCAGGACGGCGGGTCCCGCCCGTGTTGAGTGTGGGCTTCTGGCCCCCTGAAGGGGAGCTTCTCTTGGCATACTTTGGGGGTCCCGCTGACGCTTCACCTCTTGTGACGATGGTAACAAGGGGTCTGTAACGCACAAAGAAGTCATCCTGGGTGTCAAATTCCCGAGTAAAAATGGGAGTTTTGTTCTATGCTGCAAGTTTTCATATGCGGCAGGGACGTCCCCTCTCACACGGCTTCCGCAGGACCGTGTCCGCGCTGGCGGCCGACGACACCTACGGCGGGCTCCGTCTGCTCTCCGGGTGGGCTGGCGCAGGCTCCCGGGACGGCACCTGTGCAAACTACATGTGAAGCACAAAGAAAGGCAAGACGGGGGCCGAGTGTGCTGCTCTGGGAGTCGGCTTTTCATGCGTATTTATGAAGTTCTGCATTTGAATAAATATCCACACTCGTCCCCCGGTTTCCGTCTGAGAATATATTGCCTTGCGTCAGAACCAATGCTCTGAGTCGGCCCCGTGGCCTGGCACACGGTCGTTCTCATTACCCTGTTGTACGCGAGGAATGATTTTATACATAGATTCATCTAAAGATGGATTGGAAATAATTTATCTGGTATCGATGTGTGAATCGTGTTTATTTAAAAAGCTGCCGTAGAGCGGGCTTGAACATGCACAGCGAATGTGTCCCAGGAAGCCTCTCCTTATGCTTCGAGGCCCAGAGTCTTTGCCTTTTTTAAGACCTGTGTGCTGGTTTTCATTCCAGTATTTCCAGACGCTTCTCTTTGTTTGAAATGTGCGGCCTCCCTGCCCGTGCGTTCAGCCGACTGTCCTCCTCGTCGCCCCACGGCCTGCACGTCCCAGGAGAAAGCACGGGCGCGTCGGCTGGGGAGACAGAAGGGGCGAAAAGCTTGGGGGGGCCGGTTCGTCTGGATTCTCATCAGGTCTGGGTGCTGCGTCCCCGAGCTACGTGCTGTCCCGAAAACTGGCGTTTGAGACGCTGTGTGAGGACTCAGCCCCAGCCCCGGCTCGGATAACTGGACGTGAAGGAGAGAGCGTTTCCCCGGGGAGAAGTTTCTGCGGGTCCAGCTGGCTGGTTACAGACGTTCTGGAGGTAACGAGCCACCACGGTTAGAGGTGTCCCAGAAGACGCGCTGAGCCAGCAGCACAATTCTCGGGTGTGGGGGAGTGTCCGAACAGATGCTTCTCAGAAGAAGGTACGTCGTGTCAGCCAGGCCCATGGGAGACACTCAGGGCCACTGGTCATTGGGAGAACGCAGGGCGAGACCACAAAGGGACGTCACTGCGCACCCGTCAGCCCAGAGCGGACACCGAGCAGCCAGACATCGGTCGGGATGTGGAGCGATGGGCGTTGTCACGTGCTGCTGGAGGACAGCCGGGCAGCGTCCTCGGGAGGTCACCATACAGCTTCCGTGTAAACAGTAACCCAGCTCTTGGGCATCGACCCAAGCAAATCGGAAACGGATGTCTATGGAAAACCCACACTTGGGTGCACCCAGCAGCCATGGCCTCGTGGCCACACCTGGGAGCACCCAGATGTCCAACGGAGCTGTGGTCCCTCCACAGAGCGGACACCTGTCCCCAGTACAGGGACGAGCCACGGTCACTCGGCCGCAGGGTGGACCTAAACCCATTTTTCTGAGCGACAGAACCAGACCCACAAGACCCCGTATATGCGGTCCCGTTTATACAGCATTCTGGAAAAGGCAGAACCCTAGGACCAGAAAACACGTCGGTGGTTTGGGATGGGGGTGGGACTGGTCTCGAGCGGGCAGAGAAGCTAACTCTGAGGGCGACGGAGGTGGCCTGCATGAATCTGGGCACGCGAGTCTGCACGTCCATCAGGACCCTGAGCTTTGCTTTGAGAAATTTGCAATCATCAGCGAGAAGGCGAGCGGCCTGAGGACGGGCCGGACCTACTGCATCACACGTGTGTGGGGGGAGAGAAGGAGGTGTTGAAAGTCACTCGGGGAAGGTGTTTTGATTGGACACAAGAAAGGTAAAGGCAAAAGGAACCGCGGTTGGCACCCATCGGAGTTGGCACCATCGGGGTTGGCACCCATCGGGGTTGGTAACTTTGTTTCTGCAGACCTGTGACTCCGTTACTGTTTTGTGATATACGAGGGTCGAACAAATGAGTAAATAAATTGCAGATAATGAGACTCGGACTCCTCGCTGGGAAGCAGTCACGTCAAGCAAGAGAGAGGACTGGAATGCACTCGAGCCGTATGTTACTCAGACTCCAGAAGCACACCCACCGGCTCCCATGCGGCTCTGTCCGCAGCGACGTCTCAGAAGCCGTGATGCACCGACAGCCGTGCGCATGCCTGGGGCCCCGGTGGGGGGAACAGGGCTTCCTGGGAGGAAACGCCGGGAGGGCCACAAGTCCGGGAGCTTCTCCAAAGAGGCAGAAGAGGAGGAAACCCTCTCCCGTGAGTGTGGGTCGGACCTGCTGACTCATCTCTGCAAATGGGGCGGGAGAGAGAGGGACCCAGCTGACGCCCCCACCCCCGGCCACGTGTCAAGGCTGTGGCCACCCGTGCGGCGTCTCACGCGTGCCCCAGCGCGGTGAGATCAAAGGTCACTTCCCCTGCGTGCTCTTCGCCCCAACACGGGTGCGTTCGTGTAATCTCGGGGAAACACGCGGGAAGGAACGTTCTCAAAACGCAAGACGGACTCCCAGCGGCGTCCAGGTCATGACGAAACGAAAGTCTGAGGCAGGGCCAAGCTCGGAGGAGGCTGTGGAGTCACGGCACCGAGGGATCATGTCCTGGACGACCCCGGAGCGGGAGAGGACGTTGAGGGAAGCTGGGGGTCTGTGTAGGGCCCTTCGTTTCGCTCGCAGACGCGTGTCTGTGTGGTGGATGGCGTCCAGCCCACAGACCGGCATCCGTGCGACCACCGTGCACAGTTCCTGGACTCGGATCCACGTTCATGTCTCAGTTTCAGCGTTTGCGCCATTTAATCCTGCTGCGAATTTTAACAAACGTGCCCACGCCATGTCAGCGTCAGGGGAGCCGGTGTGAGGCATTGGGAACTCTCCTTACCATCTCTGGAACTCTCCTGTGATTCTCAAGTTATTTCAGGGGACCAAGCAACAGAGCAATAATTCCAAAGCTCTATAGCAAGGATCTGCGTTTGGGGCATTAATGAGCAAAATGTAAGAGCCACACGGAAAAGTGTAGCCGGTGACCCAGAAGGAGATCCTGTGGGGCACTGTGAGCGAGCTCCTCCCAGGCCTGGTCACTCCCAGGCAGGTCGCTGCAGGACCAGACCCCCCTTCCTCTTCTGAGCGTATTTGATGTCCTGGCAGGACCGACGTCCACCGTGGTGAGACCCATCTGGGCTCACTGCGGCCTCACCGTGATGATAAACGGACAGTGTCCGAAAGGGTACCGTCCTTGGAGCATCGATGTGCGGGCTGCAAAGCCGTCCAAACTACGAGGTCCACATTTCGGGTTCCCTCTCCCTGTGGCAGGTCTGGCCGTGTCTGGGACGCAGCGAAGTCTCTGTCACAGATGGACGCTTGTGGATCTCTCGTGGCCGCTGCCAGATGCTCCCGGACTGCCCCAGCCAAGAGGACCCGTGACCCCCGGGGCACAAGGCTGCCTTGTTCTTTCGAAGAGCCCTCATCCCGTGTCTTCATTTTCCTGCAGAAAATAACCTCTGGGAATGAATCTGCACCAGGCCGGGGCCTCCCTTGTGGGTCAGGGTGCGTAGCTGTGACGTCTTCCTCCCTGAGGCCCCGTGGGAGACCTGGAAGCTGTGGGCATGAGCCATCCGGGAACATGGGGTAGGCGCCCACACGGCGGTTCACTGGCCTGGAGTTTCCTCTGCTGGGGGTCTTTGACAACCACGGGACATCTGCTTGATGCCGCGGGAAGGACCGAGTCGGCCTGAAGCCAGGGGGCTGGCCACGGTGACCCTCGGTGGGGGCGCCGGCTTCGTGAACCCAGCGCCTTCCCAGAGCCCACGAGCCAGGTCCTTTGCTGGCTGCATCTACTAAATGGTGTGAGATTCTGCACCGTAATCCCTGAACCTATAACGCTGATGTTCTGGTATAAAAGGAATATTCTCTCCCCCGAGAGGAAACGCCATCAAACGCCGTCTGTGCGGCCTGTAATCTTGGCCATAAATCCTGGTTGTATTTATCAGGACTCGTTTTTCAAGATGCTAATTTTACTCTTGAATTCGACTGCACACTAACTTCCTTGCTTCTTTCTCGCTGAGAAACCTGATAAAACAGCTCCTTGTAGAAAGGGTCTGGCAACGTCCCCAAACCCCTGGGCCTCATCTACGCAGAGAGACGCTGCCTTTCCTCCCCCCTCGTTCGTGCAGGGCGGTTGGAATTCGGGGGGTTGAGACGAGCGCCGGATGATCCTCCTGGAGCTGCACAGGGGCGAGTTGGGGGGGTGGGGCGCGGGGCGGGGCCGGCCCGCTCCCCGCTGGGGTCCCCATCCCGGAGCCGCCGGGGACAGGAGCAGATTCCCCACGCCCGGCGAGCTGCCGGGGTCCCTGGGCTCCACCTCACACCGTGGGAAACATTTGGAAAATTCCCTTCATTTTTCTGAACCAGCCGAAGAGATGCTCGAGATTGGCCGAGAGTCTGGATGTAGCTGCGCTGGGTAACGCGGAGCGGCCCCTCGACAGGGTGGAAGCGGCGTGATGAGCTTCTTAAAACGAGGCGCTTAGCTGAGAAATCTGCATCTACCGGTGCGTTGTACTGAGAGGAACCCAAGTGTGCGTCTTCCCTTCTGTTTGCACAGATGATGAGCTCCCGGGAGCACCGCGGTCGGGAGGAGGGTGTCGGAAGCCTGCAGGGGTCTTCCTCCCAGCCTCTCCCGGGGCACAGCCCGTCCTCGGCGGAAGGGAGAGCACGGGGACGACAGGCCCGCAGGAGCTCGGAACCCGGACTGCTGGGCTGGGGACCTTCTCAGATGCCCGGCTGTGTTGACGTGTGTTTGTGGGGAGAGAAAACACGCTTCCCTGCCAGGCGAGCACGGGACCCAGCTACGCCGCAGGCTGCGTGATCTCGGCAAGCCCGCTCGGCAAGATGCTCGCCGGGATCATTTTCCTAACTGGGCTTGGGGGTCGACAGCCGGCCAAGGTCACCTGAGATGCAGAGCTCACCGTGCGCCTCCAGCCCCAGGGTCCCCAGGTGCCCCCGTGAGCCCGGCGGGACACAGTGCCAGGTGCACGCAGGGCTTGGCACTCGCTTATCAAGCAGATCAGTGAATGGTGCTTGTGTGTGTTTTCTCGTCTTAGAGGAAAGGCATTTTTTACTAAATCAGACGGAGGTCACCAGAAACAGGCTTTCTTGCTCAGTAAATGCGTGTTATCTGTCTGTCTGTCTGTCTGGAGCTGGACGTGGAGACCTGATGCAGACAGGCTCTGGCAAGGCTGGTGGACCAGAGAGAGAGAGAGAGAATTCATTGGACTTTTAGCTTAGTTTTGGGGATGCTGAAGGGGATACATGGGAACGACAGACCCTCGCCCAGGGTGCTACATGCAGAATGTCCGGACCGCGCTGGGCGAGGTTTGTGTTTTGTATGTCCGGGCAGGTGACTTTGGGGATGCAGGAGAAGAGGCAACCGAAACGACCCGGTGCGTTCAGCCCACAGCCCTTGGCCCCAGGTTGTCAGGCCCAGAGGAGACGAGTTCATCATTTAATAAGAAACCGCGTCCCCGACGAGCTGTCTCTCTAGTCCCGTGGACGAGCCGTGTCACGGCTTTGCCTTCCGGGCAATGTCAGGACGGAGGGGGCACGCACGGGCCCTCAGGGGCCGCCTCTCCCTGCTCTGTCTGGGCTCCAAGTCCCCCTGAGAAGTGTGAATTCCACACCTGCAGGGGTCTCCCACCTCCTCTGCCCCAAATGCCCTGGCCTCTGTCTGAGACGGGCGCGTGTATGTGCATTTGCCCAGGACAGGAGAACGTTCCGGCTTTCACTCCGGCAGCCGGCTGGGGGCCCACCTCTGCTGCTGGGTGTTTCATGTTCGTGGGGGACTGTCTACCTGCGGGGCGGGGGGCCCAGGGAAGGGGCCAGTGTCCCTGCAGCCTCGGCACGGAGGTCCCGACTCTGGGGCGGGATGCGTGGACTACCCGGATATGCCCACACAAGGAGCCTTTACCGTGACATGGGTGACTATGCGTGACCTTTTGTGCCTTTTCCTTTGAATCATGCCGCGGTCTCCTGTGTGAAGCCGTGCACACCTTCCCACGTGTGGTCTGCGGACGACACCTTGAACCCTCCTGTGTCAGGTTTCCCCTGTGGTTCCCTTTGCAGGATTCGACCTGCCTGGAGTCGTGATTTTGCACACAAAGTGGCACGCAACTCCGACCTCACACATTCCCAGGGCTGCCCGCCGCCCCCGCGGTCACCAGGCGGCACCCCCACCCCCGCGCTTGTCTTCTGGATCATCGTCCTGCACGTTTGGGTTGGGGAAGTTCTGCGGTGCCGACCTCCCGCCTGCTGCAGGGGCGGCCGAGACGCAGCTGCTTGGGGCTGCACGCGTTACGGCCCTGGGTGGGGGCAGCTCTGCCCGACCCCAGTCCCTGGATGGCTCATTCCTTTCCCCAGATGAATGGTAGGATGTTTTATGAACAACCTGCTGTCCGTATTTTGGCCGAGTCCGTGATGAGCGCACGGGAGAATGTGGACACGCGGAGGGCCGGGAGCTCGGGGACTCGGCCTGTCCGGCCCCCGGTGGCGTCCCTGGGACGTAAACCAGGGTCCGGGCAGGCCTGCATCTTCCTGTTCAAGACAGAGGCAGACCCCACTTTTAATGCATCTTTCTCGACGTCCCCTGGCCAAGACTTCTGTTTTTCGGCCCATGGGCAACGTGTTCCTTTTTGGTGCTGCCGTGAAGGCGCCCCTCCCCCTCTCCTGGCGGCTCAGAGGTTCCGCTGTCCCCAGGGCCTGGCTCTCTGCAGGTCTCCATGCACTCTGGCTCCCACCCCTCCCTTTCTGCAAGGCTCTGCCCCGGGTGACCTCCCTGACGACGCCAGCCCGGACCGCCCCGTGTGAACTCCCGAGCACGCGTATATGGACACACGTGTGCACGGACACACACGCGTGTGTGCAGACACGCACACTCACACTCACGCACACCCCCTGCCACCCGCCTCATCCTTCCCGTACAGCACTCACCACTCAGGCTGAAACGCGACTCGCCGTGTGGGCCGCCTGCCCCGGCTGGAGTGGGAGAGCGACTCCACATTCGGCCCTTTGGTTCGGTCTCGTGAGCTGCCTGGGGCACAGCTCCCACCGCGCGAGCTCAGTGATACCCAGGGAACAAGCGCGTCCCCTCTTGAGCCCCGCGCAGGGCTCTCCCGCTGCACGTGCTGGTGCCGTGCGTTTACCCGGTTGCTCGTTCCAGAAGCACTTACTGGCTGGACGCCCCACGCGGGGGCTCCGTGGCGTGCGTGGCCCTCCTCTCACAAGCCACGTGTTTGTTGGGGGGGGTGCGCCGTGGCTCCGTGTTGTGCAGAGCCGAGTCCCCGCTGACAGCTCTGGAGGTATGTGGAAGCTCACAGGTTCCACGAGCTCCGCTGCCACGGACGGGTCTGGCCCTCGCGGCCCTCGCTCCCACTTGTTCTTATCTAGTCCTAAAGTGCGTCCCCGAGGTCACGAGTAGGGGCTTGGTAGGTTGGAGTCCCTGTCACCGAAATGTATTCAGTGTTGGGTGGTGACGTTCTTCTCCGTCCCCTTGCCGGCGCGGGCTCAGGCAGCTCCGGCCTCCACCCACCAGGTGGGACAGGGTCACACCGGGCTTGCCTGCGGCCACCGTCCACCCACGAGGCCCATTCGGCACTGGAGCCACGGGAGGAGGTGGACAGGAGAGCTTCCTCTCTCTGCCGTCCAGGTGGACGTGTCACCCAAGCACGGGTGGGAGTCGCCCCACGCTCAGCCTGGCGGAGTCTGTTCCGGGTGGAGGACATTGGGACCCCCTCCCAGAAGGTGGGGCCCCTGTGCTGTCTGGGTGTCAGGACAGTAAGGGCTGTGGGGAGACGGCTGGGTGCAGAGCAGAAAGACACGCTCTCTACCCCGGACACACGGAAAACCCAATCCCGCAATGACCCGTTAACCCCAGATCCCGAGTTCTTTCCGAGGACCGTCTCTCCCAGACACACAGGTGCTGCTGGCAGCACAGGCAGGGGAGTCTGTGCACACGAGGCACAAACCTACTGTGAGCATCTGTTAGGCACCTGCTGAATACCTGGGTCCTGTGTGCATATCACTAGAGGCTCCACACCCGCACGCACTCGGAGGCCCTCGTCTGCAGGGGCACACGGGCCGCCATGGACGCTCAGCACCGTTGGAGAGTCTGTGTTACTAGTCCCGACCCTGTGTTTCTCCTTCCCTTGTCCCTGCACGAGAGCACGTGAACCGCTGGTGCACACACACACGCACACGCACACATGCACACACACGTGCACACACACACGCACACGCACGCACACGCATGTCCTGCGGGCCTGCTCTATCCTGGACGTGGAAGGCTGGAGAGCACCCACTGGGGAGGAGAGAGCGCGGGAGGCTAGGCGGGCAGGGGCGAAGTGGCCCAAGGACGGGCGTGTCCTGGGCGTCCGGCTGGTTCGCACAAACATCTTCACGTCTCTGCCTCTTCTCACCAGCAGAAGAGCTTTGCCTTCCGACGGGACGGCTGAGACCACCAGGGAGGGTCTAAAGGGGGTCCTGACCTCTTTGATGTCGTCACAGGACGGACAGCAGTGGCCGCAGAGACTCTGCTGTGGGACAGGGCTCGGCGCCCTCTGCTGTGGGTGGGAGACCGATGAGGAAGGGCCCAGAAAACCACACGCGTCACGGAGACAGGGCAGGGGCGAAGCAGGAGAACAAGTAAGGGAGGCGACAACCGAGAAGAGGGGCCCTGGGGGTCTCCGTCGGCTCACTGCCCTCCACCCTGAGGCCAGACAGTGCCCTCTGGGACCAGCACAGACAGGAACACGTCTTCCAGGGGGAAATGAGCAGCTTACTCTCCACCCAGTCCAGCAAAATCAAACAAGCCACCTGCCCACCCATCTGTCCCTCCCTCCCGCTCGCCACCATCTGTCTGTCCATCCACCGTGCCCACCATCAGCTCTGCAGACGTGGGTTCTGGGTCAGGCAGCCCGCGGCTCCATGAAGTACCAGCCGTGTGTGCACCCGCCCGTGCCGGCCCCCATGTGCACTCAGTCGCTGTTCTTACGGTGCTGGCGGCCTTTTAGTCCTGGGGTTATGGGAGGCCTGGGAGGCTGTGGCCGGGAGGGGGAGGCAGCCTGGCAAAGGAGTGGCTGGGGACCAGCCTGAGGGCAGTGAGGGGAGGGCCTGGGGGTGGACATGAGTGTGCTCCAGAGGAAGCTGGCGGCGGGGGCTGTGGAGGTGGTCCCGGGCAGGGGTAGGCCCTGCTGCCTCTGCCTCAGTATTCCTACCTCCCGGCCTCTGTACTTGGTCTGGCGTCTGAGATTCCATTGAGGACCCGAGGAGCGATGGTCACTGGGACCAGGTAACACTTGCAAGGACCTTGAATGCAGTGAGGTATGAGCCCCGGGACAGCTGAGGGCAGCAGAGGGCAGGGAAAACCAGGGAGGCTCTGACGCCAACCGCGGGTGAGCCGTCTCCATCATCCACCCCTGGAGCTGAGAAGGGAAGCAAAACTAGAAGGAGACACACGCTAACCAGCAGCTGACGTGCTTCCCTCCCAGAATCTTCCAGAATCCCGAAATACCTGCCCTTGAAATTCAGTAACGATGCAGTTCGTGATCGCAAATACTTGGCTTTGTCCTGAAAATGCTGCCGTGTTTCTCTCCACCGCGACGTCTTGTCACAGGCTTACCGTCCTGCTCTGCCCGGTGCTTCTTTCGACGCGTCAAAGACTCAAGGCCACGTCTTCCAGCGCCAGGGCTGCCACGGAGAAGCCTCCTGAGCCCCCTCCACGGGGGCCTGTCCTTTCTCTGTGGCCGTCCCCAGACCGTGCCGAGTCGGGGTTTGCATTTCCGCCCGGACGTGCTGGGGTGTGGACTCCCGTGGTTCATCCTCTTCGGGATCCCAGTGCTTCTCGGACGGGACGCGGCATCTCCCCGTCCTCTCCTCGCGGCTTCAGGCTGTTCCTCCCAGCGTTTCCCTCTCGACACTCAGCCTCTTCCCTCCGTGGTCCCCGAGACTCACCGCCCTGCTCCTTCTCCCGTGTCCAGCTGCCCGGCCCTCTGCTTCTCCGGGAAATCTCCGAGCGACATCCTTTCAACGTGCGTAGCTGTGCCAGGCAGGCAGTGAGTTTAGAATTTCAGAGTTCTGTCTTGAAGGGCGAGACGTTCTCGTTCTTTCTTTTACAAATGCTCCTTTCAGCCCCGATAGCCCCTCGTTCCCCCGCCGCAGGCTCCGCTCTCTTCCTCCGAACTTATTTAAATTCCGAATTGATGCTTCCGATACCCTCAGGCTTTGCTTCCCTTGACTCACACTTCAGGTGGCTTTTTCTTTTATGAGTTTTGTGATTTTTAATTATAATCTCATGCTCCCAGAATAGTGTGCGAAGTAGAACCCTCCAGGTAAGCGTCGTGCTCGCCTCTGCTCATTGCTCTGTGGCGCTGCCGGTTCAGGCCTCTTTAAACTAAATATCTGGCTTTTCTTCCTTTACTTTCCCCTTCTTTGTGGGGGCAACACAAGAAAGTGAATTTTAAATACAAACCAGCCTAAGTGTGTTTGCGTTAAGTGTGAGGCAAGGGTGTGCCGGGCCCCGAGGCAGGGGGGTGTTTTAGAAAATGTTTTTGAGATTTTTTAAAGATCGTGTTTTGAAAAGTGGTGTTAGTTCACAGCACCCCCGGGGGAAGGAGCCGAGATTTCCTGCGCAGCCCCCCCGGCGCAGCTCTCCGGCTTCACCGTCCCCACCGGATGGGGTGCGGGTCACGGAGCCGTGGTTCACACCGGGTCACCCCGTGGTGTGCGTTCCAGGAGCGGAGTCTCTATTTTTATTTTTATTTTGTCTGTTTCACTCAGAGCCTGGGCCGAGACGGGCCGCGATCTCCGTGGAAACGAGCCTTTCCTCGCTCGTGCCCGTCTTCCTGCTTCACTTTGTTGCCGTCTGGGCATCTTGGCACTCGGTGTCTCCGTTCTGAATCCGCACTGTGGGGGCCCAGACCCTGTCCCCCTCCCTGCACACAGCCCGGGAGCCACAGGACCCCAGAGCTGAGCACGGCTTCCCGCCCCGTCCTGCCCTCCCTGCTGACGGATGGCTGACCCCGGGCAGTGTCGGGTCACTGTCCCTGGACCCTGACCGCTAGCTGGCCCTGTTGCTAGTGTGGCTCTGACTTCACAGGGGCGTTGACACGGGAGCCAGCGTTTTCACTGTTCTGAACCAGAAGGGCGTCTCACTTAATATCTGAACGCAGCCCTGAAAACATTAACATCCCTCTTTATTCCGTGTGTGTCGTGCATGTGTGCAGACATGTGTGTGATGTGTCACACGTGTGATGTGTGCACACATGTTTGTTAAACGTAACATAAACACGGGTGAGGTTACTCTGTGGTGGTGCGAGGCCTTTCTTAGTTCAATACTTCTAAGATTCATACATTATTTTGTCCTATTTTTGCTGAATCCCCCTAAGGCACGGGATTTCCACACAGAAACATCTAACTCACTGGGGGCTCCTCTCCTCTGGCCTCGACCTCGCCAGCGGCTCCTGCCTGGTCTTCGCATCTCCGTGGGAATTCTGGGCAGGAAGCAGGCTCCGGTCCTAGGAGCACGTGAACGGCCCCATTCGTCTCTAATCCAGAGGCATCAGTATGAGGACCAAAACAGGCATCGTAACCCTGCCCGGTAACAAGGATCCTTTCTTCTCGACTCTATTTTTAGATGTAATACGCTCCCACACTCCACTTGTTTGCTAAATGAACTCATTTTTAATAAAAAATTGCTATCATTAATTATCAGCCGTGCAATCAATATTCATTTCAAATCGGCAGATAAAACTCCCTCCGCCACCTGATGCGCACACACGCCCCAAAAGGAAATTCATTTTCATCAGGTTCTATGCATCATTAAGAGGTAGTTTGTCTTATTACAGCCTGTTATTAATGTTCAGAATCCATTTAATTTCACTTTTAACTGACTGTAGCAATGAGATAATTGATTTCATCGGGGAGGTAGAGGCGCTGTGCTGGGGGACGGGAAGGTGCAGGGGCCCGTCCTCAGCCCCAGGACAGCTGGGCGCCGGAGCCGCTCCTGCAGGGGTGCTCCGACGTCCCCTCACCGCCTGCTCTCTCCAGCCACACCCCCTCCTAGATGCGGGGCTCATCTGGCTGCTGGCGGAGTCTGCAGCCGGATGGGTGTGGGGAGAAAAGATGAGCCCACGTGGTCACTCAGTCCTGCGCGAGGCAGGCAGCCACGCAAGGGAAGAAGGACGGAGCTGGTGGCCACGGCTCTCAGCACGCGGCCCCACATGGCGGGAGCGGCTCCACAGCAAGGGCGCCGGCCGCACGGGACAGTGTCACTGCCTCACCTGCCGGGGGGGAGCCCGCGAGGAGTGTCGCCCTCGGTCGGTATTGCTTGGGGGGCGGGAGTGTGTGTGTCACTGGAAACGAGGACGGAGGACGACGCCCAGGTCATGGGTGACCTCTCGGAGCCTAGACAGACCAAACCCTACAAGAGACAATGGTTCGGGGCCCAGTCGTGAGTCCCTGTGGGATGGAGACCACCTTCCCCGCCTACTGGTGAGAAGGCAGTCGCGTTTCAGGCCAGACCATAGGGAGAGTCGGCTCATGGTACGACTAAAATGGTATTTTCTGCAGTTAACAGGTGAAAACAGTATTTCCGGAATTCTCCTAAGGAAAGCAAGTGGGAAACTACCCCCTTCCAAGGGGATGTTTAAAAGCTGTACACGACGCCCGGCTGGGGGAGGCCCGCGGCGGGAGGCGCTGGAGAGTGAGTGTTGGCGCACGTCCGCTCGGATGACTTCCGGAGAGCGCCACGAAGTTGAAGGTCAGACAGACACGTAAGATCTACGTGGCGGAGAATGAGTGGAGTCTACCGGGAAGTTCTACAGCTCAAATAAAACCGCGAGGACCGCTGAAGGACGGGCTGTGGAAACGCGGCCGTGTGGGAAGGGACACGCAAGCAGGCAGCAACCGCGGAGAAACTGTCCCCCCGGCGCCAGCGGTGCCACGGTGCTCGGCCCGAGGTGGCGGCCTCACCGTGGAAGACGGGACCTCTCACTGCAGAGAAGGAGAAAGTGAGGGGGCCCCTGGCTGTCGTCCGTGCAGGACCCTGAGCAGGAGAGCTCAAACGGCCTCGTTCTCCTCAGCTGCGGGAAGCATGTTTTTGTTTGCGGAGCCGATTTTGGGGCCGGGAAAGAGGAACGGGTGGGGGCTGGGAAGGGAGGTGGGCTTCAGTGCGGGGGCCTTTCGGGGGGCTGGCGGGGGCTGATGAGTGCCGCTCGCAGGATCTCGCCAAGTGAACAACCATCGGCCAGATCGCACGCGGGGGCTGTGTCCAGCGCCTCCCTGACACGGCGGTGGCATCGCGACCCGTCATCACCCGTGCCCGCCTTCGAACCGATCCCTGGGATCTTACGGCTGGTGCTTGGGTCTGGCGGCTTCTCCGTGCTGTTCGCGTCCGGTCTGGGAACGCTGCTGCGTTAGCGTCGCTTGGGCGCTACGCAGAAGCACAGTTGTGACGATGCCACGTGTGCTGACCTCTCCCGCCCTCGGGGGCATCTCCACGGGAAGGTTTTGCTTGCAGTTGTCGGGAACGAACCCAGTGGTGCCCTCGCTGGCCATGGGGTGTGTTCCTATCTTGGGGGGAGGCTGGAAGCAGTTTTCCAAAGGCTTGCCCCGCCTGGGCGTCTCAGAGAATCCGGTCACTCCCGCGCTGCCCGCGTCGGGTGGCTCTGCTGCTCTCACGCTGGCCAGTCGACAGGCGGGCGCTCATGCCCGTGGGACCAACTCCTCGTCCTGAAGGCTGTGGGGCTGAGGATCTTCCCGCCGCCTTCAGGGGCGTGAGGCCCTTCTATGTGCCGCGCCTGCCCCTCTCCGTGGGCTGACCCGTCTTTGGTTGCTGGTTTGGTGCTTCTTTACGGATTTCGGCTCCGGTCGTGGTTGATAAAGCATCTTCTCTTTGGTTTGCCTGTTGACTCTCTTAGGGCTGTGTCTAAAGGACAGAATGTTTGCCAATACACGCACTTTGTCCGCCGTGTGAGAGCTTCTTTGTCCGGTGGAAGGTCGTGAAGGTGTTCTCCTGTTTTCCTCTACAATCTTCCCGCTTCCTGTTGTCTTTCACAAAATTCAGATTTATGATCCATCTGGAATTAATTTTTCAGGATGATATAAGGCAGGAGTAAAGATTCACTTTCTCTCCCCCAAATCGGTGAGAACAGTTTAGCAAAAAGGTCACACGGAGCCACAAGGTCCCCTTTGTGCTTGGAGGCTGTGTACGCGCGGGTAGGTCCTGGGGCTCTTGCTGTAATGTACCGAGTTCAGTTTTCTGCGCTAACACGGGTACCAGCAGCCTTCGTCGCCATGGCTGTGTAAGAGGCTGCCCTCCGCCTGTGGTTTGCTAAGAGCTTTTAACACGAGCGGTTGTTGAATTTCATCGAATATGTTTTGCGTCTTCCACCACGATTGTGTGAATTTCCTCCTCTGCTGTCAGTGCGGTGAACCCCATTAACTAATTCCTTTAGTGTTCACGTGCTATTGCATTTCCAGAATTAGATCTGCTCGATCAGATGCATTCTACATTTTATAAACTGTGGAATTCAATTTACTAATATTTTGTTTGGGATTTCAGTTCACTCGCCCACGAGACACTCCTTCGTGTTCTTCCTGTGTCCGTGGTGTCCACGCTGCGCTGGCCTCCCGACTCCGGGACGCGTTGCCTCTTTTCTTATTTCTGGAAGATGTTGTGCTTCTACCAGCCACATTTGCATAACTGGATGAATTTGCTAATAGAGCTGTCTCGGCCTGAAGATTTGTTTTTTTGAGATTTTTTTTTCATTGAAGATTAAACTTATCTGCTAGATACTAAAGCTTTCAAATCTGTTTCTTCCTGGGTCAGTTGTGGTAAGCTGTGCTTTTTTGGGGTCGAGTGGGGGGATCGGTTTCATCCGTTTGGTCAAATTGACTGGCATACGCTCCTTTATTGCCTACTTTATTTCCTTAGGATCTGCAGGGATCTCCATTTTGGTAACGTGTGCCTTTTACTTGTGTATTTTTATCAATCTTGGTAAGGGCCAATCATTTCAGCAGGACTTTTCAAGAAGCTAATGTTTGGCTTGTTTGATTTTCCTGTTGGAAGACTGATTTCTCTTTTCTTCTTTCTCGTTGCCTTCTCTGGGTCTAATGTCTAATTTCTGAGACACGGAGCCAGATTGTTGACTTTTAGCTTTTCATCTTTGCTGGGATAAGTGCTTAAGGATATTCATTTCTTTCTAGTTACTATTTTAGCTGCAAATAAGTTGCATGTGTTAAAAACAGGACAACAGGCCCAAGTGCGTTGGCTTAGGCCAAGCCCCGTGTCACCACACCGGTGGGAATTACCATTCTGGGTCTCCTGGAAACGGAATCGTCAGCCAGTCAGCCGGGACCTGCCTGGTCACGGGGAGGTGTTCGGCCCAGCAGACCCCTGCCTGCCCCTGAAGGAAAGGAGCTTGTGAAAACCCACCCCCTGTTTGACCCGGGATAATTTCCCTGTGCCCACTCCCTTCTAGCTGTAAAGGTTCTTCATTCTGCACAGCTCCTCAGGGCCTCTCTCCACCGGCTGGCTGGGTGCTGCCTGGTTCGAATCACTGAACGAAGCCAGTAACACTGACAGTGTACTCAGCTGAATTTTTTCAACACATTTTATGATCATTATTTATTTCTTATATTTATTTTTGCTTCTCCTTTGAGAGAGAAGGAGAGAGCAGGCAGGAGAAGAGAGGGAGACAGAGAATCTCAAGCAGGTTCCACACTCGGTGCGGAGCCAGATGTGGAACTTGAGCTCAGGATGCCGAGATCACAGCCTGAGCTGAGATCAAGGGTCGGATGCTCCTCTGATGGAGCCGCCAGGCGCCCCCGTGCTCGTGCTTCTAAAATAGTTTCTAATTCCCTTACGATGTCATGGAGCTGTGGGTTATTTATTAGCATATCGTGTAACTTCCAAACATGTAAACATTTTCTTCAAGTCATCGATTTTCAGAAAACACACTTAGAACACTTGAGTCTTTGATATTTACTGAGGTCTCCTTGTGGCCCCACACGAGGCCGATTCTGCAAAGGGCCTTAAAGTACTGTAAAGCAGGATTTTAGCTGTTCAAGGATATGTGGGCTCTGTTGCCGTTGGGTAACTCTGCTACTATTTTGTACAAAAGTAACCACAGAAAATATGTAAAGCAATGTATGTTGCTTTGTTTCAATAAAACTTTATTTATAAAAATATAGAGCGAATAGGGTTTGACCCACAGGCCTTCGTGTGTCAAGCCCTCTGTGTCGTCCCTGATTTCTGGTTCAACAGCCGAGGGAGGCTTATGAAAGATTCTCACCGTGATTACGGATCCTCATGTTAGTTTTGTCATTTTTTACTTATGAATTTTTATGATTTTTTGTTAGATGCATGCCATTGAGTTTTGTTATATATTTCAGGTAGATTAACGCTTCCTTTGTCATTGTCTCTTTTGTCTATTATGTTTCTTGCCCTGAAGCCCGCCCTCTTCGATATTAATTGAACTGCCCCAGCTGTCTCTGGCTCGGTGTCTGTGGTCGCCTTTCCCCCTCCTTACACTTTAATTTCCCTGAACTCTTACATTTAAATTGCATCAACTTAATGCAGCATAAAGTTTTACCTATTTTATTTCTGCCTGACAATTTTTAATTAATTTTTACATTTTAATTCTAAAATATTTGAGTTATAGCTGTCAACATACGGTTTGTTTTCTATTTTCCCACATGATTTAGGTTACGTTTCCTCTCCTTTTCTTGTGATCTTTTTGGATTAAGAAGTATTTTTCAACATCCCTCTCCCCCTGCCCCCGTTTTAACTGTTCATTAATGGCACGGGGAGGGGTGTTGCTCGGAGCCCCTGCCGCGGGCAGACGAGGGGTTGGAGCGGGTGCAGACGTGGTGGTCAGCGTCCGAGAGCCAGCACCACGTGTGCCGAGGACGTGGAGAGACAGCTCTGGCATGGGCGCAGAAGGGTAAAGCACCGCGGGAGGGACGGCAGCTTTCTGTGTTAGAAAAACACAGACTGTGGCTCAGCAACACTTTTTCCGGGGGCATGAGGAGCAGAACCGTGTCCCCGGAGGACGCGCTCGTGGCGGTGGGAAGGAGGCAGCCTCGGTGTCCGTCTCCAGGAAGGAGGGCGGGTGACCTGGGAGGGCGGGAATATTCACAGAGTGGAATCTCGTGCAGCAATGAACGTGGCTGGTGTGGACGGTCCTCACAGACATGCTGCTGTGCAGAAGGAGCTCAAGAGGCTGGAGCCCTTTCTGATTCCACGGACGCCATGTTCAAAATCTAATCCGTGCGCGTAAGCGAAGACGCGAGTTTTCCTTGGCAAGTTTGTGGAGAAGAGGCTTCGGGCTGCTGGCGATGTTCTCCTGATTAATCTGGTTCCGTACGTGCCCCAGTTTGTGAAAACTGACGGGGCCACACTTTCTTGTGTATAAGTAACACATCGTTAATAATTAATTAGGAAAAACAGTTGAAGAAATCCACAACTGTCATGAGGAAAATACAGACCAAAGGAAAGTAGGAACAGACTGTCACTTTTCGACAGGGAAGAGTTTAAGGTGGTTGCACAGAATGGAAAGGTTAAATTTCCATTAATAGAAGGCGAAATGGTGAATCCAGCAAAAACCTAAATGTATGCTAAACGCACGAAGCAAGAACTGTTATAAATGCAAGAATGACGGGAAAAAAACCCCAGTGTGCTATTTTAATCAATCTCAGAATTTTAAACTTTTAAAAGTCTTAGAATCTTAGAATTTTAAAAGTCCACAGACAAGCAAATAGATGCACACAAAATTGAAAAATAACACCCGCGAATGTGCGGCAGAAGACGCAGGGGTGTCACGGACACGCAGCTCAGGCGGGAGGCCCACGCAGGGTGGCGGGCCGGAGGGAGCAGGCGCAGAACGGCAGAGAAGTGAAGCCCCCGGTGTGGATCCCCGGAGACACGGTGCTACTCGTTACCATGGCACCACCTGGTTGGTTCTGACTGTTACAGGGAATGATGGTTTTACACACACAGTGACCCCGAAAGAAGCAAGCCGGCCAGACACCTGGTCCAGGAGGCTCCGCCAGCAGAGCTGAGAGCCAGGACGAACGCACGTAGGGAGAACGTCATAAATGCCGTTGCTTGGATGGAGAAGAGTCCAGGTCAACGTTAATAAGCAGAACCTTCAAATATTTTAAGAGCGACAGGGACAAATTGTGCCCAAACACTTTAATATAAGAAGCCACATTTAATGGAGTAGAACACAAGACAGCATCATGGAAGGATAAATGATGCCAGCGCTGGGCCTTGGGAAGAACCGATGTTGTAGGCAGCCCCGTGCCAGGCCTCAGGGACAGCAGAGGGTGGTCTTCAGGGAGCAGCAGGAGGAGGCAGAGTGACCTGCGGGGAATGCGAGGAGGAGACCCAGGCCTCTGGACACAAAGGACTTGTACCCGGGAGCTGGAGGGAGAGGAGCTTCCCAGGGGAGGGTCAGGCTGCTGGAACCTTCTCAGCCCGGCAGACGGCCTGGGGGGCTGGCTCCGCAGGGGGAGCCGGAGAGGGTGCTGCCAGCTCTACGGTGCGACTTCCCCGGCCTTTAAGGAAAGCCCGTGCTGGTCAAAATATGCTGAGCTCCAGAAAAGGATGAAGTTCCCCAATTCATCTTACAAAGCGGACTGGTTTTGTTATCAAAATCTGAGGGGACGCCAGAAGCTCAAAATGCAACACAGCAGCGTGGCCCCTTGCCCAGGGTCGCAGGGGAGGCCGTTAGCAGACGCAGGGATGGAGCCGGACACTGGCGCGTCAGCAGCACGGCCCGGCTGTTCCAAACCGGGACGTCCATCCGCGTGATCCATGTGAGTCCGCGGAGCCGAAGGAAAAACTTGCCGTGGACGGATTCCGAGAGTTCTTTCATGACATCCACAACTTTTTTGAACAGGAACTTTAGACGACACTGGAGGGAGCCACGCGCTGACCCCGCCAGCATCATACCACGATCATTTCACGACAGACAGGACCGAGGCGGCTTCTCCCTCCCAGTGCAGCCCCACCCCCGGGGGCTCCACACCCGCCGTGACAGAAACATGGAGAACACAGGCCCGACCTACAGAAGCACGGAGCTCTCCCCTTTGGCTCAGCGGACGGCTGCACCCGCAGAAGCTCGTGTGGCTGCGCAGAGAGACACGGCCGAGGCGAGAACGTGGGACCGTGAAGACATGGTCTCCCCCCATGTGGCCCACAGAGAAAATGCTGCGGGAGAAAGACAGTCACGTGTGCACACACACACCCACACACCACTCAAGACAAGTCCCACAACAATGTGCGCACAGGACAAAAGGAAGACGGGTTGACGGCGAGGGCATCTCTGAAACAGAGAAACGGCTTGTCCGCGGGAGGACGGGCCCCGTGGCAGCACAGCCCGTCTCAGCCAGCGCGTGAACGTGCCGCCATCTCCCTCGGAGCCCTGCGTGGCCTCGTGCTGGGCCCGGTTCTGACTCGGGAAGTGACAGCGGCTGTACCAGAGGACGGTTCTAGGATGTCAAGGTGGACAAACGCTGGTGGCCTGGTCCCCTCCGTGGTGCGGGTTGGGGGTGCCGTGGGTGCTTCCATGACCCCTGCCCGACGACTCAAACACATTTTGCAGACAAGCGGGGGGCGCGCCGACGGAGGGGGCAGTCGTCTCCCGCCTCTTCACCCACCGAGGCTCTTCTGCGTGGTCAGCGTTTGCCGCGGGCGGGTCTGCGAACCCCCGAGGCGGCCTGGACACGCCTGTGTCTCCGAATGCACCTTATCCCTGACGCCGAGCCTCAACCGGCTCTCCTGGCCCAGGCGCTCAGGGCGGTCACCTGAGAGGCACGCCCAGGGCGGGGGGCAGCCCTGCAGGCGGACAGCAGGAGCTCCATCCACCCCCGCTGAGGTCCCTGCCCAGAGCAAAGGAAGGGGGAGGGTCTCACCAGGAGGACTTTGACGACAGCAGGGAAGTCAGCTTTTCAAAGGTGATCACCGAGTCCCACGCTTATTTGTGATACGGGGACGAAGGGTGTGTGGGCAGTGAGGACAGGCCCTGGAAGCCCCCTGCTCCGGGGGACGTCCTGCCCTGCGTCTGCATGGGGAGCCCCCGCCGGCTGCTGCTTCCTGGGACTTGCAGCCCCCGCGGCCGGGCTGGGGAGCGCTTGTCAGCACGCTGCAGGGGCGGGGCGGGGAGGGCTGGGCCACGTCCGCTTCCTCGTGGGCCAGTGCAGTGGCCTCGCCCCCGGCCTGACGCAGGGCCCGTTTCCCGCCGCGCTGTCAACAACCCCACCCCTGATATTCATGGTGTTGTCCTGGCCCCGGGCCTGTGGCCGGCAACACTCTCCTTCTCACCTGCTCACGTCTCTGGGGTGAAGGCGCCAGGACGGTGGGCGAGCCTCTGCCGGGCCGCGTCCGCACCCCTGCATCCGGCTCCCTGCATCCACCCCCCGTGTCCGCCTTCGTCACCCGGGGCCGGCACAGGAGACCCTTCCCCTCGAGGGCGGGGGCCTCCCTCCCTGTGCTGGGCTGCCTCCTCCCACCTCCGTTACCGCATCCCTGCTCCGCTGGGTCTCTGCTGCGCTGGGCCCCCCGGCTGGGTCTGGCCGCGATGCCTGCTCTGGAGTGGGTGACCGAGGGGACCGGGCCTCTCGCGGGTGGAGCCACAGCCCCAAGATACGCCCACCTCCGAACCCAGGGACCATGAATGTGACCCCAGTCTGGACACAGCCCACACAGGCTCATGGGACGCGAGTCACCGTGGACCCCTCGCCGTCCCCGCAGGACTGGTGGCCTCGCATATCTGCGTCAGTCCGCTGGCGTCTGTGTCCCAGAAGAACTTGTAATTGCTGCAGCCCCAGGGCCTGGACCCAGGCGCCCAGAGGCAGACATGTGGGGAGCCCATGGGTGGGCGGGAAACCATGCAGGTGCCTAGGGTCCCCTCGCGCAGGCAGCATCCCCGGGAGCCGCGATGGGGGCTGCTCCCGCAGACGTGGATGCTTCCCTGCGGCCTGCTGTGACTCGAGGCAGGTTTTCAAGCGGGCAGGTGCACGTGGCAGGGACGAGTTCCTGGCGGGGACCCTGGGAACGCGTAGTGAGTGTCCCGTGTCCCCCGCGTCAGCCGCTGATCTCCCGTTCGGGTCCCGCCCCGGGCAATTGTCTGGTTTTGTTCTTCTCTGGCGCGAGAAGGCTCACACCGACCCGGGCATCGCCGCTGCCTGGGAGTTAATTGCGATCTCTGACTATTTTGTCTTTTTGAGCCGTGTGTCCAGCCTTCTTTAATTACTGTCCACTGACGCCGGCCTTTCCGTCAACAATAAATCAGCCTCCTGGCCGCGGTGCCGCCTGGCCTTCCCGCGGGCGATCGGTGTCTGCAGGTCACCCGGCAGCCCTCCTGTGGAGGTCGCATCCCTAATTCACTGAATAATTAGATTTCCATGAAAATCAAAGAGGCCGTCTGTGACAGCGGGTGACCGGGTGCCTTTACGATCCCCACACACCTTGACCACTTTTATGGATGTCTCTTTATATTTTAATGAAAGAAAGGCAATTAGCTATAAACCGACCACTAAGAACATAATCAGGGTCATTTCTTTGCAACAAATCAATCAACAAAATGCTAATTACAGATGGTCTTGTAGGCTTGGATTAATCTATTAGTAATTAAAGCCAAGTGCAAATCCAACCTTGGTCTAATTGTAGCCCAAAGGCACAGACGTCTTCTTGTTGACCGGCGAGCGGCCGTTCCGTCAGCTAAGGCGGAGGGAAAGCCCGTCGCCGTCTGGGACAGTCACAGATGTCATAACACGCTCAGGGAGTTCTTTGGAGGAAAACGCAGCCGGGGTGTTGCTTTTGAAAGATGGGATCTTTTTTTCTGATTCATTTATGATTTAATTTGCATTTTTATTGTGTGCATAAAAGAAGCTTTTCTCTGAAGCAGAGTCATGGGCTCCCAGACCCCACGGAGAAGGGCAGGGGCTACAGTGAGGGAGGGTGGACCCCGCGGTGGGGAGTGCCCAGTCAGGCCCCCGGGAGAGGCTGTCGCGAACGTTGGCAGGCGGGCCGGGGTCTCCGGGGCGGGAGCACCGCGGCTACGCGGAACCTGGAGCCTCCCCACGCCCACCCCGGGGCCTCCCTGAAGGCCTTCGTGCCGTCTGGTTTACGACGTCAGAGCTAACGTCCGCAGAGTTTATGTTCCAAGTCAGGGGCTTCTTGGGAGAGCTGACGGGGGCAGTGGGGGAACTGAGGTCACGGGGCCCCTGGACGTGGGCACGACGGTAAGGAGGAAATCATCGGGGGCCTGACGGCCGGACTCGCTTGGCGGGAGCCCACTGTGGAGAAACGGCTTCTATCCGCCGGTGGCAGGGGCCTGCTCACTGGACGGGCATGTCCTGACCTGCGCTGTCTGTCTGGGCATCCGGGCATCAGCTGACGGGGGTCCCCGGGGGCAGGTCCCTGCAGACATGCCCTAAGGGGACTGGCCTTCACCCCAGGTGTGTCTGTGTTGGGTTTTATCTACAGAGTTTGGTGGTGCTTGGCGGTCTGCTGGCTGCTGCCCATGTGACCCCTGGGGTCACGTCTTTGGGGACGGAGAGGCTTGGGGAAGCCGCGAGGGGGGGGACACCTGTGTCCTCACCAGCTTCTCCCAGGAGATGGGCCGGTGCCGACGTGCGGGGCAAGTCGTGGGGTCTGGGGCACGCGGGTGACACAGCTTGGACTCGCCGGCAGGACGGCCGTCCATCGGAAATGTCCACGAGGAATTGATGGCTTGTCCGTCTGAAGGCTGGGATCGTCCCTGGGTTTGAGCCGATGACAGGGGACAAACCCGGGAGTTAGGGTGAGAGACGTCCGTGGGTTTTGTTCTCTGGTCTCCTCGAGGACATGGGGTGGCAGGAGTGCCAGCCTCTGAGTCCCAGAGCCGCGGGTTGCTTCCGGTCCTTTCCGTGTCCTCACCTGACCAGGAGGACAGTAACAGAGGTCAGGGCGCTTTGAAGGGCTTTCTTGGGACCAGAAAACACAGTGGACACATTGGGTTCTGGGCTGCAGGGCTGGGCCCAGTCCCGCCACCTGTGCTGGGGCCACGTGTGCCACATGCCAGAAGTGCTATGGCGAACAGGCCGCCTGGGCCACACCTGCAGGAGGGTCAGCAGAGACCAGCTCTCCCGTGAGGCCTCGTGCAGTGGGAACCCCGCCTCTGCCTGTTTCCTCCCCATGGGACACGGAACTCCAGAGCGCCTGAGTGACCGACACCTCGAGAACGTGGGCAGTGGGCTTGTGTCAGGCTGTGGAGCTGTCCCCGTGTGGACCCAGGTCCCCAGGAGTCTAGGGTGACCTGCACAGGTGCATTTCCATCTCGTGTCGGGCTGTGTGCCCTGGCCTGTCCCGGGTTTGGTGGCCCTGCCAGGCAGCGGAGACACTGGACCGTCCTGCTCCCCGGGGCTGCATGCCTCTGAAGGAGGTTGGAGAGGGAGGCGAGGAAGACGGATGGCTGATTTAGGGTCAATCGCAGGGAGCATCTGTGCCTGGCGGGCCGGCCGCGTGTCCAGGGACACTTCCGGAGGACACCTGGGAGCGTCTGCAGGCTGGGGCCCGAGAACGTTCTGGAGAAAAGACACAAGCCCGGGCTGGCTCTTGAGGCCCCTGCAGGCCCCGGGATGTCCTGCGGTCTGGGGCGGAACGGGAACACCACGGAACACAGTGGGCTTCCGTGGCCCCCTCCCCAGACTGTCCTCCCGACGTGGCAGTGCTCTGGGCTGCATTTGGGCCGCACGCTCTACGCACACAGCATCGGATCCAACATGGCCTCGCGGCCGCCTCGCTCTGAAGCCTGGGTCTACAGGGACCCGTAGTACAGGGCAGGCGTGGCCTCTCTCAGTGGCCTGGCCCCTGGGGGGAGGGAACCGGTGACTCCAGCCCTTCTGTCCCATGGAGTTTGGGGTGAAGGCAGCCCCGCGGGATCTGGATCGCGTCAGGGCCCTGGGGTCGCTGCTAACAGATACTCCCGCACGTGCCTGGGCCTGTGGTGGCACAGGAGGCAGGGAGGCCACCATAGGTCACGGGGCAAGGCTTTGGGGCTGTGGGTAGGGGACGTAGCACCTCACCTCCAGGTGGACGTGGATTAGAAAGGAAATGAAGCTTCACTTTCCTGCTCATGGACCCACCGGCATGTGCGGTGCTCTGACCCCAGAGAGGACAGGGCGGGGCGCCTGCACATCACGCGGCCCCTGTCAGGGCCTTTCCCCACAACCTCGGAGACCCAGCTGGACCTCAGTGGACCCAAGGGGACTGGGTGCAGAGTCCAACGACCAGGCTGGCGTCCTGCTGGGGCTTCCACAGGAACACACCCCATGGCGACCCCCACAACTACACACAATAACACACCCACAACTACAAACCTCACACCCTCACAGCTACACCCCCACAACTACACCCCCACAGCTACACACTCACAGTTACACACTCACAGCTATACCCCCACAACTACACCCCCACTACACACTCACAGTTACACACTCACAGCTACACACTCACAACTACCCCCCCACAGCTACGCACCCACAACTACACACTCACAATTACACACCACCAACATACCACACATCACACACTCCACAACTACACACATCACATAACCACATACACATCACATCACACGCACCACACATGCTGCTCACAAACCCCCAGATGCACACATTCCCACTAGCAGGAAAGCTCCCTGATCTGCGGTTGGGGACACGTGCTTTGCCCTGCGTGGGGGTGTCCGTGGGCGTCTACGCAGTCGCAGGCAGGCGTGATGGGAAGAGGAGACACTCAGGCTGTTTGGGAGCGAGCCCATTGCTGCCGGTCCAGCGAGAGACTGGGGTTCGGGGCTGCAGGAGGCCCCATGAGCCGATTCGAGGGTCGGCCTTGGCCGGGCCGCATGTCCATACCCAGCGTGCCCGCGGGCCCCACACACGGTCACTCAGAAACATGTCAGGGGAACATGGCAGTTCTCGCCAGTGTAGTGAACGCCCCATCTTAGGCGGGGCGTCGGAGACCAGGTGGCTGATCCGACCCTCCCCGTAAGCCTGTGGGACAGGACCTGGGGGTCCCAGAACCAGAAAGGGGTGGCCGAGGAGAGGTAGCGCCCCGTTTCCTTCACTCGAAGGGAGAAACGGAGGCTGGGAAGGGCTGGGGCTTTTCCAGGGCCCCGGTCAGTGAGCACCACGGCCGGGTCTGGTCTCTGTGCGCCCACCCTGCCTGCCTGGCTCGGTACGCATGGGCCCTGCATGACACCTTCCGGGTGGGCACCGCGTGCTGTGGTCATGTGCGTGGACGCCTGCCGCAGTGGGCAGTGCGCCTCCTGGGTGGTGGTTTGGGTCTGGGCTGGGGGTGGGAGGCTGCCCTCATTATATCAGAGCAGAAGGGCCTTGAAGTTTGCAGTTTAAAAAAAACCCGCAGAGGAAGTGGAACGTGTAATTAATCAGAGAATTAGCATTTCAAAGGGAAGCCGCTCCACGAGCCACCTGAACGGGGAGGGCCGGAAGCCGCTGCGCCCCCAGACTCTGGCCCCCACACTCAGGAAGGCAGTGCAGGGACATGGTGCGGGCGTATCTCCAGGCGGTGCTCAGAGCCCCGCTGCCGTGGCTGTGGGCGCCCCGAGCACCTCCCATGTGGAAGGCCAGCGGGCCTGGTGGACGTGCGGGGT
The DNA here is from genome assembly GCA_020311275.1 of Eira barbara. Taxonomy (NCBI): domain Eukaryota; kingdom Metazoa; phylum Chordata; class Mammalia; order Carnivora; family Mustelidae; genus Eira; species Eira barbara. The sequence continues at coordinate 2,306,345 of JAHRIG010000270.1, read as the reverse complement.
GCAGCCCAGTGCCCGTCACTCGGCAGCCTGTCATTGTGTCATTGCATCCGTGTCTGAGATCTCCGGGGGGCCAGGAGTCGCGCCGCACAAACGGGGTGAACTGGGCCTGCCAGCCCGGCTGTCCTCATGCCCGCACGGGCACTCACTGCCCGTGTTCACGGGCTCACGGGTGGTGGACCCGGCTTCCTTGTCCCCACAAAGGGCAGCCGCTCTGAAGAAAGCCAGGGAGGACGCCGAGCGTCTCCGTGTTCAGGATCTCAGGTTGTGAAACGGGCCGAAGTTGTCAGCTGGTCACTTCACGTGCAGAGTGACGCACAGACGTCCGGTCGTCGTCTGTAATAGACAGGAGGGAGGTTTCGCGCCTCAGCTGCTCGGAGAGAGCCCTCGGCTAGGAAGTGGGGAAGGGAACACTTTTCATGTCCCATATCGGCTTCTTTCACACCTTTGATAAACACCCAATTTCAAGTGTGTTCAGCGGAGCCTCTCCTTCCGGAGCGGGCAGGGAGGAGGGCGTCCGGCGGCCGAGCCCCGAGGGTGCCCAGCCCAGCCCCGCGGCTCAGCTGCCCCCACGCACCCACACGGTCCCCGCAGACACCGGGCCTGGAGGGTCGGCCCGCAGACGCGGGAGACCAAGGCCTCGGACCTGGGCCGTCTCCCAGACCCCTCGCCCTCCGGCAAAGTGTGTTTTGTTCTCCCCAGGTCCACTGAGTGAGCATCAGGGAGGGCAGGACGGAGACTGTGGCATCGGCCCCCCCAGAGCCCTGCCCGTGGGGAGGCCCCATTCACACCCAGACACTAGAGGAGAGGACGGAGCCTGTGGCCAGGCCTGTCCCGGGGCAGCACGGGCGTGTCCTGACCCCTCCCTCAGGGCTGCCGTCCGGACACGGCTGCAGCTGGAGGCCCGGCAGGCCCGAGGGGCTGGAACCCCGGGGCCTGCACCAGCCGCGGGAGAAGACGGCGCTCCAGGGACGGGAGGTCCAGGCCCCACAGCGCAGGTGCACAGCGTCTCCCGGGCAGGAGGAGGCCCCTGGACGTGCTCTGAAACAGGAAAGTGCCGCCACAGCCAGAAAACAGGTCAGTAGGAGCCGAACCCTGACGTGGTGCCGGTGTTAGATTCCTCCGACGAAACGTCGATGCGGTGGTCACAAATATGCCAAAGAAAGTAACGGCGGCATGTTGGGACCGGGAGAGGCGAGTCCCGGAGAGGCTCGCGCAGAGCCACGGCAGAGCCAGGCAAGCAGTGAACGGCTCCGCATGGCTGCTGTAGCCCCCAGCACACAGGGACCCAGCAAACAACCCGTGTCGTGGACATGCCCAGCGCCGAGGACGGAAGCCCGGGTGCTGACCATCCGCAGACACGGTCTCGCCCCAAGAACGGACCGGAGTCCAGACGAGAGACGCACAGAGCCTGGGGGAGCCGAGGAGCTTGGCCACTGGCTGGACACGAACGCGGGTGAGACACAGGTGACCCGGGGATTAGAGGAGATCCGGGGGCTTTGGCAGCTGGACCTGGAACACGGCGACGGGCTGAGGAACGTGGGTTTCCGCCGGAGCAGTTAGAGGGGAAGAGCGGGCGCCAGACAGCCCGGAGACACAGGACCAAGTCCGGGAACGTGTCGGTCAAATCGGTGAATGTCCCACGGGGAAGAACGTGGCCCGGGAGAAAGCGTGGGCTCCAGAGACTCTGCCTCTATTAGAGAAACAAACCAAAGAACCTTCCCCAAGTAAACAACAGGGCCACAGGGGTTTACCGAGGAATTTTGAAAAGAAAAGTTTCAGGCAGAAATCGCGTCGCTTCTGCCCCCAAGCTCCCGGCGAGAGCGGGAGGAAGTAGCGCCTCTTCTGTTCCAGCGAGACCGGACACGGCCACCCGAGGAGGGTGCCGGGGGCCGGACATGGCAGAGCCACCATGCTCACGAGGACGGACGGACGGGGCGCAGAGACGCGAGCGTGGCTGTCAGCCCACGCAGAAGCTGCCACGATGGGTAGACGGACCCTGTGTCACGACACAGCCTGGGCCCAGGGTAGTGTGCACGCGGGCACCCCGCATCTGACCGCGGACACGTCGGATCCCCTCAGACGTGGCAGTGCGTGGGCGCGTGGCTTGGAGGGACGGCGGACGCTGCCCAGAACCTCCCGGCCACGTCCGCTTGCGGCTTTGGCCATCATCTTCATTGCACCAACGCTGCCACGTCGTGGGTTTCAGGAAGGCTGGCCAGACGCAGAATGGTCATGCAGACTTGTCTGAGGCCACGTGTCACCCACTTCTCATCGCAGACACCAGGGACTCGGTCCGGGCTCATGAGACCACGGCCGCCATGGTGGACGCCGCCGGCCCAGCCACCCAGAGGCAGAATCGTATGTATCGTGTCCTGCTTAGGTCTGGAAGCCCCTCCTTACCCACGATCGTCCGTTCTGGTGTCCGCGGGCCACTCTGGCGCCTGCTCTGGTCACACAGCGTTAAGGGGTCGCTGTGAAGGATTCCGTGGCGCGGCTGGTGTCTGTGACCGGCAGACGTTGGGTGGGTGCCCTGGACGGTGGGAGTGGGCTTCTTCTGGACAGGGGACAGGCCTCCCCCGTCAGGAGGACAAGGGAGGGGTTCCCAGGACAGCGGGAGGATCGCAGCTAACAGTGTGGCATTGCACGTGGACGTGGTGGAGAGCAGCTGCGGAACGTTCTCGGGCCGGACAGGACGTGGCCATGACATGAGGGGAGGGGTGTCAGCGGCTCTGAGCTGGGGGCTGTCGTCCAGTCTGTCGGCGTTCCGGGTCCCCACGCCGCACGGCCTGACGCGCACAGCCTGGGGGGTCGGCCGTCCTCCGGAACGCCGGGAACCCCAGACACTGATTTTTCCTCCGTCTTTTCACAGACGGAATTAAAGTAAAAGCTTCGACTGATTTTATCTTTTCCAAGAGGAAGAACAGAGAGACGGGACCCGTTCCCTCTCTGTGGGGAGGTTTGTCCTCAAGACAGAGAGAAGGTGGTGTCTCAGGGGCTTTCCTCGCTAAGAAGCTGGAAATCTTACTTCCAACCCCGCCCAGGGGCTCCTTCGGTGTTTCCGACGGTGCCGTCTTTGTCCTGCGACTGTTGGGAAAACGGTCAGACTGTGCCAGGCGGCCAACAAGAGAGAGGAAATAAACTTTTCTAATATATATTCTATATGATCAATAATTCTATATACTCTATAGAAATATAAAATTCTAATACAGTTCTATATAATTACTAATAAAAAACCAAATTCTACATTCTTTCTTGCTTATATGTTTAAGCAAAGATGAAAAAAAAAAACCTTCCCCGATGTCAGCAGGTCTGCGGGGAGAAGCTATTTTTATCCACAATGGAAGGAACGTCAACCGGAACAGAATTTTAAAGACCCATTTAACAAAATGAATCAGAATCTAAAAATAACGGTCTTCCAGAACGCACCGCCAGACTTGGCTCTTTCGTCTCAGTGGGTCTGAAACCCCCAACGGTCAGGTCTTCCGTATCAGGGGAGGCCAGTGCGTGGGGGACCCGTGCCGTCGTGACCGGCGGGGGCTACAGAGCGCACCGGGGTGACCGTCCCCCATGTGCACGGGCTCCGCCACCAGGTCTGCACCAGGTTTACGCACCAGCCGTGTGGCCTGGTGTTTAACATTTCGTTCGACGTCTATGTGCACAGAAGGATCCGCGAAGGAGTGCCGGGCGCGGGCAGGAAGGACCAAGGCAGGCGGGCGCAGGCGGAGGTCCGGGGCGGCTGGCGCCGGAAACAGGCGTGGTCGGGGCCACTGAGGCAGAGGGAGGGCCGGGCAAGGAGGCGCCGGGCAGTGACGGGTGTGCTCACACGGAGTGGCTGTGTGGATGCTTCCAGAGGGCGTGAGAAAAGCAGTGTGACAAGGGGCAGCTTGTCCAAGTGTTACGCTCCCAGCTCGACTTTCCGTGCGACGCGGAAGCCACGGGAGGCCACGAGGAGCTTAAGTAGCGGAGACGCGGTTTAAGAATCTGGTTCTTGAGGGGCGCCTGGCGGTTCAGGTCACCATCTCAGGGTCCTGGGATCGAGTCCCGCGTCTGGCTCTCTGAGCCCCGCGGCTGGAGCCGACGTGGGAGGAGCGTGGCTCATACCGAACGGAGAGGAGAATTCAGGGAATCTCGCTGGAAGTCTGTGGTCACGTTGAAAAATGACATTGATTTAGTTTTTCCCCATAAGAGAAGAGGCCGTGTTTTGTTTTAGAAGGATTCTGGTCGACGCGTGGCCCCAGAGAGCTCCAGCCAGCGTCCCTGCCCTTTCTGCGTGGACGATGGGGCCAGGCAGGGTTGTGGCGGGCACGGATGAGGTCGCCCGTCCCCGCTGAGTCTCTCACTTTCCACAGGCCCTGAGCGCTGCGCTTCCTGTGCCTGGGGCCCGTCCTTGTCGCCCATCACGTGGACTCTGCGAGGCGGCGGGTTTTAATGCTCAGAATGTGGAAGAACAGAACTGGCAATTTCACAGCAGACCTCTCTGAGCGCGGATGGTCTTGCCGGCCGCCGGGGAGATGAGTCGTGGCCTCCGGGCTCTGGGGGCCGGCCCGCTCTGGCTCTGGGGAGGGTCTCCCTGGGGGTCTCAGTTGCACTGAGATGCGCACGTGGCTTTCAGCCCAAGAAGAAGCTGCCACAATGGGTGAACTGACCCTGTGTCACGGCATAGCCCGGGCCCAGGGTAGCGTGCACACAGGCACCCCGCATCTGACTGGCGGACGCGTGCCCTGCCACGTTCTGGGGGATCCCACGTGATGATGGCTGCGTGATGGTGCCTCCTCAGTGCCCGGTGACAGGGAAGCACTTTCTCTTCCCAGAAGCGTGCAGACGCGTGAGCCATCCGGTCAGGCCCGGAGACAGAAACCGGGTCACGGGACTGATTCAAGGGGCGTGGGGGACCCCGAGCCCAGGGTCAGAGGATCGTGTTGGGACGCCGCCCCAGGCTCTGGAGGGCAGGAAGCCTGTTGCCCACGGGCCTTGGCATCTGTGGCTTCGTGAGCGGGGTTGCTCTCGGCACATGGGAGCACGGGACACGCCGGTCTGTGTGCCCAGCTCTGTGCTCAGCTGACCATTTGCGAGGGGAGGGGTGGGGCAGGCGGGGGAGGCCAGCGTCCGTCCTGTCTTGGGTCAATGGGGAGTCACTGGGCATCTGGGTGAGAGTCTGATCCAGCCGCAGGGGCGGAGGTGGCCATTCAGGGTGAACCCCAAGGTGGGGCTTCCTTGGCCTCCACTGATTCCAGGAGCCTCGTCCGCAGACCCCATGACCCGCGTTTGGAAAACTGTGACTCTGTCCTCACTCTGGTGGCACTTTGTGTCCAACACCCTGTGCTGTTTGCTGGACCCACGGTGGACATGTTGCCCCTCGAGCCAGCGGAGACGGCAGTCAGTGCGCAGACCAGATGCCTTTTCCGGGACGCAGCTCGAGGACGGAAGGACTTACAGATGCGTCTCTGCTTTTGTCTGACCTCTACAACCCCGTGGACTGCCACGCTTCTCCAGCCCCCAGACGCTCCCTCCGCGTCTCTGCTGACCGTGACCTCCCGCCCCCCGGGTCCTGTCGGTCTCCCTCCTGCTTTCCCGCACACACGGAGGTCCTGGCTGAGCTCCTTCCACGCTCTGCCTGGGGTCTGCCTGGCCCCACGGAGAGTTCCGCTACTTCCCCAGGATGGATTCCTCTCTCTTGCTCGGGGTGAGGGGACACGCGGGGAGCTGAGCGCGTCTGGACACCACCCGCGACCGGAAAGGAAGCTGCGCTCGGAACACAGCCCAGCAGAGGCTCCGTGGAGAAATCCGGAAGGAACGGATGCTTCGTGGTGTCGCTGATGTTCTGATGACCCCACCCGTGAGGCCCGTGTTAACGCTGGGATTTTAGTTTCTGTGAATTAATAAACTTCTCCACATTCGATACACGTAAGATAACACATGTGACAAAAACATGAGCCACAAACCACAACGACCCGAGACTGCGGACGTGGTCGACGTTTTCCCTCGGTTCGGTGACGTGTCTTTCCCGCTCGTCCGCGCCGTGTCCCCAACAACAATCCATTGTCACTTTTTTCTGTGTTTGTTTACTTTTGCCTTTTGATGAACAGAAGTTCATATTTTAATGTAATTAAATTAATAGACGTCTGGTTTTATGGTGAACTTTTCGTATTCGTTTATTTGCTTGAAGTGACGGTTCTCGGCCGCCAGGGGACTTTCCATCGACGTCTCAAGAACCAGCCTTTGCGGCTGCCCGTCTGCGCTGCCCGGTCCCCGCGTGAGTCCTGCTTGCGGCGTTTCCTGGCCGGCTGCCTTTGTTCAGTTAAGGAAGATCCATTCTACCTTTTCCTACAGCTTTTCTAAAATCATGATTTAAAGAATCATGCATGAATATTGGGTTTTACAAGACACCTTTTTGCGCACGCCAGGGTCGTTATAAGGCTATTATTTCCCTTAATTAGTAAATTTGCTGAGTGGTAATTGTGTATTTTTCATACGTAAACCCGCTCTTGTGTATCTTGGATGAAACAAACACATTCTTGTCGGTCACGGGATAATTCTGCCCGTGTTTTGCTGGAGTCGCAGCGTCCGGGCTTTGTTTTGTCACCGGGCTTCGTCACCGGGCTTCTCTCCGCGCTGGAGGGCTCGTTTATATAACTCGTCCCGGAAGGCGGATGGCATTTACTCCAGAAACCGCCCAGATCTGGCGTTCCTAAGTACGTGCTCCACTCATTGAATGTTTACGGGACTACGACAGTTTTTATTTTTCTTAAGTAAGTTTCGATGTCTCTGAGAACCGCGTACTTTACTGAGGTGCTCGAAGGCCTGTGACGAGGCTCCTGGCCCCCTTCCAGCTTCGCTGCGGCGAGCGTGACTCCCCGGCCTGGCATCGTGTCCGGTCGGCTCTGACCGCCTCTCCTGCTCTCGACCTCGCCGGAGACATTGCTGGTGTCTGCGCGGGACCCACCGCGTCGCCCGTGCTGCCAGGTTCATTCATGTCCCCGGGGGCCTTTCTGTTTTCTGCATTTTTGATTTCTGTGTCCCCGGCTTGTGCCCTGTGCCGTGGCTCCCGGCGCCCTTCCGGAACCTGGCGCCTGCGGACAGCGGCTCCGTTCACGGCCTCACCGCTAGTGTCCTTCGTTCCTTAGGGCTGTGTTTCCGGTTGGAAACCCTCTCTGTGGAGGACCGGTATCTCGTGGGGTGTCCACCCTGCCCTTCGGCGTTTCTTCGTGCCAGTGTCAGGCCTGCGTGGGATCCTGCAGACGCCCCGGCCTGCGGGGCCGCGGTGCGATGGGCCGACTGTCACTCGGGGAGCGTCTCCACGTGTGATGGGGGTTTTGAACGGCGACGCCTTTCCTGAGAAACCACGAAGGTCACGTGGAGAATCACCCTCCAAACAGAACTGTGCCAGTTTGGGTAAAGGCCAGGGTGACCCGGGGCTTCTTCCGTCCACTTGTGGGGACACGGCTGTGTCAGGAGGCCTCTGCTTCTGCTGCCCTCTGCAGCTGGGCCACAGCTGCGTCCCCGACGTCCCTCCGGTGGCCGCCCATCACCCACCATTACTGTCACCTCTCCATGATCCCTCCCTCCCGACCCATTTCCGTGAGCTCCTGCGTCCCCAGGAGGAAGATGCATGGTTCTCCGTGGACTCGACCCATGAGTGTCCTGTGTCAATCTTGCAGCCAAGGATGCCGACTGGTCCCGTCCAGCCGATGCCTCACGTCCACCTGCTGCTTGTCAGCAGGCCCGGGGCCACGCCCGTGGCCTGTCTGCAAGCCCGTCACCCGTGTCCCACCCAAAGCCCACATGCCCTCATGGGCGACGTGTCAGTGAGACCCGCTGAGTGCGCGTGGGCGGGCGAATGAGCGCCGCGTCCCGAGGGGTCGCAAGGCAGGGTCTTCGAGGTGACCGTGGGGGACAGTGAGTCCCTGGGAAGCACGTTGTGTCTCCACCACCAAAGTGTTCATGCTGGACCCGACCGGCGGAGCGCTCGGCGGGCGGACCTGCATGAGCGGGGTCTGGACTCCAGCGGGATGACACGTTGATCTTGAAGTGAATCGGCGCTGACCTTTCTGTGGCAAAGTTATCACGATGTAGCCACGAGGCTTTTTCATGAAAACAGGGTGATGTGATGTGTTGACGGGCTTATCCCCTCTTAAGATGTGACGACACGCGTCGGCCTGACCCGATGGCCTGTGCCCCACGTCCGCGTGTGTTCAGTGATGTGTGGGCTGGACTGTGTTTTCCAAAGGATAGGTTGGCTTCCAGACCCCGGGAGCTGGGAGCATGATCTGACTTAGAAATAGGGTCTTTGGGGCGCCTGGGTGGCTCTGTGGGTTAAGCCTCTGCCTTCGGCTCAGGTCATGATCTCAGGGTCCTGGGATTGAGTCCCGCATCGGGCTCTCTGCTCAGCGGGGAGCCTGCTTCCTCCTCTCTCTGCCTGCCTCTCTGCCTACTTGTGATCTCTGTCTGTCGGATAAATAAATAAAATCTTTAAAAAAGAAAGAAATAGGGTCTTCGCAGCTGTGAGTTGGGCTGAGGTGCCGCTGGCTGAGGGTCGGCAGTGCAATGACTGGTGTCCTTCCAGGAAGCACAGAGGTGAGCCAGACAGAGGGACACACAGGACAGAATTGGGGCGGAGGCAGAGGTCGGGGGCCGGGTCTGCTCCCCCAGGCCTTCCGAGGGAGCTCGAGGGTCCTGCCCACACTGCAGTGTTGGGCTTCTGGCCTCTGGAGGTTGTGGGCTCACCTCCTGTGCGGTCTGGGTGTGCAGGGCGATGCTCTGACCTCAATTCCGCCAGCCCTGCCTGGCCAGGTGTGGTGGAAGGAGGCTCGTCAGTCCAGCGCGTCCCTGAAAGGTCCTGGGAGGCCATGGCCGAGGCAGTGGGCCCAGGGCAGGTGCTGGGGTCTTCGGGCCCCTAAAGGCCTGGGGGCAGCCACGGCGGGGGCCTCTCGTGGGAGTGGACACGTGCGGGCTGCCTCATCCACAGGGACGCCCAGCCGCCGGGGAACTACCCTCGCAGTGGCTCCAGGACCGGTTTGTTGGGAGTCAGGCGGGCAGACTTGAGGAGGAACGAGAGGACAGCCCGGGTGTCCCGACTTGGGGGGGAGCCTCGTGGGCCGCGGGGCTGTGATTCCTGGGACGCCGAGGGGTCCGCGCACCCGTGACTCGGGGTGGGGTCGCTCCGTGTGCAGGACGTGCCCCGGTTCTGGGTTCCGGGTCCTCCCTCCAGCCCCCCAGCAGGAGCTGAGCACGGAGCGCGGTTAACTGTGCATCCGTGGGGACGGGCCGGTCTTCCCCATCCCGATCCCCCACCCGCCTCCACACACACACGCCCCCAACAGAAACAGCAACAACAGAAAGGTCGACGTCTGGAGTGAGGGTTTCTGGGGTTTGGGGCCCCGTCTAAACACAACCCCACACGTATTTACCCTCCGGGACCCCGGCCACCCTGCCTGGAGTGGATTTCAAGTTCAGGGTGGGCCGTCCCCGCAGTGGCTCGGCGGTGGCCAGGCAGCAGCACGGGGAGCGTCACTGCCCAAGAGGCCGATCTGGTCCGCGCACGGTGTTCCCAGCGTCCTTGTGGCCAAGCCTTGCTCAGCACCTGGGTCTCGGAGCCGCAGCCCGGAGGATTCCTGACCTTCCCGTCCCACGGAATCTGCCGGCTCGCGCCCTGACTCCTGCTCACTGGCCCTGAACGCCAGCCTGAGTGGCCCGGTCCTTTCCCGCGGAACCCGCCTGGTCGTCTCCTGACACGTCATTCTTGCCCTCCATCGGCGCGGGGGTGTGCTCCCCCCACAAATCCAGGCAGCCCGTGGGCACCCCAAGCTCCGTCAGCCCCAAGCCCCATGTCCGGCTGCACCAGGGCCACGTGGAGGCCGTGTCCCTGCAGAGTGGCCCCTCCTTGGAAGAGGAGCTTGGCAGAGGTGGGTGTCGGCCTTGCCGCTTGAGGGAGCACCAGCGCCCGATTCTGCTCTGGTGAACGCGACACCCCCCACCCCCGCCCCCAGCTTCTGTCCGGGGCGCGCTGGGCGCCCGCCACGCACGTCCTGGGGGCTTTGCTGCCCTGGGCGGCCACGTCCTCCCGCCGTGGCAGGGTTAAGAACCTCGGCCTTAAGAACCTAGGTGAGCGGCGGCGGCTGCCGGAGAGCTCCGAGCGCCACACTCGAGGCCCCTACTGCACTTTTATGGACCATTAACGATTTGCTAATATTGTTTTAGCTTGCAAATTAGCGCGGCTCCACGGTACCGGAAGTTTCCGGGGCTGTCATCAATCAGATGCAAACTCCTCATGCGTGAGATGAAAAACAATTTCCGGTCTTTGAGGCTCAGGCAGCAATTACCGAAACCAAAAGTTGGGGGGAGGGCATGTCCCCCCAACGCGCTGTTAGTGGTTCTAGTAACTTGGTTTCTTGACGCGGGAGAGACTTGGGTGCGAGGAGGGGACGGAGGGTGAGCGAGGACTCGGGGCCACGGGCGGTCCTTGTGCTTGATGCCAGGTGGTGCCCTGGGGTTCCTCTGAGGCTATAGACAGACGTGGAAACAACCCTGCACCCCCAGCCTCCTCGCGATGGAGACCCGCGGTTTTTCCTGTTAAAGATTGAGCTATTTCTTCCTGGTTTTGTGCCCCTCTGTCCGGAACGTGGTCCAGAGAGGGCACTGGGACGCCGGCAGTCTGCGTTTGGATGCCGGCTCTGGCAATCTGCTCTTCCCATTATTATCAAACTCCCCATGATGATGATCACTTTGTCCCACCGGGAAGATCTGGGGTCCTCAGGACGACAAGCCGAGCAGTGGCCATTGCCCGTCCTGGGCTCGGTGGGTGTCCAGAGCCTTGGTGTCCCTGCCCCGGCTCCGGGGGGTGGGGGGAGGCCTTCTGGGGATTCTCCAGCTGCGCAGAGCTTCCCGCACTCAGGGCGCCCACTCACCGCGTGAGGCAGGCCCTCCCCATTACTCCTCCCTGAGGCTGACCCGTGTCCTCCCCAAATTCTTGCCTTGAAGTCCCGACACCCACGACCTCAGGATGTGACTGAGTTTGGAGACACGGTCTTTAGAGGCGATTAAGGTAAAATGAGGTCGTGTGGTGCAGCTTGCGTCCTGGTAAGGAGAGGTCAGGACACAGACAGGCACAGGGACAGCAGCATGAAGACACGGGAAGGGACGGTGTTCACACGGGAAACAGAGAGGTCCTGGAGAAGCAGCTGCGGCCGGCCTCATCTCGGACTCCTGGCCTCTGGACAGTGAGGCAGTAAAAACCCACTGTTTGAGGCCCCATCTCTGGCATTTGTTACAGCTGCCTCCAAAGCAACCGAGGCAGCCGTGTTTCCGAAACGGGGATTCACAGAAACACGAGGGATAAGCAGGCACCAAGCCCCCGCAAGTCCTGAGCAGCAGAGCTGGGGTCCGAGCGGGGGTGATGGGACCAGGGTCTGCACAGCAGCCTCCCCAGGGACGAGTGCGGTCCCCACAGCCACCGCGGAGGCTCGGGCGCCCCTTGAGCCTGTGCTCGGCTGTCCCTCGGCGGGACAGCACTGCCTCCCGTGGGCACGCAGCCCCAGACCTTCCCCGTGTCCCGCGTCCGCACAGATGCCCGCGTGCCTTGTGTGCGGTTTCCCGGATCCCGCCCCGCTGCAGTGCGCATTCCCGCCAGCCGTCCTGCGGACGTGAGACGTCGCCGCTGAGAGCCGGGGTGCCAAGCGTGGGGGAGGGGCAGGGTCCCCGGGGGCTCTGTGCTGGTGTCCCGCCGCTCCCCGCGCCCCCTGCCGACACCCGGGTCCCCCGCCGCCAACCCTCCTTTCACCTCGTCTTCGCTTCGTGCATCCGCGGCTGGACGTCTTCCCAGGGCAGCTCGCGTCTCTCCTCCTCCCGTTGCTTCCTCCCCGTCTCTCCTGGTCTCGGCTGGGGTTCCTGTTGACTTTGGGGGGACTTCATCTCTCGCGGACATTAGCGCGTCTGCTGGAAGGGGCAGTGGGTTTTGCACCTTCTCTGCGCGGCCTCTCAGCGCATTTCCACGCCACCGGATACTCCCTTTTTAGGGTTCACTTAGTGCCTCCCAAATCCACAAGACCCTCCTGCACGCTGGGTGAGACACACCCTCCGCGTACTCCGGGTCTTTCCTACAGACACGTACTTAAGCTCCTGGACCGACCTGCCCCCACCGGGTCTGCCCGCAGCGCTCGGGGAATAACCACCTTCAGGACCACGACTTAAAGTGATGCCTTTCTAACTCTGACCGAGCGAGACCTACTGAGTCGGCTGATGTGACAAACGACGCCCAGCTGCCCCTCTGGCCGGTCAAGGAACCGACGCTCCCCGAGCACCTGCATTGCGCCGGCGCAGTGTGCACACCGGGGCCCCAGGAGGGGAAAGCAGACCGGGTCTGCTTTCCCGGAATTGGCCTCCTGGGCCTTATGTCCAGCTGGGGAAGCGCCAGGACCTTGGTCCCGACGTGCTGCTGGCTGCCAGGTCGGGACTGGTGGGGCCCCGAGGTCTGTGCTGGCCACACCTGTGGACTCATCTCTCCTGGTTTCTATCTATGCTCAAATATCTGAAGGGTGTGTGTGTGTGTGTGTGTAGCACAGAAAATCATATTTGATAATTATGCAATTATAAATATGTATTTAAAAATAAAATTTTGTAAAATTTATAAAATAAAATTAACGTATATTTTATAAAATATATATTATATAAAGCATATATCACATACATGTATGCTACATAAAAGTACATATTATTATCATATATACTCTAAATGTAAGAATGTAGAACATGTGTTTTATTTAATATAATCCTGTATATACCATAATATCATAGCATATACTGTTATTTTATGGGACACGATGTACGATATCATGGACTATGTATAGCACATACGTGTCACAGTTATATGCGCCATATGACTGATGTGTTATAGAGAACAAATTGTAATATGTTACACGTCCCTATGCTCTAGAAGTGACACATGTATAAACGTTTGTATGCATCTCCTGTACGTATACAGTTTTTGTATTTAGACACGATTTGTGTACATTATCCACACGTGTGTGGCAGACAGGGCAGATGCGTCTGACTGTTGGACGAGGGGGGTCAGGAGCACAAACCCGGGGCGGGCTCGGGCCGTGGCTCGCAGAGGGCCGTCAGCAAAGGCTGGGCCAGGAAGAGCTGTGGTTTCAGGAAGCCGAGCTGGAAGCAGGAGACGTCCCAGCGCAGGAAGGAGGGACGCGGTCGTGGGTCAGGTGGGGGTGGGGGTGGGGCGCACAGAGGCAGAGCTTCCGCAGGGTGGGGTGGGGACGGGGACGGGACGGGACGGGATGGCCCGTGCTGCACCCAGGCTGTGGCAGAGGCTGAGGTTACAAGTGGCCGAGCACAGCTGTAGCCGCGGCGACGGAAGCCGTGATGAAGGACGTATGGACGGACCGGCCGCCCTGAGAGGACAGATGGACGGACCGGCCGCCCCGAGGGGCAAGTCAGGTTCCTGCAGCTTCGTGCCTTCAGATCGGACGGTACGGACACAGCCGGCCTCGACAGTCCCTCAAAGCGGGAACTATAATTAGGACCGTTGACGTGGTTGAAAAGCTAGCGGCTCATTGAACGAGTAAAAAAGTGAACTACGTGGTCCCGTGAAACTATGTCAGCGCCAGCGAAGGGAAGAGGACTGTGGCGGCCCGGGTCATCTCTGCGGGCGCTGAGCTTTGATGCGAGAACTAACTTGGCTCAACAGAGCGAACTCCAGGTCTGGCCGCCCGCAGGCTCGCGCGACAGCACGATTCCGATGAAAATACTTGTACGAAGACGTCGAGGCTGAGAGACGGCTGAGCCCAGGGCGGCCCGGGAGCCCCTGTCTCCGTGTCAGAGGACGGGACGGTGCTCGGGCTCCAAGGGTCTTTCCCAAGGACGCGCACCGGCGGCGTGAACGTCAAATAGTTGTGGACAAGAACGCGTGCAAATCCGGGAGGCAGCGGCGTCGGCGAGGGCACAGCGGGGGGCATCGGGCGACGGTGGGAGGCCTGTCCTTGGGTGGGGGCTGGGACGAGTGGGTATTGGATTCAGAGGGGAGTTTTTACTTTACTGTTTTAAACTTTGTATTTTGAAATAGTTTCAGACTTTAAGAAATGCAAGAAGTGAAAAATAAGAGTCTATAAATTTTTTAAGAAAGAAGCTGAGGAAACCGTGGAATCATAAAAGGGTCCTCGATAAGACAGACAGAAAGTAAAGAAATAAATTAGGGACCGGGTAGAAGGCCGATAGTGGGAATGTGCCCCGGAATCCTGTGTTCCACGCATCTCCACTGCGTGTCAACGGTGAACATTTTACGTTAATCAAGAGATACAATAATTAAGAGAATTCAGAGAAAAAAATCAGGCTGCATTAGAACACGTGTGGACTCTCCACAGGAGACACATTCCTCGTCAGGACACGGGGAGTCTGAGAGCTGGTAACAGAAGGAAGGAAAACTCTGTCCCACGGGAGCCCTCCCAGCCGGCGGCGGCGGCTCTGCAAACACGGGAGGGAGACCCTGAGCTGAGACCTGTGATCGGAGGTAAAAGGAACCGTTCGCCACAACAGGGCGGGCCGTTCGACAGGAAGTAAGACAACCCCGTGCCCCTGGGGATTTACAAACTTGTAAATTTCCAAAGAAACAGAAACCCAGTCTGTCATTTGGAGAGATGCTCCCGGGCCATCAGGGAGACTGCGGGGAGGCAGAGTCAGAGCACGGCCGATCCCCGTCACCTGGGGTGCCGATAGTGACACCTGAGCCCACCCCAGCACACCTGAGCCCACCTGGGCATACCTGAAACCATCCCAGTACACCTGAGCCCACCTGAGCCCACCTGGGCACACCTGAGCACACCCGGGGGCACACCTGCGTCACGGGAGAGCGCCTTCTCCCACGTTCTCCTGGGCTGCTCACATCTGCCCATGAAGCAGGTCCGCTCAACGGGCCAAGGACACGAAAGACAGGAACGGGAACAATCCTCTGACCTCGGGAATCAAGGGGCGTCAGTAGCCGAAGATGTGGAAACTCCCAGCACTTGAGGACTCGGTAATACCGCCGTGGAGTAAAGAGGTCACACAGGACATGACGGCCCGTGTTGACTACTCCCCATGGCGGGGACATCCCGGCACGCCCCCAGCTCTGCCGCGCCAACGTTTGCAGGCTTGGGAGGGATCGGAAGGTTTGTGAGGCTGTAACCCCAGCTCTACCCTGTCCCCCGGCCACGCGCGCCCCTCTCCCCAGGTCGAGGAGAGCGGTGTGGTGCGTCCAGAATCCAGAGCTGGGACTGGTTGCCGGCAGCCTGGGGACTTAGCTGCCCTGGGGACTTAGGACACGTCACACTCGGGGATTTGCAGTCAAGATAGGTCCACACCCAGCAAGCGAAGCCTGGAGATTTTTCTTAAATTATCTTTCCGTAACATACTCTTTGCGCTTCTTATCGTAGAACATTTGGAAAATCCAAACTAATAGAAAATGCAAATTGCCGTCACACAGTTCCGTTCCCTGGGGGTAAATCATGGCAAAATGTTGGGTTAATTATTTCAATCATTTTTCATTCACAAATGTTACATCACTGAGGGCATAAAATAGATGGAAGTTTTAACCTGATCTTACTCTCAAAATGGATAAAGAAAACATTTGATGCTGTTCTGTCACCGGACGCATTTCTAACCACATCGGGATGACAGGTGGACGCGCCCACGTCTAGCTCCTGGCTCCGACGCCCACAGCGGCAGGTCATCCCCGGGTTTTGGCACCGGCTCTGGGGCTGACCCGACCACGCTGGTGGCCAGAGGCCTCCCCGAGCCATACCCGTGCCTCTGTCTTGGGGCTTCCTCTCTGTGGTCTGGAGGTTTTGTGCGTCTCTTGAGTGGCGGGACGTAGGGTGGTCGGTGCCAGCGTGCGGGCTCGGGGCCTGGGTCTGGTGGGTCCTGCTTGCGCTCCGCACACATGGGGAGCTCACACGTGCTGCTCCCACTGCCAGGAGCACACAAGCCCGAGGGGCTGTGCGGAGGGACAGTGGGAGCAGCGCCGAGAGGTCACAGCCAGGCCGGGTCGGCAGAACAGCCCCACGGACCCACAGACCTGACGGATGGAATAACGTGTGTTCTTTGTGCCACGGATTTGGGGATGGTTTGCTCTGTAGGAACACGACTGACAGAGCCACATCCCGGCACCTGATTTCTCGTCTGTAGGATGGGGACAGTCACGGCTCCTAGTCACTCCCTACCCCTTCAGTCCTGGGGCGTCCCTTCCGACTCCTGAGGGTTTTGCTCGTCATTATTTTTCTGTGGTTTTTACTATCAGGTCACACCGGCCGCCGGGCTAGGTTAACTGCACGTTGGGGTCTATATCTTCCCAGGTGGGGTTCAGACAAGGGTTCCTGGCCGGCAGAGAGCCCGGTCCTCCCTCCGGAAGCTTGGCCCCCTGCACGGTCGTCGTCGAGGACCCGGGTGGCAGACAGGGCAGGGGTGCGGAGGACTGTGCCCCGAGCCCTTCCCCGCCAGCCCTGGAAACACACCACTTCCACTGCGGGGACTTGGCCACCCTCAGCAGCCAGGGACACAGGACCGCCCGGGGGACAGGAAACGTGCGGGGCCGGCGCCCCGGGTGTGCTGGCAGGTGTCTGACTCAGGATCTTACCGGACGGTCGCTCCGGCTTACCTTCTGGTGACTGCGTC
Source organism: Eira barbara (assembly GCA_020311275.1). Classification (NCBI taxonomy): domain Eukaryota; kingdom Metazoa; phylum Chordata; class Mammalia; order Carnivora; family Mustelidae; genus Eira; species Eira barbara. Next base: position 2,289,692 of record JAHRIG010000270.1, on the reverse strand, counting down.
TCACTCAGAGCCGAGCCGGGCAACAGGCTTTTCCTCCGTCTCTCAGGACCCGCACTTCATCTTATCTGCGTGGTGTCTCTTTGCTGGTGTGTATTTTTGACATTGTCCCTGATTTGACCCCAAACCCTGGGTCAGGGGCTGCTCCAGTCTCTTGCTTGTTTGCCAGCTTCCCGCGACCCCTTCCAAGTCCACGCGGCCCCCGACTTTACGACCGGCCCCTGCTGAGTCCCCTCAGGGACCCCCTCCTTACTGCTTCCGTAGATGGTGTAACCCACTCCTGCACCCCAAAGTCCACGATGAAGCCCCCGACGTTCAAACTCCTACCCCAGAGTCTCATGGTCCAGCTGACTGCCTGACTGTGATCTGGGGTGTCCTACAGGCACCTCGACCCTGACAGGAGCCAGAACGAGCTCCTGAGCCCCCCGCATGGACGTGAGTGGTTGCCGTCTCTGTGTGTCCTGCACGTCACGGACGGTCGCCTGCCTCGTGCGGTCGCGCCCGCCCCCCCCCCCCGGTGCAGAGAACGTCCCTTCTCAGCTCCGCACCAGCACCCGGGGCCGGGGTCCGCCTTCACGCCGTCCACGCTCCTCCCCCCCAGCCTGCCCTGCTCGGAGCCCCTCTCGCTGTCCCGGCCCAGCCTGGGCTCCCACACGGCTCCGCTCCTCCCTGAGCACGGCTCCCATCTCCTCTTCAGCCGTCCTCGGGGACCGTGCGTCTGGCCGGTGCTCCCACCCCGGATGGCACGGTTATGGCGTGGGGATCCCTGTCCAGCCTCCGGCCGACCCCCGCTCTGCACACCTAGGATTCCCCCTCTGAAGCCCAGCACGCACCAAGGTCAAGGTAACGAGCATCCCCACCGTAAAACACATACAATTAACCAGAAAAAGTGCATCGCGGTGTCTGCTGAAAAAATTTAAATAAGCCTCGGTTGAGACGTTGGCCCTCTAGGTTGTGCGTTTAGTGTATTTCTAGAGCCGCAGAGGACTGCGTGGTGACCGGGTGGTGGCAGAGAAAGACCCCCTCCCGCCGCACCCTCCCCCCCACTGGTGGTGGTGAGACGTCACCGCAGCTGTGACAGCCCGGGCTGCCGCTCGGACCCTCTGCCAGCCTGGCTCGTGCACGTGGCCGTGACCCCCTTACTAGTACATTCAGTGGCCCTCGCTGGGGTCCCAGCCGCTCTGGGAAAAATATTTACTGTATATCACGAAAACCTCATGAGCTCCCAAAGGGCTAGAATGGGGTGTCCTGGAGAGAGTGCACCCCGTGTCCCTGGGGGGGGTCCATCCCCGCCAACCCGCGGGGCACGGTGGCCTCAACGGAAGCGGGGACGCTGTCACTTAGAACGCGGGGGCTTGGTTACACCGTGAGCCACTGAAGAGCTCTGCTCCTCGTGGTCAGCATCAACGCACGATCCAGCCGCGTTTTGCTCACGGCTCTTGTGTGCTGAGAACGGGACACAGCCTGCGGTCGCGCCTTCAGCGGGACGATGGACCTGCCCGAGGAGGCTGCTTATTCCAACCTCCGTGAGTAAACGCGTGCCGGGAGCAGAAATCTTTGTGCCTTGGGCCCCGGGAAGCCCGACTGCTTTCTGGAGCTCCTTGGAGCTCATCTCCGGTCCCAAGAGAATGGTGACCCCAGACCTGGGAAGGAGGAACGGAAACAAGAAAGCCAGTGTGTCTGACACTCGGGGACACCGGACGTGCCCCTGGAGCTGCGCGGCAATGGGGACCTTCTCCGTGTTCAAAGGCCAAATTTCCTCCAAAGAAATCCAAAGATAAGGCAGTTTTCACTATAATCTTGACAAATCCACTTTCATTTCTAATAATCTCCTTGAGAATGACACACTGAGATGAAGTGGATAGAATGTTCTAGAGCCTAAGAAGACCTGGGTTTGGATCCTGTGTTTGCGGCTGCAGGGCTGAGCCTTGCCGGGCCTCAGTTTCCCCACAGTGGTAACTCCGTGGGAGTCCCGTCGTGGCCACCCTCGAGGGGCCCAGGACCAACGCCCCAGGGACAGTGACGGACGCAGTGTGGCCGTGAGCCGGGCCAGCCCGACTGGGGCCGCCGCCGCAGGGCTGTCCCACAGGGAGGACACCACCCCTGGATTGATTCATTCCTTTCGTATCCGAACAACATAACACAACGATCAATCAAGAAGTAATCATCCATTTCTGCGTCTTCCCATTAAAAGGGGCATTTCTCATCTGCCTGACAAAATGAGTTACGAGCTGTTTCAAACGGCACTTGCTGCCACCAGCTCATCTGGGAGCTTCTACGTCGCAGGACCGAGCAGGAGGGAGGGCCCTGCCCTGCAGGGACGGGCGTCTTTATTCTGACGATCCATACAATTAATCCACGTGGCTCCCCCGAGAGCCTGGGGTGTTTGGAGGACAATTTAATTGACTCTAGGGGGCGGTTTCCCCATGTTGGTCTCGTGGTCTCCGTGTGGCATCCGTGACGAATGGGGTCTCTCGCATTTATAGGACCGAATAGGAAAAAAATGGTAAAAATATGAATCATATTATAGATTTGCAGGTTGTGAATATTTTACAGTTGAATTCATCAAAAATTTAGCTCTGAGGCTGCTGACTCGGCTTTACAAAGTGCTAACCTGTGGCGCGGACTCCTGATCCACGAGAAGGAGGAACACGATTGTTTCCTGAGCTGGGCAGTTGGAATCAGCTTAAACCACCATTTCTTTCCCTGTCTGCATTATTTACAGGAGGCGTAGGGCCTGCTTGGAGCTCCAAGAAACTCCATTTTGAGCAAAGTTTGAGAAATACATCGCCGTGGCCAACTTTGCTTTGAAAAACCTTGCTAACTCGGGAATAAAAGTAAAGTCTTTAGGACACAAAGTATGGGGGGCATGACGGCCCCGAGGGGACCTGCCCTTTCCTCCAGGTGCCCCTCCAGCTCCGGACACACGCTGTCCTCTCACAGAAGCACCCACGGCCCCGTGTTCCCCAGAGCCCAGCTCTGTAGGCCAGTAGGTGCACACGCCTCACCACCGGCCTCCTAGGACGCGGCCTCTCGCATCTCTGCTCCCCAACCACCACCCGGTTCAGACCCAGTTCAGCAAATCCCGGGTTCCTGAATGAACATCCCCTTGCCCCTGTTTACTTGGACCCCGTGTGCCATGTGTGTCTCCTGAATCACATTCCTGTCGCAGGGAAGGGAGTGTTTGGGGTGTGTGTGTGTGTGTGTGTCTGCTTCTGTGTGTCCATGCATCTGTGTGTGTATCTGTCTGTATATCTGTGTTTCCGTGTGTCTGTACCAGGGGTTCTCATGACAGCTTTAGGGACTCACAGGGTCCCTGGGGCTTTACCTGGGGACCATGAGGTCGGAGCTATTTTTGAGGTGACACAAGGACACTACTGCCCGCGTGCCCCACTCCCCGCGAGCACACGGGGCATTTTCCGGAGGTGGTGAGACACGCACTGGCCCCGCAGACTGAACACAGAAGCAGGAGTGTGCGTGCGGGACCTCCGGGAAGCTGGGCATCGCGGAGACTGGCAGAAACGGGGTTGGCTCCTCTCAGCGCCTGAATGTTTGTTGCTCTAGAAAGTCGTCATCGTCCATGAAAATACGGTGCGGACGTGCGCTCGCGGGGCGCTCATCACCCTGACGAGAGTTCAGGAACGCACGTGGCCGCCCCTCATTTCTAAGGCAACAGCATGGACCCAGCCCGCGTGGGCGCGCAGTGGCCGGACGGGTCGCCGGCTCAGAGCCTCCCCCACCGCCGTGCGCGTGGACTTCGCGTGGGTGGAAACGTGCCGCGTGTGCGCGCCCGGCCGCTGCCTTGTTCTCGATGGGCACAGCTGGAAACGCGCGCACTCTCGCGGGGCACAGACTTGGCACGCGCACCGCTGCGGCGGCGAGTCTGCGCTCACGCGCGCGTGCCCTCCCGGAGCAGGCGGTGCGCGCGGACGGCCTGACCACATCGGCACACGTCGGCTCCGGAGCCCGGCGTCGGGCAGCTTCCCGTCCACGTGGCTGCGGATGTTTGTGGACCCCACTTGGTGCCAGCGTGGGGTTTCTCGGGCCGGACACCGGGGCGCTCCGGCCCCTGCCCCGTGCGCTCCCGATCGACTCGCTCCAGGGATGCCGCCCCCGTCCCGTCCTGACGCATGCAGGGGCTCCACGGAGACGGCCCCGTGGCGAGGGGCTGAGGCGTCGTGTGCTGCGCGGTGGGGCCGGAGGAGGCGGTGCTGCATTCCGGGGCTCAGGCTTTCAGGGCAGCCCTGGGCCGGACCGTAGGAGGAGGTGCCTGCCCGTGAGCCTCGGTGGGCGCCGTCCGCGGAGGGACCCTCCCTGCGACGCCCCCTCCCCCTTCACTCCCCTGCGCTGGGGCGTGGCCCTGTTTCGACCCGTGTTGTAGATTTTCCACGATTCCCGTGGATCTGGAGCGGGACAGAGGGTCCGTCCTCCCGCGGCCACGCGCCCTAGAAACGCCCGCGCCCCTCGCGCCTGGGCACTGCGGGTCCCTCCGCCGGGGGTGGGCCCTCGCTGGCCCGGGGGTGACCAGGCTACTGCGTTTCTTCCTCTCGTGCGGTCACGGTCCCGTCAGGTTGCAGGTCGTTGCGAACACGGGGAACACACGACCCTCGAGGAAGGGCCGCTCCACCCGCGGAGGGTTTCCTTTCGCTGTTGCGTATTCTGGGAAAGCTTGTCCTCTGTTTCCTCGGCCACAAACGCTCCCGTAAATCCGTCCAATGTTCCACTTTCCTGCTCCGCTGGAGGAATGACGAAAATGTACTCTCGGGTTTGAAGGGGAGCTGAGCTGGTCGGTGCCAGAGAACGTTCCCGAAACCCGAACCCGAGCCCCTGAGAGCCACAGGCCCAGCCACAGGGACCCGCGCAGAGCGGAGAGGCCCACGGCGCGCACACACCTGCGGATGCGGCCCTGTCGACCCAGCGGCCGCGCAGGTCTCATGGGCCCCTCCCGCGCCCGCAGGACACCTGCTCGCCACCTGCTCGCCCTGCCCTCGCACCACAGAGCAGCCCGGGGGGAGCGGGGTCGTGCCCTGCCGCTGTCCCCGTGGGCGGCCTTGGTCACGGGACAAGGATGACCGGTTGGGGCGCCTGGCTGATGGACAGAGAACCCAGCAGACAGACGGACGGCCCGGCCTCACGCAGGCCCAGACGTGACAACACCTTTACCTGCTATCGCGGGAAATGCAGACTGAGCGCCCGGTGCGGTCCCTGCGCCCCTGTGGGCGCTGAGGCTTAAACCTGAGGTGCAGGCGGCAGGCGGATGGTGACCTGGGTCTCGCGTCCCCGCGCTGGCTGCTGCCCGCTTGCCACCCCCACCCGGGGCCGCGGGGCCCCCGGGTGCACATGCACTTCCCACAGTTGTGGCCCCGTGTCTCACCATCTGAGGGTCAAACCCCCTGAGAGTACACGGAGAGAACGCTGCACGTCCGGTCGCAGCAAGGTCTGTAGGAGCCCGGTCGCCTGCGGTCCCTGTGACTGGACCTCTGGACCACTTCCTCTTTCCCACACCGGCAGGCTGCAGCTGCCACCCGTGTCCGTGAGCGGCTGCTCGGATAGGCTCCTCGGAGCGTCCCAGGGCACGCTCACAGAATCGAGAGCCTCCGTGTGTGTCCGAAGTTTCCGTTCCTGCCCCGACGTGGCCGTGGGACAGTGTCGGGAAGGCAGCAAGCGGGCAGTGTGGCCGGGGTTCCCTGATGAGCCTGCGGGGATGGCCGGTCCCCCCCCAATAGCCCGCGGGTTCTGCTCGCGGCCCAGTGACCCTCCCTCTGCCGCCACCAAAGCAGTAGAACAGCAAATTCAACCTCTGGTCATCTCGGGCCGAGTCTGGGGAACGGGCAGCTCGCAGAGACGGTCTGGCTCCTGGGTTTGGGCATCTGGTTCATGTTTGCTTCTAGACTTTACATTTCATAACTCACGTCTCTACTAGTGTGACGGGAACAGAGTTCTGCTCTGACCAACTCACTCGCTTTTATTTTCATTTGCTCGAAAGAGTAAGACCAGTGGCCCCGGGGCTCCCTGTGGAGCCCCGGCTGCTCCTTTTCCCGTAAACACACCCGCACCCGCGTTTCTGTGGTGCTGTGGACCCCGGCGCCACCGTCCCCGCCTGCACGCGCGACCCCTCCCCTCAGGGGATTGCAGAGAAAATCTAGCATTTCACGCACGATTCTTTTAAGTCTGTGTTACCGGCATTTGGCTTTTGTTTTCAGAATGATGTACGACAACTGCGTTGGTTTTGAATCTATTACTGAAATGCTGTGGAATCCGTTCTGTGTCCCCAGAGAGAAGAGCGTGGACCTGTGGGCCTCCCCGCCCGAGTTTGCTGCGGGCCTGGGGGTCTCAGGCTGACCCCAGGGGTGGGGAATGGTCTCAGCTGGCCCAGGGCGGGTCTCAGGCTGGCCTGGGGGTGAGGGTCTCAGACTGGCCCCGGGGGGGGGTTCTCAGCATGGCCGAGGGGTTCTCAGCATGGCCGGGGGGGGTTCTCAGCATGGCCGGGGGGTTCTCTGGCCGCAGCTGTGCTCCCAGGGTCCGGCCCAAGCTCCCCCCAGGCCCCCTGCAACTCTTCTCTTGAGCCTCGGACAAATCATGGATTTCTTTTATTTTTCTTTTTAAAAAATACCCACCTATCACTTTAGATGTGTGAGGACTTATTTTGTTTTGCCTAATTTTCCCTCCTTTTGAAAAAAAAAATCTGTCGAGTGGACAGAGGATGACAGCTGACCCGAGTTGGCTGTGGGGTGTGCCTGGACCCCTCCCCGTGACCCCTTTTCCCAGCTTTCCCACCTTCTCCTTGGGACGGGCCGCCCGCAGGGCCGGCAGCACCACTGCAAACCCCTGCCCTTCGCCTCCTCCCGCACAACTCTGGGTGATGCCCTCCGCCAAACGGGGCTCATGCCTTGACCACGTGACACGGTGTGGCGTGTGGCGAGCGCGAAGCTTCCTGCCGGTGGCTCAGGGAGCTGCAGACCACACTGGCCAGTGGGAAGGATGCTGGGGCCGCCCCCCTCCAGCCTGGGGACCACAGCTTCATATGGCCTCACCCCTGCTTTTGGGGGGCTGTTATCAGGAAGCCGGGGGTGTCTGCCTCTTTTGTCGTGCCCGGGTCTCCTCTCCACACTCTAAACCCCGGCCCTTAACTTTCCTCTCTGGGCTGTGCTCACTCTCTTAAAGGTCCCTCCCTCGTAGGGAACCCCCCACCCCACCGAGTCCTCTGGGAAAAAGCTGGCGCTCCTCACCTCCTGAGCCCCCACGTCTTCTTGGGGACAGTTTCGGGCTGGTGCCCAGCGACTTCCTCTAATTCAGGTCCAGCTTCAGCGTGTCTGGCAGATTTCCTTTAAACCCAAGTCTTGAGGGGAGAAGACATGTGTATTCGTTCCCAGGCATCCGTGACAAACTGCCCCAGTCTACGTGGCTCAGAAGGGCAGAGATGTGTTCGCATACGGTCTAGAGGCCAGAGACCGGAGATCCGGGTGGGGCAGGGCCGTGCTTCCTGCAGAGGCCCTGGGGCAGGACCCTCCCTGCCTCTTCCAGTCTCCGTGCGCTCCCGGGCTGCGGCCGTGGCCCTGTGATCTCGGCCTCTCGCTGTATGTCTGTGTGTCCTCTCCTCTCTTAGAAGGACTCCAGTCACTGGACCATCTTTTCTTGAGTCCCTTCAGTCGGCAGCACTCGGACACGTCCTTCTGGGGACGCTGGTGCACCCAGCACACGTCCTTCCCCACACATCGGTCTACCTGGAGCCTCACTCTGGAGTCCCAATCAGAGGGTGAGTGGGGTGTCAGCAGAAACGAGCTAGGGCAACAGGCAGCCGTTCTGCCCGTGGGAATAGTGCCTCCCGGAACCTGGCTCACTTGGGTAAGAACCTGTGTCTCCTGAGTCCCACACTGGTGCGGGGACCGCCTCCTGTCCCGACCTCCAGGGTGAGTCTGGGACCCACATGCCATGAGCAGGTAGGGTTCCTCCCACCTTCTGGTGGGTGAGCACAGCCTTGGCCTCGGGGCTGCACCTTGCGGGTGACTGGCGAGCCTCGTGTCACCGCCGCTGGCAGTGGGCGGGCTGGTGCCGATGCCCTCCATGGCCCCTGTGACAGGTGTGGCGACCATCTCTGGAGTCTCCCCCTCCGAGAACCAGCAAAGTTGAAGTAGTCGGAGCACCAGGCGCTTGGCTGAGAAGCACAGAGTCGTGCCCACCCAGCTATGGTGACCTGATTAATTGGAATTCAGGGACATTCACTTTAGGAGAAGAGCAATTAGGGGCTCTGCCTGCCTGTGTGGTGGAGCGAGCCGGTGACGAAGGAGGGAGGGCTGGATGCCCTGCGCCCTCCAGATGGGAATCCGCGTGCTCCCCGAGGATGAACCGTTGCCAGCCCTGCTTTCCATCCGCCCACAGGGGACGTGCCAGAGCGTACACAAAATAACTCCAGATTTCAGATTGGCCTCAGCCGCCTCGTTTTACAGAGCTCGATCCCAAACTCACAGTTTTGTGTCTTAAGTATTCACAGTTCCCTCTGCGCCCTGCTGGCCACGGATGGCTGGCACTGCCGTGTGTGGGGGAAGGTTCTCGTGTGGGTCTTTCTCAAATAGCACAGATGAGTAGAGTCACCGCCACTCGATGCTGCCAGGGCCGTGTTTGTAGCTTGCAACAGGCCCACTCATTCATTTGATGATCTCATTGATCCCCACGTCCTCAGAGAATGGTGGGTTTGGCTAGAGCGAGAAGCCATACATTCGATCAGCGAGTGTGCATTTTGTTGATTAGGGTTTTGTGGAGGGAGGTCCAGGCGGTGCCCTGGGTACGTACAAAAGGTGGTGAGGGAGGCTCCCGTTGGCAGGTGTTACAAAGGACGCACCCACCGCAGTGTGGAGACGGCAGAAGGGAGAGGCAGCGACCCGGGGCACAGGCAGGTGCAGGAGTGTAGAGACACATAAGGATCTGGAAGGGGTCCTGTAAGGCTGCGTGGTCCTGCAGGGAAGTGGCGTGACTTGGGTAGCAGTGTGGGAGCCTTCCTCCGGCAGCTGCTGTGCGGAGACGGTGTCTGAAGCAGGCAGAGGGAGGTGGGTTATTGGGATAGCTTTGGGGGTGCTGGGAGTTTGGGCCAAAGGAATGCAGATGAAGCCGAGATAAGTGACCCGCTAGGAACGTCCAGGAATCAAGGAATGGTGAGTGGATATGGGCCCAGGAGCACAGAGAGTACAGATCCCGAAGCCCTCGTTAAGTCTTCCTGGAGCTGATGGTCGGCCGAGCATTGGGCTAAGGATTTCATCGTATATGAATTATGTCTAAGTAAAGATGTCAAGAAAACACTTTTTAAAAAAGGTTTTATTTGTCAGAGAGAGAGAGAGAAAGAGAGCATGAGCAGAGAAAACGGTGGAGGCAGAAGCAGGCTCCGCGCCGAGCAGGGAGCCCGATGTGGGACTCCGTCGCAGGACCCTGGGATAGTGACCTGAGCCGAAGGCAGAGGCTTAACCGGCTGAGCCACCCGGGCATCCCCTCAAAAAACCACTTTATCAATAAGACAGAAAAAATAGATGAGATAGACAAATCCACAGGAAAAAAAAGCCTTATTAAGTTGGCACAAATAATAGCAAATCTGAATTGTCTAAAGTCAAACAAAGGAGATTGTCCTGTAACCAAGATCCCTGATGCACAAATGCAAACACACAGACTTCTGCTTAGTCTCCTCATGGCTGAAGTATTCTAAATGTCTAGGAGCTCAGATCTGTTTTAACCAAATCGTTCCAGAGATTATACAGGGAAAGAACATTTCTCACGTCATTTAGGAGACCAGCGTGACCTTGGCATCTAAGTCTAGAGAATTAAAAGAAAGGAAACTTATCAGGTGGCCTCTCTTATAGACAAAGACAAAGAAATTCTAAGCAAAATACTAGCAAATCAAGTGTGTACACATATAATGCTACCAGTCATCATAGCCAAGCCTGGCTTATTCTAAGAATGCAATTTGGTTTAACACTAAAATATTAGCTGATGTCCTGCTTCTGGTTCAGACATACAGAGTCCTAAGTGAGCATTGCCTGCGTTCTAACAACGCATCCCGGACGCTTGAAAAGACACGCGTCAGAGGGAAGAACGTCAAGGGTCCAGGACTAAAGCGGCACGAACGATCTGATGCCTGGACAGTGAGAGCGGCGCAAACGATCTGATGTCTGGACAGTGAGGGTGGCACAAATGATTTGATGTCCAGACAGTGAGGGGTTAGTGCTGCTCCTGCCATGGGGGCGACTGCAGGAGCCGAAGGAGTCCTACACATCCAGGCGAGAGAAGCCCCCCACGTTCTTACAGACTTTCAGCAGCACGTCTGGGACTGAATCGCCCCTGGGTAATAGGCAGCAGCAGGAACTTCTCTCCAGTACAAGTCAGATGTTTTCAAAAGCGGATGCAGTGCAGGAAAGCTGAGAGAACCCCCAGATGCTGAGGGTGGTTCGGTGAAGTGGGGCCACTGAGACAAACCCCTGATGTGCTCCACGCTTCCAAGTCTGCTCAGCAGAGAAAGGGGAGGACAGCTGAAAAAGAGCCTGTTAAAGAATTACAGTCCTTCCCAAGTGCTGGCAGCACCACGTGCAGTGCCCACAGACCAGGCGGCAGGACAGGAGAGGAGTGCTCTAAGCTCAAAGGGGCTGGGTTAGGACTGGAGGAGAGCTCTAATTGGCGCTGGGGTCCCCAACAACCCAAACACAGGCCACCAAACCCATGTTAGGGAAACACTATCCAAGAACGCCCAATTCTCTTTGATGCTCAGAGTTTAGGCTCTGATAAGGGACATTTTGGATACATACTTTCAAAATATTTGAAACCGATGATAAACTGATGCAAAGCCCACCTGTGGGCTCACCTGTGGGTCAGACTTACCTCCCATTCTAGCAACCTGGCATTAGAGACAGTGCCCTGTTCTGGATGTGAATACTATTGACTGTAGTCTGGGCTGTTCTTATATGCAGTATATCCAAAATGGTTTTAAGAAATCATATGCACACACATACATGGAAATGTGACCCATTTTCAAGAGAAGATACAGTGAATAAAAGAAGAGCCAGAGAAGACTGCTATGTTGAGTCATCAGAAGGGATTTTGAAATAATTAAATTAAAAAATGCCAAAGACTTGGGACTCCTAGGTGGCTCAGTCGGTTAAGCATCTACCTTCAGCTCAGGTCATGATCCCAGGGTCCTGAGATTGAGTCCTGCATCAGGCTCCCTGCTGAGCTTCTCCGTCTGCCTCCTTTTCCTTCTGCCAGTCTCTCCTCCTGCTTGTGCTCTCTCTCCTTCTCTGACAAATAAATAAAATCTTTAAAAAATGACAAAGACCTGTTGGATATGTATTAAGAATGGCAAAAATGAAAAATGTGTAATGCAGAGAACAAAATCATTGAATTAGAAGGCAGATCAATGTAATATATTTAAAGTAAGAGAGAAATGCAAAAAAAAAAAAGCTTAAAAAACCATACATTTGAGACAATATTAAGTGGTATAAAAATATAATTGGAGACGTAGAGAAAATGAGACAAAAGACATATTTGAAAAGATAATTTTCAAGAATTTTCTAAAAATCAGTGAAAGAAATGGATCAGCCTATGGACTCAAGAAGCTCAAAACCAAAGGAAGATAAAGATAAGAAAACCATGTGTAGGTACATCCCAGCTAAGATGCTGACAATCAGAGAAAACAGTAGACTTACAACCAACCAAGAGAAAGATTTATTATTGAAAGAAAAAGAAAGGGATGCCTGGGTGGCTCAGCCAGTTAAGTGGCTGCCTTCAGCTCAGGTCATGATCCCAGTGTCCTGGAATTGAGTCCCACATTGGGTTCCTTGCTTTGCTGGGAGCCTACTTCTCCCTCTGCCTCTGCCTGCCACTCTGCCTGCCTGTGCTCTCTATCTCTCTCTCTCTCTGACAAATAAATAAAATCTTTAGGAAAAAAGAAAGAAAAAGAAAGAAGTCAATTAAACAACATCTTTAAGGTCCTAAAATAATAAAAACTGTCGATTGTAATTTTATAGCAAATGAAAGTGCCCTGTAAAGATCAAGGAGAAATAAAACATGCTCAGTCGCATGTGGCGAGACTGTCTCCTTCTGTCCTAACTAACAGAAGGCACTGAATGAAAGTCTTTGGGTTGAAAGGAAACATCATCAGACAGAAGTGCAGATCCGTGAACGAGGGTGAAAGTCTGGAGAGGGCGAGGATCTGTGAAATCAGAGAGATCTGTCTTCTCTCTTCCACTCACAAATTGATAAATATTCTTTGGGATTATGGAAGTATATCCATCTGAAGAAAATGATTATTTAAGACAAAAATAGTCACTATGTGCTTTGAGGTATGTTGGGTTCCACCACGTGGTGACAGCCTACAGGCCAGGAGGTGGGTGAGAGGAGCACACTCTTGTCAGGCTCTGGCCTAGTTTGTGAGGCAGCATGGCCTTCCTGGGAGCACAGTGACCGAGCGCTGGGGCTATTCTCTGGGCAAATATCTAGGCACAATGCAGGAAGAGCTAAGGAAAAAACAGAATACAAAAGTAAGTGTTTACATAGAATAAAGTGGAACAAAGATGGAAGTGAATCAGTGTTGGACAAACTTCAGAATGAGAACCTTGACCTCTCTCCTAGCAGGAACGCCCGTTGGGTCTGCACTGGCTGCGCACTCAGAACGAAAGGTAAGTGCTGTGAGGTGTGCTCAGAACAAAACAAACAAAAGACAAAGACCCACCAATGCTTCCTGCTAGAGACAGACATAACTGTAAAGACACAGGCCAGACAGATGGATGGGAGGTGGGGGAAGAGGCCCCATGCCGACATCACCTGTCCTGCTATCCAACGGCAGACTTTAGGAGAAAGAGTTTTCACTGGACACGAAGGCAGATAATTGTATAACGATAAAGTGATGAATTCACTGAAGAGACATAGTACTATTAGACAAGTACTGGCCTAACAACAGAGATTCAAAACACAGGAAGCGGAATTGTCAGAAATGAAGACAGAAATATGTAGACACGCAACCATGACTTGCAGTTTTATCGCCAATCTTTCAATTGCTTGATAGATTAGGGAACATATCTCTGTAGAAAATAAATATAATTATCAACCAACAAGTATTACTTGACATTTATAGAAAGCTATAGCCAACCTCTGCATGGTGTGTGTTCTTTGCAAACACGTGAAACTTTCTTCAAGATAGGCCTTATCTGGGCTGTAGAAATGGGTATTGACATATAAAAGGAATTAAACACAAAAAATCATACAGAACATATGCTTAAATCATGGTTTTAGATTGGAAATCAATAACAACGAGATACTTAAATCATCCACAAATATTTGGAAATTAAACCTCTGACTGCTAAATACTGCACGGTTCGAAGAAGAAACCACAGAGGGAATGAGATCATATTTCAAATTGCGACATAATGAAAACATAACATATCAAAGTCAGTGGTACAGCTAGCGGAATTTAGAGGGAAATTTATGGCTTATATGTTTTAAAGTGGTATAAATAAATAAACTATGATCCCACCTTGAAAAAAAAGCAATAAAAGAGAAACAGACTTAAGGCGAGTAGAAGAACCAAGATCGGAAATCAATACGCGTCCCTAAAGGCAAGAGAAACAAAAGTGAAAACGAACTATTGGGACTTCATCAAGTTAAAAAGCTTCTGCATGTGGCAAAGGAAACAGTCGACAAAACTGAAAGGCAACCAAAGGAATGGGAGAAGATATTTGCAAATGACATAATAATCAAGGGCTGGTATCCAAGATCTGTAAAGAACTTATCAAGCTCAGCACCCAAAACCCAAATAACCCAGTCCAGAAATGGGCAGAAGACATGAACAGACACTTCTCTAAAGAAGACATACAAATGGCCGACAGACGCATGAGAAAATGTTCAACATCGCTAGCCATCAAAGAAATACAAATCACATACAAATCACTCCTCGCACGAGTCAGAATGTCTAAGATCAACAAGACAGAGAGCAACACATGTTGGCGAGCATATGTGGAGAAAGGGGAGCCTCCTCCATGCTGGTGGGAACGCAGGCTGGTGCAGCCAGTCTGGAAAACAGTGTGGAGGTTCCTCAAGATGTTAAAAATAGAGCCACCTTACGACCCAGTGATTGCGCCGCTGGATATTAACCCCAGAGATACAGACGTAGTGAAGGGAAGGGACGCCTGCTCCCAGTGTTCACGGCAGCAACGTCCAGTCACCAAACTGGGGAAGGAGCCGAGATGCCCTTCAACGGATGAGCCGGTGAAGAAGACGTGGTCCATACGCACAGCGGAGGTGACGCAGCCGTCAGAAAGGGTGAAGACCCATCGTTTGCGTCAACGTGGACGGAGCTGGAGGGTGCCACGTTACGTGAAATGAGTCAAGCAGAGGAAGACAATCTGACACGGTTCCCCTCGTCTGCGGAGCGCAAGGAAGAGCGTCCGGAGGACGTCAGAGAAAGGAGGGAAAAGTGAACGGCGGAACCGGGGGACGAACCACGAGAGACTACGGACTCCGAGAAACAATCTGAGGCTTACAGAGGAGATGGGGGTGGGGGATGGGGTGACCGGGCGACCGGCATGAAGGAGGCATCGTTGGGACAAGCACCGTGTGTTATATACAACTAACGAATCACCAAACACTGCGTCAAAAAGTAATGATGTACCGTATGCCGGCTAATAGAGCTTAAGAAAAAAAGGGGGAAAAATCAATACAATAGAAAACAAACAGAAAGAAATCAACAAAAAGGGTGTTTCCTTGAAAAAATAATAGTAATAAACTTCTAACAACACTGATCCAGTGTAACAAAAGGAAGGAAACAGAGATGGCCAGCGTCAGGAGGCACCGACATTACCTGCACTGGGAGTTTTGTAGGGGAAATTACGAACAGAATCCCAACGACGTGGATGAAGCAAAAAACTCCTCAAAAAAACACAAAATACCGAACTGGACGCGAGAAGACATAGAAAGTCTAAGCAAACCTGTGTCCATGATGTAAATTGAATCCATAATCAGAAATATTCCCACGAGGGAAATTGCATATTCTGATGGCTTCATCAGAGAATTCTACCAAACATTTATTATTAATACCAATATTATACAACCTCTTTCGTAAATAGCGAGTGAGGGACCCAAGTGCTGGCAGAGGAACCATCAAGAAGTAGAACCGCAGACCCGCCATCGCTCTTGCACAAAGATGCGGAACTACTCAGTGCGGTACGGCTGTCCAAACGCGGCAGCAAACGAGAAGGTTAACACCGTGACTAAGTGAGTTTTATCCCAGGAGTACAAGAGCGGTTTCATACTCACCACCAACCTGCTCCACCTCATCAAGGGAATAAGAGGGTAAGGAAAGGTGATCATCTCCGCCCAAGCAGAGGAACACGTGGTCGCATTCAGTACCCTACACGGGGAACCCCTCCGTGAAGTACCAGCAGACGTGGCTCCGCTAAAAGGGTGTTTACGAGAAGTCCGAAGCGAACATCTTAATTCGTGGTAAAAAGCTGAACGGGATCCAGCCATCCAGTTGTGCGGGTATGCCCCAAAGTGGAAAGCAGAGTCTGGAAGGGAGGTTTGTGCACGCGTGCCCACGTGCATCACTGACGACGGCTCAGGCACGGAGGTCGCGCACGTGTCCATCAGTGGGATGGATAAAGCGTGGTCCCTCCAGATGACGAATACTGTTCCATTCACGAGGGAGGAATCTCTGACACCGGCTGGCCCATGTGCGACCCTCGAGGATGCTGTGTTACAGGAGACGAGCCAGTCACACACACACACACCAAATCCCATGATTCCACCTACGCGAGGCACCGGGGGGTCGGATTCGGGGAGACAGAGAGCGGATGCTGGTGCGGGGGCTGGGGAGGGGGCATCTGGAAAGATGGGAAAGTTCCGGAGATGGATGGTGTTGAGGTTTGTACATTGAATGTTTATAAAACCACTTACAGTTAAGATCGGTTAATTTTAAGCTATGAGTGTGTTCCTACATTAAAAAAAATTGGGGAAAAAAACACAGGAATAAATCTAGGATAATTACTAGTTCTATTTCTACCCAAAAATTATACAGGAGGTTCTTATGAGTAAGTTGAGATGAAAAATAAAATAGAAACAATGACAACTGGAAAGAAACCAAGCCCAAGCATCTGTAGGTGCCGGCGACAGCGTGGACACAGGGTTGCACCACAGAGCGAGCAGCCCACGGGGTCCTGCCACGTGGGGGGCTAAGATGTGTGTAAGGATGTTTATGCAGCTTTATTCGTAATTGCCCCAAACTGAAATTCTCCAAGAAGTCTACCGGTCAGGGAGCAGATAAATGGGGACGTAGCGTTCGGTGGAAACCCTGGTCAGCGGCAGAGAGAGACGCACGTCTGCCTGAGAGTGACGACGTCCGCGCCTCAGGACCGCAACTGGCGGAGCAGCGAGGGCAAATGCGCTCCTGCCACGTGTTCCATTTTCACGGGATTCGAATCAGGCAACACTAACCTGCGGCGACAGAAACCGGGTTTCGGTGGTAGGGGTGCACACGGCCAGGGACGGGGGAGCTTCTTTTTTTTTTTTTTTCTTAAAGATTTTATTTATTTATTTGTCAGAGCGAGTGAGCAGAGGCGGACAGAGAGGCAGGCAGAGGCAGAGGGAGAAGCAGGCTCCCCGCTGAGCAAGGAGCCCGACGAGGGGCTCGATCCCAGGACCCTGGGATCATGACCTGAGCCGAAGGCAGCTGCCCAACCAACTGAGCCACCCAGGCGTCCCATGGGGGAGCTTCTTGCGGGGACGTCTCGTCTTGTGTGCTGGTTACACAGACGTACACAGTTGCCAAAACTCCCTTCAATGGACGAATGGAGAAGGAAGATGTGGTCCACATACACTATGGAGTACTACGCCTCCATCAGAAAAGGATCGATACCCAACTTTTGTAGCAACATGGACGGGACGGGAGGAGATGATGCAGAGTGAAGTAAGTCCAGCAGAGAGAGTCCATTATCATATGGTTTCACTTATTTGTGGAGCATAAGGAATAACACGGAGGACACGGGGAGATGGAGAGGAGAAGGGAGTTGGGGGAAATCAGAGGGGGAGACGAACCATGAGAGACTGTGGACTCTGAGGAACTGAGGGTTTCAGAAGGGAGGGGGGTGGGAGACGGGTTGCCCGGTAGTGGGTATTAAGGAGGGCACGGATCGCATGGAGCACCGGGTGTTATACGCAAACAGTGAGTCATGAACACTATACCAGAAACTGATGATGTGCTGTACGGTGACTAACGTGACATAATATAAAGAAAATTGCTAAAACTCACCAAACTGAACATTTAAGAATTTTGCACTTTTGTATGTCAATTTTGTATGTCAATATCTTCACTTAAAAAGAACCAAAAAAGTTTACTGTAATTTACCACATTAGTAGAATAAGCTAAAAACCAATCACTTTAATAGGTGCAACAGGAAACCTGGGGAAGACACCGATGTTCGTTCGTGATAAGAACTCTTGGTGAAGCGAAGCAGAGCTCCCTTAGTCTAACAGAGCGACAAACCAAGGGCGGGTCGCACGGTCTTTCCACCAGAAATCGGGAATGTCGCCACCGCTTTCCAACGTCGGACTGAAGGGTTTGCACGGCACAGCAAGGCAGGGGGCAAAGGTTAAGACGCGGCCGCGGGGCTCGGAGTAGGAGAACCAAAAGCCATTTGAATACAACATAATTGATTATGTAAAACTTCAAAAAGGTCATAGATAATTATTAGAATTAATAAGTCACATTTATCACGGTTACGGGAACAAGGTAAATATCAAGTTTGTTTTTACATAAAAGCCAACAATTAGAAACAGAATTTTAAAAATGTTATATAAATAGTATCAAAAATATTAAACACACAGGAGTAACTCTAATGAGATGTGAGCGCGACCTCCGAGGGGGAAAGGTTATGGAGGAATTAGCCCAAGATAAGCGGAGGGTGTGCGGTGATGGTGTGGGTTCGGCCCAGATCCTATCAGAGGGGACCTTCGGGGGAGGGGACCAGGGTCGGGAGGCTGGGGGTGAGGAGCGGTCACGAGGCTCTTGTGTTTGGGGCATCGAGAAGCGGGAGGTCTACCATGCTTTGGCCACGCTGGATTGGGCACACCTGGGACAGACTGCAGGGAGAGGTCTTAGGTCAAGGACATGACCAGATGCAAGGGTGTGGAGCCCGTTTAATCCGCCACGACGGGGAGAACCTGCTCTGAGGTCTCACATGGGGATGGCGGGCCTGTCGCCCCTTCTGCTCGGCAGGGCGGGAACGACGTGACTTTGGGTTTGGAGGTGCCGAGCAGAGACGGCCTGAGGGCGGAGGGTCCTTGATCCGGTCCACCTGGCTTTAGTCTTCGACCGAGCGGCGTTCTGGTGTTTTCTCGGACAATGTGGACCTCTGACCACACGGGCTCTGGCCTCCAGGGAATCCTGGTGACGACGGCCACCTTCCTCTGGGCCATGTGGCTGCCCTTCTCCGACGCGGCCCGCGTGCCCCGCCGCGGAGCTGCTCGCGCTCAGAGCGGGGACTCTGGTGGGGTCGGGTGCCGACGAGGAGCCTCCCTGCTCCCCGGGCTCCAGAGAAGACTCGGGAGTGGGCTGCTGTCACACGCGCTCGATGACTCAGGGGACTGTTCAGCTGAAATGGTTCGAAGGATTTGCAATCTGTTATATGGCAGTTGCCGGCAACGACATTCTCCCCGTCCCCCGAGCCGTCCCCCGAGTGCTTTCAGCAGCCGGCATGACGAGGGTGTGACGTAACTTTCTGTTCCCTGTTGATAATGTTGAGGGAAGGCAGAACCGAGGCTTCTAAATATTTCAGGGCTTCCGCGCGGAAATGGGCAAACAAAGCGGGAACAAAGGGCAGGACTTACGTGTCCGTGGCAGGTGGACGAGTGCTCGCGTGTGCTAACCCTTAAACAAGGGTCCGGGTATCCCCCTGCTCAGGACCCGCTCCTCTGTGACTCGGGCCGGGTCAACGGCCGGCTCGGCCCCAGCCGCCTTCCCGCCGCACAGCCCGGCTGCCTGGAGTCTGCTCGGTAACCCGGGTGGGGGGCGCCTCTGGAGGACGCGGAAGTCACCCCCGGGGCTGTCCAATATGGCCAATGCACGTGCATCGTCTTAGGAGCCGCGGGAGGCCACCCCACACTCTGCACCTTGTGCCGAGCGGGGGGAAGACACGGGGCGGGCGACAGTTCTCAAACGCAGCGTTTCCTGACGTTTCTCTGTATTCAGTGACTGCGAAGCTCGCCCTACGGGGAACCCAGCCAAGGACACCAGAAGCCCGGTGTCTCTCCTTCATCACCATCACTTCCGTCCTCGGGGTCCTGGGCCCGGGGTCAATCTGCCAGCAACAACCGCCGACTCTTGTGCGGTCGGATCGAGGACACCGGGAGCCCTCGTCTCGCTCTGACGTGGCCGACTGCTCCCTCGGGATCAGCTCTTCGTCTTTGTTGATCCTATAAATGAGGTCGTGCCAGATCTGCTTGTGCCTCTCAGGCCCCTTGTCGTGGTCCTTCAGAATCCAGCTTTGCTTCTTATAGTCTGTCCGTCTCCCGCGAGCTGGGCTGTGGATTGCCGTCGGCTCCGTGTTCTGTCCCTGCTCGGCTCGGGAGGAGGCCTGCGGGGGTGGAGAGGCCCTGCCTGTTGACCTCCACGGCTCAGCTCTGCCTTGGGTGCAGTGAGGCGGGGGACGGCGGTGTGCAGGTGTTGGGAGATGCCGCGGGGTCTCGGTCAGGGGCTCCCACACTGGCGCCGGCGAGTCAGAGGGGGGTGTCTTCAGAACAGAGCCTGCCGGTCAGAGGGCAGCTCCCACCTGCGTATGAGACACACGGCCACCGTGTCCAAGCTCTGCCACCATCTTTTCAGGCCTCCCGTAAGTCAGCTAGAGTGAGTGCCAGAAGGCCCTCAGAACCCCGGGAAGTGCTGGGGGGTCTCTAATAACCAGCTCTCGGACCACAGCCTCCCGGCTTCTGAGGTCTCTCCATGAACCAAAAACATCCATTTCACATGCACGTGGCCTCGAGTGGGTCCATCTCACTCTGCCCGGCCTCTGGCTCAGGCACGCTCTCCACGGACACTGCTCCTGCCGGGCCCAGAACGACATCCCGCTTGGCCACACCTTGGCCTCCGATATCGCTGAGTCCCCTGCTACCGCAGGGGGAGAAAGCCACAAAGTCACACCGTCCGAAGACACACCAGTGGGTCACCACGGTCCCTGTGCCCCTGGGAAGGCTGAGCCTCCCCACCACGGCCATCCCTTCCCTGACACCTGCGGCTATGCTGGGATGTCCCTCGACTTGGCAGTACCCACCCCCCGTGCCCTCGCCCCTCCCATTGAGGACATCACCCCTAACGTCCAGGCTGTGCACCTGTCCCTGCCGCTGCCCCCCCACCTCGTCGGGGACGTGAAAAACAGACAGGTGGATACCAGCAGAAGAACCGGCATCGTTGCCCCATCAGAGCCCTGTGTGTCCCCCCGGCCGGACGGGTCAGGTCGTGCTCACCTCTCTCATGGCCCAGAGTCCCAGGTCTGCCCGTCCCCGCTCCCACCTTCCGCCGGAAACTCCTCCTGCCCAGGTGGTCTCTTTGCTAGTCTGGTGGCTGCTGGTAACCTCCGGCAGCCGCTGGAGCTGCTCACCACTGTCTTCTTTCATTGTGGACATTCTGTTAGCACAGTGTGTTACTAGTTTCGGGGCAGAGTTCAGCGGTTCATCATATGACACCCAGCACCCGTCCCATCCCGTGTCCTCCAGTGTCATCGCCCGGTTACCCCATCCCCCACCCGCTCCCTCCAGCAGCCCTCACTTCGTTTCCTGTCGTTCAGAGTCTCTTACAGTTTGTCTGATTTCACTTGCTTTATTTTTCCCTGCCTCCCCCTATGCACCTCTGGTTTGTTTCTTAATCCCACATATCGGGGAGGTCATACGGTCATTGTCTTTCTCTGATTGACTTATTTCACTCAGCACAACGCCCTTCAGTTCCCTCCGCGTCATTGCAAATGGCAAGATGTCATTCTTTTTGATGGCGCGGAATATTCCATTGTATGTATGAACCACATCTTCCTTATCCATCCGAACCACGGTCTTATTTCTTTGAAAGGAGAAGGGGACGAGGGTAGGGGTTCCGCATTCTGCACTTCGATTCACGTGAAGTAGATTTAAAGTGACTCGTGGTGTGCACACGTCATAAAAACGGTTCCCATGCACTAATCGTGGAATATAAGACTGTTTTAGAGAGAGAAGCCTTGAGAGGACCCCACGTGGAACAAGAATCCTGAACAATCCCATCCCTCGGGAGAGGAGAGTGGCCGAGTAGCATCTCATTGCATTTGTGAACGAGGTTTTCACTTATTAGACACATTTTTACTATAAATGGCTAAGAAAGGCTTCTGGTTTAGTAGTCTAAGAGTAATATAGGGGATTTCAGGACAAACATTGACTCACAATAATACAAAATCCAACTTTTATATCGCCAGGTTGGGAAAACGGGATGGAATATGTTTAAGGCATTAATATATGACGAATCATTTTTCTTATACGGGGATGGGGTTGCTCACTGGTTAAATTAGTTATTGGACTTAGAGTACTTTGAACAAGACCTCGTAACGTCTCAGTGCTGCAGAGCCGTTGGCCGCCGCCGCTCCAAGGAGGCTAATGATGTTTGCTCTTTACATTGTTACATGATAAATGGATCAAAATGAATCCAATGAATTAAAATGAGGCACAATTAAGAAAATTAAATCTACAGAAGCAAAAGAGCAAATGAAATGTCAGAGGGAAAGCAGACAATTCCAGGGGCTGTCGGCCACCTAAGACCCCGGGACCCCCCTCGCCTGTCATGCTCGCTCGCCGCTGAGGCTTTGTGAGAAGAGCCAAGGTCAGGAAGCCTGAGCCGGAGGGGGCAGTGGGGTCGCCCACTGTCTCTGTGCGTCACAGAGGACGGTCTCCCTGAAGGGCGGGCTGGAGAACCAGGTCACGTCTCCCCTGGGAGGGAGGCATCGCGACAGCGGACGACGTCCGGCTGAGGCTGCCCCAGCCCTGCCCCGACCCGGGTCCTGGTTAGCGGACGTGGTGAGCACCCTGCCTGCCGCCTCATGGAGGAAAGAGCGTCCCCTGTGAGGAAGGACACGCTCTGTGGCCACTTGGCACGTAACACCCAGCACGCTCTTTTCTCTCAGGATGAGAAGGGAAGAAGAGGCCGCTGTGGTCGACGTGGGAGAGAGGCCCCCAGAAGCGGCCGGGCATGGGCAGGTGCTGAGGGCAGCAGCCCGGCCGGGATGGCAGTAGCTATAAATATGCTGAAAAAAGAAAGGGAACGTTTGATAAAGTGGAAGAGAATATGCGTAATTTCTGCACAGAATTGGGCTTTAATAAAAGTCCTCGAATGGACCACTCAGGCCCGAGAAGCACGACTCCTTAAGCAGACTGGACATGGGGGGGACAGAGCAGCGAGCAGGGAGGTGCCCATCGGGGCGCGGTAAGCCTGTCCCTGAGACACAGTCAGAGGAACCCAGAGGAGCCCGGAGTGGAATTCTGTTGGGACAGCGGGAGCCCCTGTCCCGGAGCCCCGTCTCCACGCACTGAGCAGAACGGAAAGCACTGCCTGCCCAGAATTCCACGCAAAAAACAGTCTCGAGAAACGAGAGGGAAGTAAGGACGCCATCAGACGTCCACGTTCATGGCGGAGGAAAACCACCCCAGACGGGAGCGTGCGGGTTTGGGAAAGAATGAGGGGCGGACCCCTGGCGCCGAGATGGAGGGTGACCGTCACGCTGAGTCAGTAAAACAGATGGCGACACAGGGTCGTCGGGCCGGTGGCACGTGCTCTCAGCAAGCGGCCGAGTGCGGATCGAAGATACGTCGTAGCGCGTTAAGGATACGTATTCCGAGCTTCAGGGCATCTGGCAAAGAGAAACAGTTAAAAGTTGCAACAGCAGGTTCCAGAAGGTGATCGGGTGAAGCAACAAAGGTGCTTCATTTGTGGAAAGATCCAGGAACGGGTCTGACCAAGAAGCAGGAGTCGCCGGTGAGGGGCCTGTGACCAGTCCCATCAGCAATGCTATTAAACGAGACTGGACCAAACCTTCCGAGAACGGAAACGGGCAAAACCACCGTCAGTCTCAGATTACACAACTGCGTGAATTAGCCCCATCTCGGACGTAAGCGCACGGAGTTTCTAATATTAGCAGGGACGGCTGGACACTGAGATTATAGAGCAATATGTTTTACACCAGCTCCGAAAGACCAGAGATACGTCGGTAGAAATCTAACAAAATGCGAATGGGATCCGTGTGCTCAAACCTAGAACACCCCGATGAAAGAAATCCGAGATACACGAGAAGGACTAAACAGAGGGTCCGTGCATTCGTGCCCGGCTCCAAGCCCGCCCGCGGCAGTGCCGTCCAGACCGCAGCCCCCGCGGCCATGGAACACCCAACACGTGGTTGTGCCGCATCCCTTCTCCAGGTCCCTCCGCTGGACTCGCCGGCACAGCCCCCGGCGGGCCTTCCTTCCCCTCTGCCTCCCTCCCCCGCCCTCAAAGCCTCCCCTGATGTGTGAGGCGGGCCTCCCTTGCCCCGTCCAGCCTCGTTCCTCCCTCCCTGACTGTCTGGAGGGGTCTGGCCTCTCTGTCTGTCCCTCGCCTGCACCCTCAGGTGCCGTCCACCTGGAGGGCCACCGAGTGTCTGGCCCTCCCTGGGGACAGTGAGGAAGGAGCTGGGTGGGGGTTCCTGCCATGGCCCCTGCTGTCCATCAGCCTGGCCCGGGGGTGGTGGCTGGTCCTCCAGCCCAGGCCAAGCAGGATGCCTGGGAGGGGCTCATCCGTCTCCTCCTCAACGGCTGGCATGTCCTGATGTGCCCCTGCACCAGGCCCCGAGCTCCAGGTGACTTTGGGGAGGCCAAGACAGCAGGAGCCAGACCAGAAGCTGTGCTGGAGTGGTGTCCCCAAAGCAGATGGTGGACACTGGGGGTGGGAGGGCCCAGCTTGTTTGTGACAAGAACCCAGTGAGCTGAGGCTCAGAAAACCCCAGCTCGACTGTGATGTGGATGATGGGAAGGTGTTTCCTGGGGGCTAAGTGGGGGTCACCTGCCTGTTTTCCTCCCAATCCCCAGGGGGCCGGTGGAGGGGAAGGAGGCTCCTGTGCTTGGTGGTGAGAACCACGTCTGCAGGAGGTATCAAGCAAAGCTGCCAGGAGAGACCAGATGAACACCTGTGCCCTCTGCGCTGCCTCCCCTGGCTCCTCTGTCCATGCCTGAGGCACCTTGAGGCTCTGGGGCCTGAACTCCCCCACTGGGCATTCCTACCCACTGAGACCCAAGAACACCCCTGTCTGGGCACAGGTGGAACCGCCCTCTCCTGACCCATGTCCTCTGGGGGGCACCTGGGCGGTCTGCCCGCCAAACAAGATGGAAAGCTGTGTGCTGCTGCTCGAGGGGGACAGGCTGTGGCTTCCCTCGTGGGTTTCCTGGGGCCTGATGAGTGGGAGGGAGTGGTCCCTTTTGGGTGTTTTTAAAGAAATTTAGCTGAGCTAGAAGGAGACGGGGTGTCCTGGCTGCTCCCAAGGTCATCACAGGCGTGCAGATGAGTCTTTGGGGCTGGGTGCCGGGTGTGCCGTCTGCCATCCCGGGAGGCTACCCCCAGTGCCCCTGTCTGTCCTCAGGAGTGTCTGGAACAGGAAGAGGCAGCGGCCGACCTCCTGGGCTGGATCTGTTCCCGCCTGGGCCCCTCACCGTTGGAGGTCCTACCGCCTTGGAGTTTTCCAAGGTCCTTGTAGAGTTTCAGACGGGGCTTGAAACACCCACCCAAGGTGTCGTCTTGCTCTGAAATCCGTAGCAGTCTGGCGGAGTCTGCAAGCAGGAGCCTCCCAGGTGGCGAGGGATGGACACCAGGGACGTGCGGGACCTCGGAACGGGGGCCTTTGGCCGAAGCTCGGGAGGAACTTGGGATTCAGTGACGTGGGATTGGGTGCAGTCTCGACCCCACACAGGGGAGCTGGGGTCTCCACTCGCTCCCGGTGACCTGCAGGGGGGCGGGGGCTGGGAGGGCTCTTATGAAACGAGAGTTAGCGGCGGCAATTCCACCCCCCCTGCGGGAAGAACCCACCCTTCACGCCTGTGGCACGGCTCAGGAGTGTGTTGTGCTCGTGGGAACAGAACTTGTGTGCAGACAAATCTGCTTTTCCCCGAAAACTGCCCGAACGGTCAGCGTTTATCCCAGGGACCTTGCCAAATGCAAATGAATAAGTAAGTTGGACAGAGGCGCGCAAGGCTGGGCTGAGCTTCATTTATTAACCAAGAATCGCCCTGCGTCTCCATGAGCAGACGATCCCAGGCTGAGATCGGAGGAGGGAGCTCAGGTCGCCTGCTGCTTTCTGGAAACAATATGCTTTGAACAAGGCACCTGCTCTTCCAGCGACGATGTGAAGGTTTGCGTTATCAAACAAAGTGCTTAATAATTTAGGCTGAAATAAACTTGCCACACACAAGAAAGTGCCCTGGGCACCAGCACAGTAACGAGATGCTGCTGAACTTGAGTTTGGGGACGTGGATGTCCAGGGAACCTGACAGCCCACTGGTCACTGGTGACTAGTGCCAAAGACAGTGGCCCGACACCTCTCTTGGACCCTGTGGAGCAGAGGCCACACAAGCGGGGCGCCCAGGCTGTCCGCAGGGAGTTCCCCACCCAGCGTCCACCCCGGAGCTCAACGGAAGGCCCAAGGCATCGGCTCAGTGCTCTGCCTCGGCAGGGTCTTCCCCGGGGGCCTGTCTCCCCTGCGTGCTAGCTTATCTGAGAGCTGAGGGGTCCTCTGTATGCCCTAACCACATAGCAGCCCAGAGCTGGTGAGGGCGATCCTTTCTGGGAGAGGACCTGGCTGAGATCAGAGAGGAGAGCCCTGGTTACTCGCCGTTTTCTAGAAACATCCCTGCTAGGGTACCGTGCAGCTAGGATTGCCACCACCCCCACCATCCCCAGTGCCTCGTCTGTCCTCACACACACCGTCAGTTGCTCCTGTCATCTCGCTGGGGACACAGGGTCTTCCCAGAA
This sequence comes from Eira barbara, assembly GCA_020311275.1. Taxonomy (NCBI): domain Eukaryota; kingdom Metazoa; phylum Chordata; class Mammalia; order Carnivora; family Mustelidae; genus Eira; species Eira barbara. The sequence continues at coordinate 2,263,672 of JAHRIG010000270.1, read as the reverse complement.
GCCACTTTTTTTTGAATCGTGGTGCCTGTTCAGCCTACCAGGGCTTCTCCGATGCTGTCCTGGACCCTCAGCGCCGGGCATCCTGCTGCCGTCATGCTCAGGGCTGTTCTGCCTCCATGAGAGACCCTAGATCGGATGGCCTGTGACTCCTGGTGAAGGGCCAGGGGTGGGTCCAGGGGTGGGTCCAGGGGTGGGTCCAGATGTGGGTCCAAGTGTAGTTCCAGGGGTGGGTCCAGATGTGGGTCCAGGTGTGTGTCTGGGTGTGGGTTCAGGTGTGGGTCCTGGTGTGGGTCCAGGAGTAGGTCC
>JAHRIG010000270.1:2241250-2263356 GCA_020311275.1 Eira barbara | reverse complement strand
TCCAGGTGTGCGTCTAGGTGTGGGTTCAGGTGTGGGTCCTGGTGTGGTTCCAGTGTGGTTCCACTGCGGGTCCAGATGCAGGTCCAGGTGTGGGTCCAGAAATAGGTCCAGGTGTGGTTCCAGGTGAGCGATTTTCCTGGTCTTCCATTTGTGTTGCCGGATAACTAGAGTAATTAAATCAGGTGGCTCCGATGTGGGTCTCTTCCTGCAGCTCCCCTTCCGGAACGTGAGAACATGAAGCGGAGCCACCTCTGTCCACGTGGTCCAGCCGGGACCAAGCAAACGGGCGTGTCGGTCTGCTCGGTGCACTAGCGATCCACGGTTGGGATAACACTCGCCCCCGAGGCCAGCGTGTCCCAGACGACGCCCGCCGTGAGTCCCGGCTCCACAGGCCGTCCTTGTCCTCAGCTTTGCTTTAAGCCTCGTTCGGGGGAATCCCGCGCTCGTCTTTACAGAAGTCTCACGGCGGCGACGGGAAGTTAATACGACGGAAACAGGGTCGAAAGGGCCCCCCGTGCGCTCACGTGGTCTCTGCGCTCCAGGGGGCCCTCCCCTTGCCCTGGGAGAGAAAACAGGGTCCTGACGATTTCTCTGTTAGTGTCCCGAGCGGGGCCCACGGCTGTGCTTGCTGTGAGGTGTGGGCGCAGATGGCCCTGCCACCGAACCGTCTGCTCTTCCTGCTGACTCCCCCGAGCCCCGGGTTCCGACGCCGTCCCGGCTCTCCGTCGCCACGCGGAGTGTCGAACCCACGCCCGCGTTTTCTGCGCGATGAAACTGTCTGGGAATCTCTGTCTCTGCCGTACGAGTCTTTACCTAATTCTGTACTTTGAGCAGCTCCAGCAGGAGCGGTAGTTCAAGTGTTAAGTGTTTGGAGCAATCTGGGGAGAACTGACAGTTTATAATAATTAGTTCCTGCTTGTTCATCCAGTCGCCCTCCTTACCCATCTCGATCTTCCAAGCCTCCACACACGCGTGTTTGGTTAAGTTTGGTCCCGGCTCGGTCGGGGGTGCCACGCTCCGGTGAGACGCCCGGGTCAGTCATCGCGGACACGGGTCATGCCGCTGGGTGTGAGCGCGGACCTGCCGGCAACAGTCCGGGGGAACTCTGCTGACTCTTTTCTTCTGCGGACGTTATTTCTATTATATCAGGGACGCCGCTCGAGACGTCCTTGTAAGCCAGCGTGGCCGAACACACACTTTGAACCAGAAGCCTGACTCGCCGAGCACACGCTGCGCACCTGCTTTGGGAGTGAGTCGCCGGCAGGAAAAGCAGCTTGTCCCGGAGGCATCGATCCGTGCTCCTGCTTTCCGCCTTCCTTGCGTGAAAACAGGTGAGCCTTGCCAGGTGCTCCTCCGTATCTTTTGCGCTTTTACAAGACGTAGATCAAAGGTACGTAACGGTGTGGGAACGGTTCTTCCCCACAAAGACGGTGCTTCCAGCCGCCCGTGTGGGTTCGAATGAAACGCCCCCCCTCGCTGTCAGAGATCCGCAAAGGTCAGCAGGGTCTGCAAGTGGGGGAGGGGATGATTCTCCTCTTGGCGTCGTCCTTACGGTGGTGGCCGGCAGCTCCGGGCAGCGAGAGGCCGGGGCGCTGATCCGAGCGCGGTTCCCTGCTCCTGGGCTTGGAGGGAAGGCATCTCGGGGACTTGACCGAGTGTCTGCGTCCGTGTGGTTTCAGGATGCTGTGCGTGTCCTCACCTCCACTGCCCACGTCCCCCCACCGCGAGCGGCACCGGTGTCTGCTCCACGCCCACGTCCTCCACACCCGTGGGGTTGCAGCCCCTCCTCCGTCACTGACTCCGTCCTTTCTGTCCTCGCCTCCTCCCTCCTGCCCTCCTTGGGCTGCGCTGCGGGTTCCCAGCCCCCCCGCTGGACCCTTCTGGTCCGCTTCGGCTCCCCTTCTCCCTGGCTGGTACGCGTCACAGCAGACGTTCTCCGCCCCACGCTCCACGCCGCCGGGCTCCTCCGTGTGGCACACGGTGTTTCCGCTTCTGAACACCTTCAGTTCCTCTTCTGTTCCGTTTTGTTTCCAAAGTTTACGTGGCGACTCGTCACATCGTTTCCAGACCTGTTGGCCGTGCGGAATCTTGTTTGCGATTATTTTCAAAATTGATTGTGCGATAGTTGAGATGTATTTTCTGGGCAATACGGAAACCTCAGGAACTTCTGCGGGTTTCCTCTGTGTGTATAAACCCCCCACATGGCTCCACCTCATTGGCTCAGTCTCTGTTTTGGTCCCTGTCTCCCTCCTGCGTGTGTGTCTGCCGCGTCTGGATGAGTCTCGGAGCGGCTGCGATGCCCGAGCCCGGCACACGACCCCTCTGTGTCGGACACTCTCTCAGTCGGTGTGATCAGACGCACACGCGTTTGGGACAGCCATGTGTCTGCTCTGTGGGGTCCTGCTCTGATACTTGGTTTATGCCGCCGTGACACTTTGTTCTGCCCAAGTCCTGGCCGCCCGCTGGCTTGCGGAGGTCGTGTTCAGATCGTGCATCTTTCCTGTTGGTTTCAGGCTGACCGTTCTGTGTTCGTGGTTTAAGTGTGCTGTCGGCAGGTGATGTCCCGGGGTCTGTTTGCTTTCCTGTCACCTTAGAGGTTTTTTAAGAATATATTTATTTATTTGGGAGAGACGGAAAGAGAGAGTGAGCGCATGTAAGCAGGGGAGGGGCAGAGGAAGAAGCAGGCTCCCGGCCGAGCAGGGAGCCCGATGCGGGGCTCGATCCCAGGACCCCGAGACCATGACCTGAGCCGAAGGCAGAGGCTTCACCGACTGAGCCCCCGGGCGCCCCTCTGAGAGGTTCTGTCTTCTTTGTGGTAAGTTTAAATCCTTTCACTTTATTTCAAGTGTCGTTACGTATCAGGAAATCTATCAGTTCATGTCCTGTTTCCATTTACCACGTTTATGTCACTTGGTCACTTTTCCACTTATTTTCTTTACTTCCGTGCCTTTCTTGGGCTTTCTTCCCTTATGCTGTGTGTCCGCCTGGTCCTGCCAGTGACGCCCGTGTTTCCCCACGGCCGCTGATGGTTTACTTACCGATTTCTACACCGTTCCGCTAAAGACAGCTGCTTTATCAGTCGTGTTCCCTCCTGAGCTGTCAGGAACAGGCTTTCTCTTTTTCTTTTCTTTGGCTTAGTTCATTTTTAAAATTTTAAGAAACCCCCCCCCCCCCCCCAGGTATCAGGTCACCCTTATTCGCCATGTGGCTTGTGACGTCTCTGGATTTGTTGATTTTATTTGGGGAATCCGAGAGTTCAAAAGTTTTTAATTTTTCTTCTTCACTCACACATAGTAAGTTTCTGAGTTTGAACCCCCTCCTGCCATACTGGGACTGGCCTCCGCGACCTGGCATCCGTCTGTCTGTGTGTCTGTGCAGAGAGTGTGTCCTCCGTGCCTGGACGCCCAGGGAAATCCCGCGTCGGGGTCTTTGAGTGCGTGATTCCCGGGCCGCACCCTGCACCCCCGTCACATGCACTCTGTCCATGCTGCAGGGATCACGTTTTCGTGTAATTACTAAGTCTCCCACCTGCCTATGTCCTTCCGTGTCTCCGGCCATCCTTGTGTGACGTCCGTCTGTCCATCCTGCGAGTTATCATGTCGGCTTCCTGCTATTTCACTGGTGGCCCGTGTCCCTTCCTCATGGATCGCAGCTGACACTGGTGTTCTGGGGAAAGGTCAGAGGGCACACTCTGCGGCTTCAGTCCCCGGAGTTTAGAAAGAAGCAGGACACGTCCCCCAGGCAGTGGCCACTCCCGAGTCTCTGGGTTGCTGCCTGGCTGTCCACACCTGCCTCAGTCTCCCTCTGCAGACGCTGCCCCAGGCAGGAGGACAGGCCCAGAGCCCGAACCCTGCTGTCCCTGCTGGGACCACGGTTGCCCGTGCTGCCTGGGCTGGTGCTCCGTGGGCCCCGAGGGCTGGACGCCTATGGCTTCCTCGGACGGAGATCGCACACACGCACCCTTCGACTCAGCAACGGCGGCGCGGCTGACGACGGGAGACGGGCAGGGTGGGCGAGCGGACAGTGCAGACACAGCCATGTGAGTGACAGGTACAAACAGGGTCAGCCTCCTCGTGACAACAGTCCTAACGAAAACCGCAAGACCTCGCGGACCGGGCGATACTGAAGGGTTCCAGGCCCCCCGGCTGCTGAGGGGCCGGGGAGGAAGCGCCTGCTCGGAGCTGCTCAAAGCCTCTCGGTGTGACAGGCCCCCAGGGATGCCGCGAGGCCAAATCCAGCTCCAGAAGCTCCACCTCGGCCCCTTCTCTCCCTCCCCCCGCCCCACAGAGGCCGAAGGGGCCTGCCGTGGCCCCGTGGCCCCAGAGTGCCCTGGGCCTTGCTCATGGGATGGCAGAGGGACCCGCGTGTCCCCTGCTCAGGAGGACACTGCTCCCCGCCGCTCCTCCAACCGCCTCCCGGGCAGGCTCCGCAACACGTCCTGGACACGCGTCATCGAGGACGTCCTGACATTAGTGCCCGCTTGCCAGCTTCTGTTTGTCTCGCTGACAATTTTGTCAATTAGCATTTCCTCCCAAAATGGCCCATTTCTACCAGAGGGTCTGGAATTCAGTGCATAAACGTAGACAGACAGCCGCTGTCTCGTGCCCGTGGATTCATCCCGTCTTCCACCTCGTGGCTGACCATCTCTCTGTCTGACCCTCTTCTCAGAGAAGGTTCTGGAAGACATCGTTCTGCTGCGTCCTGCTCCCGAATCCCGCTTTCCTGTGACTTACGTCTTTCTGCTTTCCCACGCGTGTTCACGCCCTACCCCCCATCGCCGAGAGTCCACGTGTACTGTTTATCTTTGTTATTTTTAAACAGGAGAAGCTACGGAGGCAGCGATGTCTGTCTGGTCCGAGCGGAGTTTCTGCCCCATGAAAGCTCTCCGCGAATTATTTTAACAAATCGTGGCTGTTGACTTGGAGGAAAAGCTACGCTTTCTTTCTTCTTGCCTGGGTTTTTGTCATTTTTAGTTTAAATTTTGTTTGTGATGTCTTCTGTAGTAATTTTGACATCATCAGGGAATGTCCCCCATGTCACTGCTGGTTTTGCAAGTTACCGAGCTGTGTTTTATTGTGTATGTGACATAGTATATTGTCTTTTTGTAAAAATCATTCCAGTGCAATTAAAACAAATTAATTGCATTTTAATGGCATTGTTTGGGACATTTACAATCTCCCGTCTGCTTGTTGTATCAACACCAGAAAACCACGGGTCAGTGTCTCCTCTGACATCATGTTTATGTTCCTCCTTTGGCTCCTTGTCTTCATCTGGCCATTAATGCTGGTCATTAATGCTGGTCATTAATGCTGGTCATTAATGCTGGTCATTAATACTGGTGATTTAAAGTGTCTATGTTTTGCTTCAGGGACATTCCTTAGAAGCTGCAAATAGGTACACTTTGTTTTACTACAGTTTGAGCAAATTTTCTTTCTAATGACAAGTATCATTCATTCAAATTTTAAAAGATCGTTGTAAGTTGTGAGACACAGCATGTGTTGGGGTGTGTACACGCAGCAGTAAGACTGTATCTAGACTTTGAAACATTAACCCTAAGGTCGATACCTATACAGTGTTAACACCATACAGTGGAGACCCCGGGTCGTCACGGAGACCGTGCGAGCGTCGGGCCCGCGACACCCGCTCTGCTGCGGGAGCGAATGTGCTCTTGAAGTCTGTTTGCCACCCGCTCCCCCGTGTTTCTCTCTGTGAGGCTCCCGTCGGTGCAGCCCTAACCCGCACACTTCCTGACCTCAACTTCCTTGAGTCCGAAGGGGAAGAATTCGGTATTTATCGCTCTTTGATTTGCTCCTTGTGCCCAGCATTGTTATCACTTCTTGGAGACTCGTTCGTGTCGAAGAGAATAAAGCATTTTCACTGTCGTCCAACATTTCATCGATAGATGTGCTGTGGTTCTACATTTTGCTGTTGATGGGCATTTAGGCAGTTCTCAGTTTTTCTTTTTTTTTATTAAACTTAATATCCAACCACGATGGAGTACCAGGGACCAGATCTACTGTCCTGTCTGAAGTCACGAGGAAGAACAAGGAACAGACCCAATATCCCATAAACCGTGGCTCATATTTTCGGGAGCTTCGTACCTGTTCTACGGTTGCCAAGCTCATACACTTAGTTTGGTGCGGCTGCCTTTGTCCGTTTTCGGAGCCGTCTGCGTTTTAGGAAATGTCATCAGACCCCTAAATCAGGAGACGGTCCCCAGTCCTGGTCGAAGACAGCTGCCGTTCATCCTGCCTCTCACACTTACGGTTTTGTCGTCAGAAATAGATCTTTATGTGCGTCGTCTCATAGGAATTTAATTATTTTAGTTAAATTTTAGGTCTACCTTTTACCTGTCAGAATTTTGACTGAAGTTGCATCAGATCGACAAATGCTGTTTGAGACAACCGCTGTCGTCCTGCTTCGGAGCCTTCCCGCCAAACGCTGCCTTCCCTCCGGCCGCGAGTTCAGTTTTACCTTCAGTCTTTCCAAGAGGCGACATGACGTTCCCTCACAGGCCCAGAATCCTGGGTTTCCTCGCCGGTTTCGTCTGGTGCGTTACTGTAGCTGATTTCAGACGCTCTGTTAATCGTCCTGCCGCACACGAGTAACGCGGGCTTCTCTTCCTTCCTGTCTCATTCTCCCTGCGTGACCCCGACCGCTCGGAGCGGCTCCCCGGGACCCCGCGGGCAGGACCGTCGGGAGAGGCCACGCCCACATGACCGCGGTCCACGGGGAAGGCGCATAGCCCTCCCCACACGTGGCGTGTGAGCCGCTGACCCGCTGTCCGTGCTTTTCACCGGGTAAAGGAAGGTTCCGCCTAATTTCAGCGGTTGGAGAACTTTTATCGTGAATGGATGTTGAGTTTCTAAGGACTTTTCTGCCTCTGTTGGGATGGCAGGAGCTGTGGGAGCTTCATTTCCCCTAATAATGGTGAATTTTATGTGGTCCTCTCCTGACACCAGCAGACTCGCCTTCCTGGGATAAAGCCGGTTGGACCCCGAGGTCCTTCTTTCCCTACGCACTACCGTGTTCCGCTGAGTGTTCTCCCCGGGCGCTTACCATCCACGCGGGTGCGCGAGGTCCGCGGCCATTTGCTTCCTCACCACGGTGCTGTCTGGGACGGGCACTGAGCTCGCGACCTCGGTGAGTGAACGTTCCATCGCAGCTGGAACCACCCGCCCTTCGCCTCCTGGTGCGTGTGCGTGCGTGTCCGATGCAGCACGCGTGCACACGTGTGGAAGCGCAGGCCTCGCTGGTGCGCGTGTGCCGCTTGCCCCGTACACAGCGCGGCCTCTGTGCCGCTGCGTGCTTACACGTGCGCTTCTCCAACACACTCAGGAGGCACGTGCCGGCGCGTGCGGCTACTGTGCTACTAACCACCTGCGCTGCTCCTTGCACCTGTAGCCTGGTTGTGACCGAGCGTCGCTACAGTGTATCCCGGGGGTGTGCAGGTGCTACGTTACTGGTCTTCCTCTCTCCCCTGTATCTTCCCTTGGCGATTGTCTGAATTGTCCTGTCTGATGTCGTCCCTTATGTGAATGGCCTCCGGAGGCTCCGGTGTTGTCTGGTGCACGCTGGGTCGCTGCATCTCTTAGAGGCTCCTTCCGGCGGGGGACACCTGCCCCTCCGCTCCCTTCCACTTGGCTCTCCTGACCCGTCCTCGGGTCCGCTGGTGTCGGCTGAGTCTCCTTAGTGTTCCTCGCCGGTGGTCTCCGGTGTCTTTGTTTTGAGAATGAGAGCACCCACACCCACCCTGCTGTCCACACCCGTGTAGCTGCTGTTCCCGGGGATCCTCGCGCAGGAGGAGGAGGCTACAAATACGTGCACTGTTGCTCCGGAACCTCTCCCAGTCCTCTCATCTTGAACAGCGGGCCGCTGAGCCGATGCTCGCGGATCCATGCTGCTGCCGTCCTCGAACAGCTGCCGTCTCGAAGACGCCCTTGGAAACGTGTCGTGTTGGCCGGGGCGGACCTGTCGCAGCAGGAACTTGGCCCGGTTCTCAGCTAGACTTTGCATGAAAAGCCCATCTTTCGTCAGACCCCAAACCTCATCATGCCCCGCGGTCGCTCCTACTGTTCCAGGCCCCACTCGGGCCCCGTCAGGGAACCATCATCTTCGTCGTCCTGGGCACGTCAGGCCTCCTGGGGGGCCGGAGTCTGTCTCCTGAGGGTCGGGCCCTCCTCTTCTGTCTGGTGCTGTGTCCCCTTTTCTAGAACACCGCCCGGCCATGGTAAACGCAGGGCTGCTGAGTGAGTGAGTGAGTGGATGATGTAGAATGGGGAAAGGCAAGCGTGGGCGGAGGGACTTTTCCCAGTCTTGCTCCGTGTCCTTAAATCGTTGGGACGATCCCCCCGTCGTGATGACTTTCTGTCAAACTGGCTTTTGTCTTTTTCTAAAAGCTGAATTTTGTATTATTTTCTACTTTGTAAATATTTTAGTAAGAAGAGAAGGTTCGGTGGGGACTCGGCGATGATGGAGATTTGCCTCCCCAAACCGCTGGCCGGAGCTCAGGGCTGCTGGTGGGCGGGCGGCTGCTTTTGGGAACACCTGGTCTTCGGATGCCCTGGGTTGCTGTTCAGCCAGAAAGCGTCGGGGGCGCGGGGATTCCCACCGTCCTCCCATCTGTCCCACCACAGCAGTGTCTGATTTTGGCGAGGACCGGGCTCATGCGTCAGGGGCCCGGCCAGGTGTCCACGTTCGAGAGCAAACCTGTGATGCCCCCGGACAGCTGTGAACACACACGGGCTGTTTCCGGAACAAGTCCGCGGTGAGGAGGGGTGGACAGAGGACAGCTTCAGCACCTCAAGTGAGTGCGACATACACGTGTCCATGTGCGCGGAGAAGAAGCTGGAAGAACTTGTGAGATTGTAGGGAACCTTTACTTCCCCCTTCTAGTCGACCAGACATAAATTTCCCAGCCCCCCCCCCGGGGAAGCACATGTAACACCCACCTGTCCCTCTCTGCCCCCCTGGAGGGGAGGTGGGCATACTCGCAGCGGGGATGTGATCGGCCGGCGTTACTGGGGCGCTCTCGGGCCTCGCTACCGTGGGAAGCATGTCTGGGGAAGGGCCCAGAGCCCACCTTCAGCAGGCGGGCTGGACGCTGAGGCGGGCGAAGGTGCCACACGGGTGCTGGGCTGAGGGACCCAGGAGACATCCGCGGATCCAGGCTCCGCGAGGGTGGGTCTGAGCCCCGTGGTGGGGGGAAGCCACGACTTGACCCTTGCAGAAGCATGAATGATGTCCGTCCTCTGATCCTGCGGCCTGCGGGTTGTGGGGGGGCCTCCGGGGGGGCGGACCCTGACCTCCCCCACCCGCGGACAGACCCCCGTTCTCATTGCCGTGGCTCCTCGGGAGAGAAGTGGGATTACAGGGGCTTCTGCTTTCTGTCGACTGTCTGCTTTCCCGAGCTCTTTCTCATGAGCACGTGTGTTGAAGTCGGAGAAGGTGTGACTCACCAAGCTGCTTTGTCCGTTCGTCTGTGGGTGGACACTTGGGTGCTGTCATCATTGTCGTCAACAAAGCTGCTGGGAGCAGGGGTGCGCCTTCGCTTGGAGTTAGTGTTCTGTTTTCTTTGGGTACTTACCCTAGTAGTGGAGTCACTGACGTACATGGTAATTCTATTTTTAGTTTTGTGATGTGGTGGTACGTGTGGCATATAGACACATACAGAACGGAATAGCCCTCGGCCATGGCAAGAACGGAATCTGGCCGTTTGCAATGGTGTGGACGGAGCCGGTGGGAGCAGATTAAGTGAAGTAATCAGTCAGAGGGGGACAGATGCCATGTGACTTCACTTACCTGTGGAATTTAAGAAACAAAACCAGACTTAACGGGGTGCCTGGGTGGCTCAGTGGGTTAAGCTGCTGCCTTCGGCTCAGGTCATGGTCTCAGGGTCCTGGGATCGAGCCCCACATCGGGCTCTCTGCTCAGTGGAGAGCCTGCTTTCTCCTCTCCCTCTGCCTGCCTCTCTGCCTGCTTGTGATCTCTGTCTGTCAAATAAATAAATAAAGTCTTAAAAAAAAAAAAAAACCAAACCAGACTTAACAACGAGCGCAGACAGAGAGGAGAGAGGCGGTTGCCCGAGGGGCAGTCCGTGGGGGTGGGGACTAGGAGCACACCCGTCCCCAGCGCGGGGACAAATGGAATAGTTGAGCTTCAGATTCTATACCCGAAACTAATGTAACTCTGCATGTTGACGACACTCCAAAAGAAGTGAAAAAAACCCGAAAAATATAATATTTTTAAATCCACATAATTTCTGGAGTTTTTAAGTCACTGTTACACAAATCAGTTTTAAAAAAAATAATGTATTTCTGTAGTACCATTTTATAATGACGAGCAATTTGGGGACAAGCCGTAGGATGTATGTGCGTGTGTGTGTGCGAGTGTGTGTGTACCACGTCGTCTTTATCCATTCATCTGTCGATGACATCTGGGCTCTTCCCACAGTCTGGCTGTCGTGGACATTGCTGCTACGAACACCGGGGTGCCGGCGCCCCTTCAGATCCTTACATCTGTGTCTTTGGGGTACATGCCCAGTCGTGTGATTGCGGGGTCGTAGGGCAGCTGTTTTCAACATCTTGAGGACCGTCCACGCTGTTTCGTACCAGCTTGAGTTCCCACCAACGGTGCAGGAGGTTCCCCTCTCTCTGCGTCCTCGCCAACACCCGTTGTTTCCTGACTTGGAATCAGAGTTTCTCCTTACAGACGAAATCCAGGAATCTGGCTGTTGATAAAGTTATCTAGGACTAGAGCCCTGAGCTGTGGGGATGGAGGTAGAGGTCAGGGAGGCCCATGGGTCTGAGTGAGGGAGCAGTGACTGCCCGTCTCTCTGTGCTACCGGCCCCGCCCTCCCACGCCTGCCCTGCCCTCCCGCCCCTGCCCTCCCATGCCTGCCCCGCCCCCGCCGGCTTGGCTAGGGTTCCCTGCCCACTGTCACAGCAAGAGCGTTTCCCCGGACCGGGGAATCTGCAAGCGCTTACGGACTGTCTGACAAATGCCCTGTCGGACTTGAGTGTTTGCATCTCTGTAAATCAGCTCAGACCTCACGCACTCGGGTTCCAGCGCAGACTAGACTCGAAGCAACGGTCCGGCCGCTCGCATTTGTGACCCACGTACGTCGTCGGCGTGGAAGCACGGCCAGGCCGGGCTGCGCTGGGGGCCGCGTGGGCTCCCCTTGCTCTGGGCACCGTCTCCGCGGCTCCCCCCGCTCCCTGTGTGGCGTCCCCACGCCCTGGGCCACGCCCTCCTGCTGGACGGGCCCCAAATCCCAGGCTTCCGTGTCATTTCCCTGCCTTCTCCTCCCCTGAGACTTCGTCTGGAGTTTCCGTGCGGCGGGTACCGTGACCGTGGAAGTGACTTCCCGTCCCGTGCAAACCTTCACCGTTAACGAGCACGTCTGGGTGCAGCGACGAGCCTGGGAAAACGTGCCCCAGCCGCCGGTTCTGAAATGAGGGTCAGCGGTCACCCTGAATGACTCTGTCACCGTCCCGTGAAACGATCCCCCCATTTTCATCACGCTGGCGAGCGGGGGAACGAGCCCCAGCAGCTCCCGGCTCCTGCCGGCTTGTGGATCCGTGGACAGCTGGCCGTGCACCTGCCCCTCAGCCTGGCCTGCCCCTGCCCTGCGCCCCCAGGACTGGGCATCGCCCGGCTTGCCGGCAGCTCCTCTTGTGGACGTGTGGCCCGCACCGTTCGGAACAGGCCACAAACTCAGCCTCGTGCTCGGAAGACCCTCCCCTGACCAACGGCCCCCAAGCCCTGGACCGCTTACCCTCAGCAGAGAAACAGAGCCCAGTGTGCTAGCGGCAGCTCTGCAGGGCATGAGGGACTAGGCCCGGTCGCACGGCCGGCCCGGCTGTGAGCACAAACCGGCGGGGGGTTTCAGCCGCAGGCTTCTAGGTCTTGGGGTTCCGGGAGCGAAGAAGCCCCGGCGTCTCTCTCTCTCCCTCTGTACAGGACGCTGACCCCGTCGCTCGCCCCAGCCTCCTGCCCTCACCGGACCTGGACACCTCCAAACCCCGCCACATGGGGAGGGACTCAAAGCGTCAACACAGGAGTTTGGGGCACACACTCGGTCTGTAGAGGCACCGTGGCATTTCTGCTCTGGATTCTTTTCACCGTCCGCCCCTGTTTCCCACAGAATAATTACGGGACACACTTATAAAAATGGTTTTTTAGTTTCACCGTCTCTTGGGAAGGCAATGAGGAGTTTTCAGCGGGTTCTGGGAGCTGCAACTCTTGTAAGGTCTTTGCTGCTCAGTTCCGTGCATCGCTATTATCGGGCATAGAAAACCCTACAGGAAACTCCCAGGTAATAGCAGAATCATTGATCTCGAGCAGGTGCTGCTTACCGGTCCAGACTCTCCTGTCCCCTGTGTCCTGACACCGAGGTTCCTGGAGGCCCCGGCGAGCCCTGGATGGGACGGCTGCGCTAGAGAGGAGACCGTTGGCTCCAGCAGCAGGTGCCGCCGATGGCCAGCAGGTCTCCTGGCAGCCCACACAGGGCGGTCCTCCTGCCCGGGTGCCCCCCCCCCCACCCTCCCGGGGGGAGGACGGACCCGGCAGTGGGGCTGGGCACGGCCCAGATGACGTCCGCCCTTACGGAGAGCGACGGAGCACACGGGGGCCAGGACCGGCTAAGATCCCCCATGAGGTGACACAGCAGCTCCGGGAGGGAGAGCTCCAGGCCCGAGGCCCACGGCTGTGCCCCAGACTGCCTTCCCGACGACTGAGCTACTCGACTGGACTGCCGGGTTCTTCAAGCTTTCTGAGATAATATCCATTTGTCTCCTACAAATCAACAAGCCAGAGTGCAGTTAACACCATTAGAGAATGGGCAAAAGACGCAGACAGGCGATTTAAATAAAAACGCGTAGATGGGGACGCCTGGGTGGCTCAGCTGGTTGAGCGGCTGCCTTCGTGATCCTGGCGTTCTGGGATCGAGTCCCACATCGGGCTCCTTGCTTGGTGGGGAGCCTGCTTCTCCCTCTGCCTGTGCTTGCTCTCTCTCTCTCCCTCTCTCTCTCTGACAAATAAATAAAATCTAAAAAAAAAAAATGCGTAGATGGTAAGTAAACACAGGATGTGGTCAACCAAACTAGGTATAAAAATCCCCATAAAAACCGTAGGAGACTGCTGTGAACCGGCGAGATTGAGAGATTCACGAACCTCAGAGCTGACGAGGATAGGGAGGTACTGACCGCTGGGCTCAGTGACTGCGTGCGGTGGGGCCGGGTACGGGACTGGGTACTGGGATCAGGTATGGGGACCGGGTACTGGGACCGGGTATGGGGACTGGATACCGGGACCAGGTACTGGGACTGACCTGGTTCTGGGTACAGCGACCCAGTACGGGGACCGGGTACTGGGACTGGGTACCGGGACCGGGTCGTGGGATCAGTTATAGGGACTGGGCACTGGGACTGGGTTACAGGGACCCCATCTAGCACGGCTCCCGTGAATGTTTGCAAACAGATATCCGAGCCCGTGGATTCACAGCATCCGCTGAGTGGAAGAGCCGGAGGTCGCGTGGGGAGAAGCCGGGCAGGAAGGTGAAGGGAGCCAGCCTCAGCCGGGTCCTCAGCGCTGGAGCCCAGCGAGCCGAGCGGCTGCGGTGAGAAGCCCCGCACACTTGCCGCCAGGAGAGGAATGGCGCGGAACAGCCCTTCGGAGCCAGACTCCAGGACAGAGGAAGGGCTCCGTGGACCAAGCCCTGGGCTCCAGGCCGGGCCAGCAGATCAGCACAACCTCGGCCTCAGCTCAGGCCTCCCCGGGGTGCAGTCCCGGGGGTCTGCCTGGTCGTCCCTTACTCCGCCCATCACTCGGCCCAGTGGTCAGAGCCGCCTCGGTGACCGGGAGCTCTCCCACCCCCGACTCCTGACTCGGGCCCCCCCACCCCCCCACTCCTGACTCTGGCCCCGGGTCTTGCCCCTGGCTTCCTGATGTCCTACTTTAGGGGAAGGTGCAAACCCAAAACTTCGTAAAACGCATAATTTGGGTGAATGTTCAGGCTTTTGATGTTTACAATTCAGACTGAAGACAGACCCAGAAGCTCACAGACCCCTGCGGACTCTCCTCACCCTGGTGCCCCTGCGATCTCTCAGCTCGGGTTTCCCGTCAGTGGCCGTGTTCCCACGGACCTGCGAATGTGGATCCTGTGGCCGTGTCAGGCCAGGCCTTGAATTTCTACCTGGGCGGGACCCTTGCGGAGGGTCCCGTTGGGGGTCCCTGCTCCCGGGTCTGAGCCCTGAGGACCATTCAGAGCTCCCTGCTCTGTCCACTTCCGACTGGCCTCGCACAGACCAGCTTCTTACGGTGGTGGTTTGGGAAATAACCACGCAGCTCGGGTGTACGTGGCGTTCTGTCTGCTCTGTGGCATACCTTGTGCGAGAGCCGCATGCCAGCAGGAGAGGCACCGGAGCAGCACTGGAAAGGGACAGAGACCCCGTCTTGGCTCCCAGCTCTGGACCAGCTGCGGCACAAACAGGGACACAGCCCTCCATAGATCATGCATCCCTCGGCCCCAGGCACAGACCCCCGCCCGGGCGTTACCTGCTTGATAGAGATCCAGAGGCCACAGACCCCGACCATCTGGAGGCTGCATCTGCGGGGCCAGGGGCAGGTGCTGTGGGGGCCGCCGGTCAGCAGGGCCCTGGCCCAGAGAGCAGGGACGGCGGTGTGTCGGGGCGGAGAGCACGGGGAACCGCAGACAAGGGGCCACCCGTAGCCGAGCAGCTTGGGGCAGGGAGGACTGGCCTGGGCATCTGGGGGGCCCAGACGATGCCCCGATCCACACCCTGGAGCTGTGGGGCAGGAAAAACAAAGAGGAATCAAAGTCCCTCTTACCGTCCTGTGGGGGAGGGGCCACAAGGCAACCTGGAAAAAAAGTGATAGGATTGTCCCTTAAACTCTGACTGTAGAACACACGTGACACGGAATCACCGCCTCACCTCGTTGCAGGGGTGCGGTGCAGGGGCGTCAAGCCAGGCGGCCTGGTGTGCAGCCATCGCCGCCGTCCGCCCCCGGGACCCGTCACTGAGTGAGTCTGACAGCCATCCCCCACGGAGCTCCCCTCTGCCTCCCGCGCCCCTGGAGCCCCTGTTCTAGCGTCAGTTTCCGTGGAGACGCCCGCGGGGACTCGGTGAAATGGGCCCAAGCAGGGTCTGTCCCGCGACGGCCGACGGCGCAAGGACATTGTCCTCAGGGCCCTGGATGGTGTGGCGGGGTCCGAGCTTCCCTCCTGGAGGGCTGGCTAGCGTCCCGCTGTCGGGATGGCCCACGCTTCGTTGCCCCTCACCCACCCGCGGACGCCTGGGTGCTCCCCCCGTGGCTGCGGGCAGTCGTTCCGCTGGGAACGTGGCGGCAAATGTCGAAGCCCGGCTGGGGGCGGTGGCCGTTGCAGGAGTGTGACGTGTGTGAGGAGAAACGCCGTGGTCCGGGGGGTCCTCGGGGTCTCGGAGATGTGCCGGTGAGAGCAGGGGGTGCAGGTCCCGGTGGGGGAGGGGCCGGCGCCCACACCGGGAGGAGCGCGGCGCGCAACCCCTCCTGCGCCGTGTCCCGCGCCGTGTCCCAGGAAGCGACCTCACCTCCACTCCAGGTCAATGGCACCTTTTATATTCCTGCGTCTGAGGCCCTGACACCAGCGCTGACCCTGGAGGGACGCCCGCCAGGGCTATCAATGCACAGAGACGGCAAACGACTCCCATGTGCCCACCAGCCGACCTGGGGCCCTGGTCGCCCACCCCTCTGTGGGGTTCCCAGCCTCGGGGCCTCCCTCACCAGCCCCCACCCCCCAGGGCAGGTGCCCCACAACCAGGGGAGCCCGAAGCCCGCGGACGGTATTCACGCGAGCCAGTCCTCGGCCTGTTCCCCTGCCTTGTCCGGTCCTTCCCGCGGAAACCACAGGAAAGGCTCCTGCCCTCGTCCCCTCCCGCTCTGCCTCCTGGTGCTTCCCCCGGGGGCCCCCAGCCTGGGCACGGCCTGCCTCCCCAATCCTGGGGCTGTGAGGGATGAGCTGGCTTCCCGACGGCGGCTGTCTCCTGGTCGCAGGCCTCGGCAGCCCCCGAGTTCACTGCTAATCTGCTGTGTCAGAACGGCCCGGCCTCCGCTCCGTTCCTGTCGGTGGATGGAGGAGGGCAGAGAACCCGGTCCCGCTGGAGGGAGCTCCAGGGCTGGCCTGTGCTCAGGGGTTTGCCCGGGGACCCGGGGAGATGGTGTCCTCACCTGCACCCCTCCTCCTGCCTCGCTGGTCTGCAGAGGACGAAGCCAGAGTCTGTGTCGCTCTGCCACCCCCCCACCCCTCCCCAGGCCTTCCCACAAGGGACACGTTTGTCACCAAGGGTTCTCGGCTTTGCCCCTTCTAACTGGCTGCCGCCCGGTGACCACTGTCCGACCACATTCATTGCTGAGCAGGTTGACACGTGGCACAGGTGTGCCCACGAAGGTCTGGAATCTGAGTAGCTCTGGAGCTGAGCCCAGACGCCCGCATGCCCTGTGGTGTGGTCTCTGTGGCCCGGCCCCTCCGGCCCCCGCTGGTGTCTCCGTGGTGTCTCGCGCTGCCTCATGGAGCCTAGCGGCTGGGATGCCTGGCTCGGGGCTGGTCCGACCCTCGCTGGCCAGGTCGGGGAGGCAGTCCCGGTCCTCTGCGTGCTCTCTGGAGGGGGCCTGGCGGGGAGCTGGGGGAGGTCTCTGGAGGGACAATTCTTGGCGAATGTTTTCCTACCTGAGTCACGCTTGCTGGGGGACGTGGATGACTTTTCTCGGTGGGGGTGCCGTGAGGTCAACGTGACACCCCTGGGGAAGGCAGAACCGGGATCAGGAGCAGGAAATGTCCCCAGGGTGGGGACGCTTGGGTGTCCCTGAAGGAGGGGGTGCACAAGGTCCCATGAAGGCCTCGTCAGTCCCCAGAGGGCTGAGACCCCCACAAACAGGGGGCCTAGCACCAGGAGGGGTCTTGCGAGCCCCTCGCACACGGACCACCTCTCTGGGAAAGGGGGGCCGCGGGGAGGTAAGGAGCTGGTGATGTGCGTGTGGAGGGGGGCCCGGCCACGTGCCTGGGGTCTCACGGAAACACTGCTTTGGTGCTACCGAGGTCTCTGGTTTGCCTCCTCCATCAGGCTGCAGGGGGGTCTGGGGGAGCAGGGCCTGTGGGTGGGAGGTGGACGCTCCCCCTTAATTAGCACAGGGTGGCAAGCAGACAGTCCTGGGCAAGTGTTTCCTGGAAGTGTCCTTTGCTCTCAGGGACAAATGCTGGGAAAGGATGTGGGGCCGATGGTGGGCAGCACCTTCCACAGAGGACGGGCAGCCCCTTCCAATACATGGTGAGCGGTTTTGTGAGCTCTGGGCTGTAAAGGGAAGGGCGGTCAGAGGCCACGTGTGCCACCTGCCGGGGTCACGGCTCTCCTGGGACCTTTGCCCCTTGGGCCCCAGGCTCGCGGGCAGGAGCGGCCCCCGAGTGCTGGAGTGAGACCCATGGAGGCAAGGTCCTGCGTGCGCGCCCCAGGGCTGGAGCCGTGGCCGGCGGGTTTGGGTCCCTCCACGTCCACACCCTCCCAGACACCGCCGGTCTGGTCGTCCCCGTGGGGCTGGCATGCGCCCCCGGGGTGAGGTTCCCGCCTCTGCTCCCTTCAAGGGCTGCGTCCCTGCTGTGCCCCCGGCTGTTCTAATTCCTTCGTCATTCCCAGACAGAACGTCCCCCAAATTACCCTCTGTCCAGCTCCTCCCTCAGCTGCCCCGGGCCACAGCTCCTTGGGGCGGCCGTCCGTGCTTCCGGTGGGACGGCCCGACCTCGCCCG
Organism: Eira barbara; assembly: GCA_020311275.1. Taxonomy (NCBI): domain Eukaryota; kingdom Metazoa; phylum Chordata; class Mammalia; order Carnivora; family Mustelidae; genus Eira; species Eira barbara. Next base: position 2,245,558 of record JAHRIG010000270.1, on the reverse strand, counting down.
CCGATGCTTCCCCTTCCCCGGTTTTCCCTCGCTTCTTCCTCGCCTCCCACCCAAGGTCGCCTCCTTCCTGCTGGACGGGATCCTGCGCATTTCCTTCTCGAGCCCCGGGACTCCCTCCTGCACCGGGAGGACCACCCCACGCCCCCTTCTCTGCAGCTGCCCCTGCATGGGGTCCTGCGCACCTACTCCCAGACCCAGCCGGCCCGCGGCGGGCGCCCTGTCCTCCCCTTGCCCTCTCCGGCCTCCGTTTCGGAGGACGTCACGAGCGCATCGGGAAACTCCATCTCAGATGCTCAGGGCAGCTTGCGCTCCTGTGGGACGCGGTTCTCAGAGTGGCCGCCGTCCGCCTTCAGGAGCTGGAGCCTCGACTATCCCAGGCCTGGGGGAGTGTCCCTGCACCCCTGCCCGCCTGCCTTGCCCGCCCCGTCCCCGCCGTCTGCCCTCCTCCTGCGCCAGCCCCACACGGGCCTCCCGGCAGGTCTGCAGGGCCCGAGGCCCGGTGTCTGGTGCTGCCGCCCCTTCCCACGTGTACCCGGGGGTTCTTGTGATTGTGCACAGGAGACACCTCAAGGACACACTGCTTATTAACGAGAATATGCTACACCCTCACAGGAATCCCAGCTACATCAACAAGTCACATACAAGCATTTCTGTATCACAGGCACAGATACGTGTGTTCACACGCGGAAATTCTACGTACGTGGGTCAGAAATACTCACACGATGAAGCACATTCAGTCGCTCCCGTGAGCTGACCAGGCCCACCCGCGTCACGGGAGCACGCGAGCTCCTTGAGGGGATATTTTGTCGTTGCTTTCCTCGCTTCCGCACTTTCTCGGGCCGGATGGCTGTTCGGCGCAAGTGGGCTCTCACCTCCATCGGTGTTGCTGCCCGGCAGACCGCCAGAGCTCAGCCGCTCGGGGTGGGAATGGTCGTCTGGGTGGGGGTCCCGTGGGCTGACCCAGTGGGGCCCACGCGCGCGACCGCTAATGCCTGCGCGGGCTGCTCGCTCTGCCGGCTGTCCGCGGGGCGGAGGGTCCCGGGCCCCTCGTTGTCCGTGGGCCAGGCTGGTCTTGTCCGTGTGGTGGCGGCAGCTGAGCAGGCCGTGATGTGCGTGGATTTGAGAAAACCCCGCGGCCCGTCCAGGTTCCAGAGTAGCAGAAGGGGGCTCGGCTTGTGGGGGGGTGAGGACCGTGGTGCCGCTGTGGCTACTAGCACGGGAGTGTTTCTGGAACAAACAACTAGGTTCCGTGAAGAACATCTCACAGAGTCATTGTATGGGATCCCCAAACCCCAAGACCTTGGTCGTACAAAGTGGGGTCCTTGATAACGGTTGTTCTCCCCGATGAACTGCGATCCCACACTCCAGAGTGGGAGGTGCCTTACCCTTCGGACAGGGGTCAGCTCGGGAGGGAGGGTGGGCGGCCCGGGGCGTTCAGTTGTGTTTTCCTTTAAGGTCTGAAACACGAATGTCAAGCGCCAACGGGTCACAGCCCTGCACTGGGTGTGAGCAGAGTGCGGGTGAGAGCACACACTCGCGCCGAGTAGCCAAACGCCTTCTTTCCTAAAATCCTTCCGCGTCCCCGGGGGTAGAGGACAGGGTGACGGGCCCTCCGTGGTCCACACCAGATTGCCCTCCCGGCTCTCCGCCTTCTCGCACCGCCGCCGTGATCTGCCTGCATCTACGTCCAGACACGCGGGTTTCTGAGCTTCCCCATATCTCTGCTCGCGTCGCTCTCTCTTCCTGGAGTCCCGTGTGGCCTCCCTGGGCGTCATCCTTCATCCTTCGAGACCTGGGGCACCCCTCGTCGGGGCCGCACACTGAGCATCTGTGTCCCCCCACTGGACCCGGCTTCACACAGGGTCACCTGCCTTTGGGAGGTGAGTGGGCAGAGGCCGGAGACTCGTGATGGGATTAGTGTCCTTAAAGAGAGGCCCCAGAGTGCTCAGCGTCCAGCTCCAGATGGGAGTCACGCCTTCTGTTGGCCACGAGCCATCCGCCATCCACACCCATGCCCGGCTCAGCCCGGGGTTATCTTGCGAGCAGAGCTGGAAACGGCTCATTGCGATGGACCCCCTTCTGTCCCGTGTTGGGCGCTGTGTGACTCGGAGCCCCCGTGTCTGTGGGTCCAGTGCCACGTGCGACGTCCCACAGGCTCGCACCGCGTGGGATCCACCAGAGCCGGAGCGGGCGCGGGCCCAGACCCAGGGAGCCACGTTCCAAATGCCAGGGAATGCAACGCCGATCGTTTCGCATAAGACGGCTGTGGAGATGTGGAAAAGGAGATCTTTAGGCCGGACGTGTGTCTGACGGTGGCCGCACCGGCGGGCAGCAGGGACGGGGTGGGCCAGGCAGCTGGAGGACCGTGGCCGTGGGTGCAGGTCACCTGGTTCTGCATAGAATGCGGAACATCAGCGACGGCCTCGGAATAAATCTGCCGACTGTGCACCCGGGGAATTTGTAACAGTCAGAATCACCTGGTTCACGGGGATTTCCCGAGACCAGATGCTAATCCGGAAAGGGCTGGAGCTACTCGGAGGTATCCTTTCCGTTCCTTTCAGTCCTGCTGGAAATCTCCTGTTGATTGTAAATAACCGTATGTGATTTCCGATGTGACAACTCATTTCCCAAACGGAAGCCAGAAGCTGCTTCCCTTAATCCTTGCCGTGCAGCGGCCCTGGCCCAGGGCAAGGAAATTCCCCCCGGACCGCTCCGCACACACTTCACCAGTCTGGCCACTTCCTTGGGGCCCGCCAGGACCTGCTGCCCGCTCAGCGCCACGGGGTGATGCCCGTCTCGGTCTGCTCGGCCAAACGCCCGCACATGCCGCACGTCCTCCTCTCGAGTCCAAGTTCTTAATAACATTTTCCAGAGAACCGAAGGCTTTTTTACGAATGTATGGAAAAATACGGTGTGGGCTTAGTACTGCACTATGAGCCTCTGACTAAGGATTTTTAGAACGTGCTTTATGCACGAACGTGTAAAATGAGCATATGCTGTCGTAAGGTTTCACTGTTGTGCATAAAGTAGATTATAGCACAAGTTGTGCCCAGGCCGGGGAAGGGAAAGGGGAAAATGAAGTGCTTACGGCCCAGTGGACAGATCCCGCCATCGCGCTCCGCTTTCCGCTCCACGAGGCCACTTGCTCTCACCGGGATCCTTACGTGCGCGCCGAGAGGGGCTGGGAGTCACGGTGGCCAGTCATGTGGAGACGAAGTCGGTCTGAGCCCGGTACCCCCTGAGCAGCCGCCCACGCCGGCAGCAGCTGCAAATTCGTCCCAGAAATACAGCTGGATCAGAGCACTTTGCTCCTGGAGAGCTTCCGAGGGGAGAGAAGTGAGGGATCGCAAACACGGACGCCGGTGCTTTTCCTGGGCAGCTGAGCTTCCTGTTGGAGTCACCCCCGTGACACGGCTGACCACTGTGTGTCCCGGGTCAGGAGAGCCTTGAGGCAGGGACCCGTCCTGGGCGTTATTCCCGCCCCGACCACAGACGCATGCTCACACACCCCATGCTTGCACGTGCAGCGCGGTAGGCAATAATGGATGATTGGTTCAACGAGTTACAGAATTTATCTTTAAAAGGGCTCGACGAGCTTCATAGAAGAGGATTTGTGGCCCGCGGTCCTCCGGCCGGGCAGACGGGGAAGGTGATTGCTGAGGGTCATGGACGCTGGAAAAGCGTCGTGGCCAAGACAGACGTGCCCCCCGCCAGGCTGCCCGTGGGCCGAGGTGTGGATGTGAGAGTCTGCGGGAGCCACGGGCAGACGGGAAGGCTGGAAGGAGGCAGGACCACAGTGCGACACAGTCCGGAAGAGGCTGGGCTGATGGCGCCCCAGACGAGGGCTCCCTCGTCGGAAGACTGGAGTAGGGCGGGCGATTAACTCCGTCTTAACACCGAAAGGAAAGGAAGGAGAAGGGTGAAGAGAAAGCGCGAGGGAGGAGGAGGAGGAAAAAGCAGTTCTGGCGGGTGGCGGGAGCCTCTTGGTGTCCTCGGGCGGGGGCACTCGCTTCACAGAAGATGGGGCCAGAGAGACCAAACACGATCCCGGCATAAAACGGCGTCCACCGTGGAAGTGGACGAAGCGTGAGCCGACTCAAGCGTGTTGGCAGCTCTGTTCACGGGAGAAACACGGCGGCACTGGGCGGTGGGACAAACCGGCTGCGTCCACGGATTGGCCTGCTTCTGCCTTGAGGGCTCCGGGAAGAGCCCAGCGGATGCCCTGAGTTGAGCAGATGAACCTGAGCACTGGGGAGAAGCAGGGCGGCTAGAGTCCCAGGACAGAGTGCGGCGGGGCGGCTAGAGTCC
>JAHRIG010000270.1:2086560-2241240 GCA_020311275.1 Eira barbara | reverse complement strand
CAGAGTGCGGCGGGGCGGCTAGAGTCCCAGGACAGAGTGCGGCGGGGGACTCCAGAGGGAAAGCGCGACCCCGACCCGCGGAGCGGCCTCCCAGGGAGCCGTTTGAGCACGTGGTCAGCCCCTGCAGGTGAGCCAAGTGCCCGAGGCCAGGAAGGGGCCACCTGTCAGGAACGCCGGCCTAGAGCGTACCAGCGGCCACGAACTATGTCTGTCCCACCTGCCAGACCACACACCGACCAACCACGCCCAGACCCACGGGCACTGGGCAGTGTCAGAAGGACCTGCCCCAGCAGAGGAAACAACCTACACATTGAATTCTGCTTCGACCCTGCCTCACGGCTCCTAAAGGAAGACCCAGAAGGACGCAGCTGTTTCGGAGGAACTTAACCGACAGAGTTCCGTATCCCCCAAATATTCGTTACCAACAAGGAGAAATCGCTAACGTCTGGTTTCCAGCAGAAAATAACTGGGGTTGCGGGAGAATAGGGTTCATAATGATAGAAACTAATTGAAAAGTATCCCTCAGGGACACAGATGTTAGACTTAGGAGAAAGGACATAAAGGTCATTTTGTGGCGCAAGAGAGGATAACACGTCAAGACAACGTAACCCGTTTCAACATTCAGGCCCTAACAATGAAACAGAGCTTCAGAATTCATAAAGCGAGGATGGCTAGAGCTGCGAAGGGTCTGTAAATATAGAAAAACCGACAGTTATGACCCGAGGTTTAAATATGCCTCTCTCGACAAATCGTGGGACAAGTGGACAGAGAGTCAGTAAAGACACAGAAAATTTAAACGTTATCGGTTAATGTCCTAATTGACATTTATAGACCATTCTGCCAATCAATGACAGCATCACACGGGTTCTTCTCCAGTCCACAAAAATATTTGCCGAGGCAGACGATATTCCGAGATAAAACAAATCTCGGTAAGTTAAAATGATTCAAGTCAAAGAAAATATGTGTCCTTAACAGTGTGGAGTTAAATTAGAAATTAATAACGGACATAACTTTGGAAAAATCTCCAAATATTAGAACCTAACTAACGTTTCTAAAGTAAATTGAAAGGGAATTTAAGAAATATTTTAGATTGAGTGAAAATGAAAAAAAAAAAAGTAGGACGTCACTAAAGAGACTTGGAAGACGCATGGCCCTAAATGCCTGTATTCGAAAAAAGTTAGAAGAAAGTAAACAGACGCAGGAAAATAATAGAGTAGAAACAGATGAAATAAAAGAAAACAGGTAAGTAACGGAGAAAATAACTGAAAGAAAAAGCTGGTTTTTTAAAAGAAGTTCAATAAAATTGTTCCTCCTCCTGCGGAACTGACCGGAACGAGAAGAGAGAAGCATACGTTGCCGCTGTCCGGAACGGCGAAGTGAAGTCAGGATGGGAAGAAGGCCGTGAGGCTGTTTTATCAACAATTTATACCAATAGATCAAACAACTTGGATGAAACTGACAAATTCGCAACAAAACGAAGGTTGCTCAGGGCGTGGGCGTATGAAATACCTACACTGAATCTAAATTAAAAACCTTCACGAAGAGGAAACCCTAAGCCCAGACGACCCCCATAGTGAGTTCTCCCAAATACTTAAGGAAGAAATAAATGTCCATTCTATATAAATTCTTGCAAAAAAAATTAAGAAGAGACTATTTCCCAATATTCTGTGAGGCCAGTATGACCTTGATACAAAACAAAGGCCTTGCTGTCAAGGCCGCACGCAAATATCCCTCGTGAGCGAAGACACAAGAATTCTGAACGCAAATTTGGCCGATGAATTCCCACGATATATAAAAGCACGTTATATCTCGACAAGGGGGATGTAGGCCAGGAATGCGAGGAATTTTTTTCAACATCTGGAAATCAAGCCGCACATTCACCACGTTACTGATTTAAAAATAGTAAAACTCTATGATCACCTCAACAAAAACTGAAAAATCCCTTCAAAAATTCAACACCCGCTTCCCAATATAATGCCGTAGGAGCGCCGCCGCGGGAACGAGCAGCCGCAGCCCGGTAAACCGTGACCGTGAAGACCCACAGCCGGTGTCCACAACGCGGCGCCAGGCCGCCTGCTCTCACCGCCTCTGTTTGCTTTTGGACTAGAGGCTTCGGACGGTGTAATATGGCGAGAAGAAGCGCGACGGAAGTGCAGGGCGTCCTATTCGTGAAGAAAGGAGTGAGCCGTCCTCACGCGCAGGTAACAGGGTCATCCGTGCAGCAAATCTGACCCAATCTCCCAAAAAGCGACCGGCAGCAACGGGCGAACCGAGAAGCGGATTTGGAAAGGTTCCCGGACGTGCGATCCAAGGACACTCACGGTGGTGGGGCGTGGGGACGCTCTGGTGGGCAGCGGCCACGCGGAGCCATGACGAAAGCCGGCCGTCACTTTCCAGCGAGGTGTCCCGCAGGCTCACGACCCTGCCCCGGCCATCTCCTAGCAGGGAGGACGTCGTATTTCCACACAAGGACTCGGACGTGAGCCTCTACCACAGCCTTTACTGCAGCGAGTCAAAACCAGAAACAACCCAGCTGTCCACGGGTACGTGAAAGGACCAAGATACCGCGACGTGTGTGGCCCGTGCAGGACTGTTCGGCTCAAGTGTGAGTGTGGCCCCGCGCGATGCGGGCGAGGGGAAGACGGCGGCGCAGACAGCAGGGTCCGTGCGCGTTCCAGGGCACGACGTTCCGATCGGTGCCACGGACCGTCAGGACAGCGCAGCCGGGAGGGAGATGCCCACGGAGGGGCGGGAGGACAGCAGAAGGACCAGCAGGAAGAAGCAGAGAAACCCACGCGGGACGTGGGGGGCGCACACTCTCGTTCCCTCGGTCGTGGTGCTGCTTCCGCGCGTGCCCCATGGGCCAGTGGACGCCCCGCACGCAGCTAAGTGCGTGGCGATTTCCCCTCCCTCGAGCTGGTTTGAGAAGAAAACAGAAACGGGGGCGGCACGTTTGATTGTGAAGTTCTGCTGTCGCACTCTGGCTCTGGGCACTATCGAGGTTAAAATCATTGGGTTTTAAATGGTTAGATTCTGCTGCTGTCTACAGATTTTTAAATGTTGTGAGAACAAATGGGGGCACGTAATTAGACCCCAGGATGAATTCCTTCCCAGGTAAGGCAGCCACAGACTTTCTCAGCAAACCAGACCACCGCTGGGAGCCAGACCCCAGGATCCCCTGACGTTGGTCCACCAAGTCTGGACAGATGGTCACTCCCGCCACGGCCCGCATCCCTGGTCCCATTGGTCCCCACAGGACATCCAGCTTGTCCCTCACTCCTGCGTTCCGACTCCCACACACCTCACTGCACCCGCCTTCCCTTCGCACTCTCTGGACCCGGGAGCGGGGTCAGCACAGGCGCCTCCCCTCCCCTCGTCCCCCACGGCCCTAGAAGGCAGCTGGTGTCTCCCCGAGCTCTGTGGGGCTCCTGGCACATTACAGCCCTCGATAAATATTGAATGACGAAGTCATGAATAAATCGGACCTCACCGGGTGTGGAGTTGAGGGTCTGCAAGCATTGTCTTACTTTTCTTTTTTTTAAGATTTTTTATTTATTCATTTGAGAGAGAGCCAGCAAAAGCACAAGCAGCCAGAGAGGGAGAAGCAGACTTCCCGCCGAGCAGGGAGCCCGACGCGGGACTCGATCCCGGGACCCTGGGATCATGACCGGAGCCGAAGGCAGACGCTCCCCGACGGAGCCCCCCGGGCCCCAGCGTTGTCTTACTTCTGAGCCGTGTTCACAGGGTGGGCCTTCCTGACGCAGAAGCTGCGTCTCCTCCGTCGTGTCCCCGGGGCTGGTTCGCGGTCACGGGCAGAGCGCGTGAATCCCAAGCAGGTGCAGGAGTCTGAGCGCGGCACTGGACGTAGACACAGCGGCTTCTCCCAAACCCCGTAATCCGGCGTCCTCCTCCCGCGGGTCTGGCTCTTTGAATTAACGTGTCGACGGCCGCCTTGTCGGGCTTCTCCCCACGGTGCGCACGGTCTTTCAAAGAACGTTTCACTCAGTTGCAAATGGCAGAAAAGCTCTCTTTAAACAGAAGGTTATTTTACTTGGGTATTTACTGGTGATTCCCAGCTTAAAATTAAACAGCTAGGGATTCTCCGCGGAGCCTGTAGGGTTTCCACGGCGACGCTGGCCTTAGAAAGGCAGGTGAGGGACACCTGCTCTGGATCCCACGGCATTGCAGGGCTCGCTGGCTGGCGGGCAGGGACAGGGAGTCGAGGCCCCGGGTGTGTGGGGGCGATGGCTGCTTGGGCTGGGAGTGACCCCGCTCTGGGTAGTGTCGCCGGCGGTGGTGGTCGGTGGGGGCCTTCCTTCCCTCGGGAGCTGCTGAGCTCTGTTTCTAGCAACACCAGGGCTGGATGTTCTGGGTCCCCGTGCAGAGCCCTGAGCCAGGGCTGTGGTGGGTGCGCACCACGGGGCTGGACTGTGTGTCTTCTCCAACCCCCATCTGTGCCCCAGCAGCCCCCGCTCCGCTCCATCGCAAACAGGGGAAAAAATAAATCGGGTCTCTCGAAAGGATTAAAACCCACCTATTACTTCAGAAGTTAGTAACAAATCCTCAGGGACAAAGGGGCTGAGGCCTGTCCGGTGAGCAGTGGGACTGGACGCGGTCCCTTAGTCGACAAGGGCAGACGTTTTGAACGAGTCTGAGGCGAGTGGGCTGCCGGCTCTGGCAGGTCCTGGGCGGGGACTGGGGACACAAGGAGGTGCCCATGCGATGACAGGGACGGCTGCAGTTAGCACAGACCCGGACGGAGCTCGTCCCTGGGAGGACGCGAGAGAGTCCCCGTCGTCCTGCTGGAATCTGCTAATGAGTCGGCATCAAAGTGTCCGCAGTGCCCGGGGAGCCCAGCCCCGAGGTCGAGGACGTGGCGCTCTGGTGCCGAGGGGCCGGGTGGTGCCGAATCGGCTGGGGCTCAGTTTCCCATTGGCCACATGTCTCCTCCCTGCAGAGCCAGAGCCCCTGCCCTGCCCCGACGGGACCAGGAGAGACAGGGTGTGGACACCAACAGCGTGCCTGGGGCCCACGTGATCCCTGGGTTCTGCCGAGGAAGTTCAAGAATCAGATCCCGGCGTACGGTTCTTGCTGAGTTTGAAGAGTGGCGTCCGCTCGACTTTCCTTTCTGGCTGCATCTGCAAAGAGAGTTCCAGGTTTCTAAGACGTCGGTCCTCACTGTCCAGACATCCTTATCCCTGCCCAGGGCGGGGTTCCCACACGATGACCGCGCTCACTGGGAGCTGGACGCCCACAGAGTTGGGACTCGACCCCTCTCTGGCTGCCGTGACCATCACGCTCACCAGGGACAAGGGCGGGTGCGGGGAGCCGGCAAATCACGAGACCAGAGGGGTCCATGGAGTTGAGGGACCTGCTGCTGGGCGAGGACAGATGGAGCCCCCCGTACCTGGGCGTGTGTGTTGCGACCTCGTGGCCTCGGCCCGGACGCGACAGCCTGAGGGCCAGGTAGGGCACCTGGGAGATGTTTGCTGGGGCTGCTCCTGATGGTGTGGCCGACTCTGGGGTCCCAGCTGAGAGCTGTCCTTCCTACGTGTGGCTCCTTCCCCGTCCCACCTGACGGGTGTGTGATTTTAGGTACAATTATAACCCGCATGTCATTAAACTGAAGATGAAACGTGCTCATTTTCAGCACCGTTAACTGCTGTTCTTGAAGCTACGATCGTACCAGGGGTCCATACGCAACAGCCCTGGCCCAGGCCTGGCCCGATCCTGTTTTAGGAAAGAAGCATTTTACCAGGACAAGCCACGATCCCTCTGCTGGGTCCGTCCTGTGGGCCCCACCCCTGGGAGCTGGTGACCTTGGATGATTTTCTGCCCCCGAGGGTGGGTGGGGCGTGTGCTGGCCGCTCAGACAGAGCGCGGAAAGGGGGTGTCACTCCTGGGAGGAAGTCATGTCTCCCCGGTGCCGTCTTGCTCACTTTCTCCCTGGCTGGCTGGGAAGAACCAGTTGTGCAAGGAGAGGGCCCGTGGACAGGGCCACACAGCTGGACCTATGAGTGGTCGGTGGGACTGAGGCTCTGCCTGGACTCCACCGGCCACACCCGTGAGCTCACCAGTACACGTCGTCCTGAGCCACTGACTTTGTGCTGTGATAGAAAGTGGCCCGCCCCAGCAGCGAAGCTCAGTCCGGCCCACAGGCACGGCACCACGCAGACACGGCACCACGCAGACACGGCACCATGCGGGCAGGGTGCCACGTGGACACGGCACCACGCAGACACGGCACCACGCAGACACGGCACCATGCGGACAGGGCGCCACGTGGTCCTCACTCTCTGCACCTCGAGTTTGCGAGAGGCTTAGATGTGGCGCATTTCTTGACGACCCGCTGACTTAGCGCCCAGGCTCTGAGGATGGGAGGCCCTGACGCGGGCCGCGGGTCAGGTCCGGGGAGGGCCGGGGCTCCCCTGTCGGCGTCCGAGGTGCGAGGTCTGGACATCCTGCCCGGGAGTGAAGTGACGACCACGCCGCGTTCGGGGCGTATCTGCAGGAAATCAGGGACACGGGTTTGTCCCCGCGGACTCACTTCCTCGGGGCTGGCGGACAGGCCCGCCGACTAGGACGGCGTTTCAGTGTATCACAGTCGGGGCCGCAGGCTCCCCGGACAAGCGCCGGCCCCCGCCGCACATGGCCGCCTGCTCACGCGGGAAGCTGCGCAGGGTAATTAGGAGCGGGGCCAGCGGGGGCCCAAGTCAGGCGGCTGTCAGCTGACCGGCGAGACGTGAAGGGCAGGTCTGATCAGAACCGATCACTCTCATCCCCGCAACGAGTGGAAATCGCCCCGTTCTATGTCTCCGGCTGCCCGGCGGCCGCCGCGCTTCTCGGGACGCACATTTCATTCCGTGGAACTGCCCAAGTGTGACCCGCAGATTCCGTGCCTGCCAGGCCTCGCTGAGCCCGCGGCCCCTTGGGGCCACCGTCACCGAGGTGCCCGCGCGGCCGGCTCTCGGGGGACACCTCCCCACACGCGGACTTTATAAATGAGGCCGCACAGCCCGGTTCTCTTCTCTGGTCTTGTTTTCTCTCCAAGTGGTCTCAGTCTAAGTCAAGAACGTGACTCAGCGAAAGCGCGGGCCGGGCTGGGCAGCTGTCCCCTGTGTGCTCCTCCCGAAGCCCCCAACGGGGCCCTGGCGCGGGTCTTGCTGCAGGACGTGTGCCTGACCCACGGCCGAGGCGTCGCTCTCTGCCTTGGCCTGACCCAACGCCAGCGGGGCTCCCCCGTCCCCTGACCCAGGAAGGGCTTTGCCGGCCCCCGGGTCTGAGCAGGACTGGAACGCAGGACCGTCCGCGACCAGGCCAAGGTGGGCAGCCTGCGAGCCCCCTCCCCACCAGGCTCCCGAGCTGCGTCCCCGTGAACGTCTCTGCGTGTCCCTCCCCGTGGCAGAAAGCCCATTTCTGTTCAGTCCTGAGGTGCCAGCAGATTCTGCTGGACCGTCCTCCCACGGCCGCAGCATCTTTGCAGAGTCTCTCCTCATGTACCTGATCTGGCAGGAGCGGGGAGGAGGGACGCTGAGGTTTGGGTCAGATGTGGGCGGTGCGGGCTGGTCCCAGAGACAGGTGGGGTGGCCAGCTGGCCCCGGACCCCGCATGGCCTCGCGTGCACCCCAAAGAGCTGGCCTTCACCCCAGGCCTCCCCGGGGCTCCAGCAGCAGCCAGAGCCACCAGCTGCAGCAAGGACCACATCTGGCGGCACCAGGGAGCCCGTGGCCGTCGATGGGACTCAGCTCTCTGTTGTCCAAATCCCCGGCCCAGTCCACCGGGAGTTTGAGGGAAAACGAGCGGGGCCGATGGGCCAATTTGGGAAGAACCGTATCCCAGTGGCGGTGACCGACAGCAGTGAGTTCTGCCCTGACTGACTCTCGAACACCTGTTCCCGGCGGAGGAAGCGCACACGCGCGGCTGTGAAACACGCTCTAAGAAAGGCTCATAACGAAACAACGGTTTGGGCTCCGGGCTGCTCTGAGAGGCAACGGCAGGGACCGCGGTGCTCACACCTGCGGGGCCCCGCTGTGGTCGTGACGGCCCCAGCTGGGTCCTGTGATCCCGGACACGCGGGAGTTCTGTTCTTCTCCTGGGGACCGTGCAGGGGACGGAGCTCTCCCCGAGCTGAGCCCTGCGCCCGCCGGCGTTCCTTATCCTCCGACAAGCATTGGGAAGGTGCCCTCCGGCCACAGGGACAGCAGTCCTGGTGGTCAACAGCCTGCCCTCCGCGGTCTCAGGAGGGACAACAAAGCCCAGAAGGGCGAGGATGCCGTACCGTGACCAGTGACCTCAGGGCACAATGAGGAGACCACTGGGCTCCCAGCCACTCCCTGGTGACCGCTGGGTAGGCTGCCGGGACCCGCTGCCCTCTGTCCCCTCCCCTGAGTCCCCCTCCGTCCTGGGGTGTCTGGGATCTGGGACAGCCTCAGCCGGATGGCCAAGGTCGGCACCTGCGGTGAGTCATGCCGGCAGCATGTGGCCTCCCCGGGCTGTGGGGGCGGGAACTTGACCTGCGTGGTGTTCCTCCCCAGAACCAGCAACCCCATCCGATCGTGGGGAAAACACCGGCCACGTCCCCATGGAGGCCCCCGTGCGAAGTTCCTTGGCAACCAGCAGAGCTGTGGGGTCATCGAACCGGAGGAGACCCTGCGGCACACGGACAAGGGGAGCCTGAGGAGACGCGGCAGCCTGCGCCCCGTGTCCCGGAGGGGCTTCCGCACAGGGCGGGGGGTGACGTTAGGCAAAGCCAGGGAGGGCCAGACAAAGTGGACCTCCAGACCGTTCCCGAGGAATGCAGGTGTTAGGGTGCCGGCTGGGCTGAGGGCTCACTGCCCTGTCTTGTCACCATCTCTGCAAACCTAAAATTGTCCTATTTTAAAAAGTTACTAAAAGTAAAACGAGCAAATGACAAAAGGGCGCCGCCTCTGGGGAGGGGAGCTGCTGGGTCCTGGCACGTGCACTGAGCCACGGAGGGGCCGCCCGCACCAGCATGGGTGGGCCTGAACCCCAGAGCCCATTTCCTCGATCGGGACCAGAAGTTCTGCGTCACGGTGTGGCAGGCTATGTGCCCCCGGCTCCAGGGGACGGGCCTCGGTGCTCCAGAGCCTTGGCCGCATCCTCCAGGCCCTGCTCTGACCTCGCGTGTCTCCTCCCGGGTGTCCGTCCACACAGCCTCCTCCTTCAGGGACCCAGTGTCCACCCTCCTCCTGACCCGAGGACATCAGCGCGTGTCCAGACGAGGTCGCACTGATAGGAGTGGGGCTGGGACAGGCGTCCCAGTTCAACCACACAGCACCTTCCAAGTGTCAGGTGCTGGGAGGCCTGGGCCCCAGGTCCCCTGCCAGGGAGGCCGGGAGGGAACGGACGTCCGGAAGCTCACACAGGTCGTGGGTTTCGCCAAATCGTATACACGAGAGGGATCCGAAACATTGTCCAGCGAGAACGGAACCACCGTCCGACCGAATGCCCTGCCGCTCCCCTCCACCCTGCCTCTGCCCTCCCTGCAGCCTCCCTGCTGAAGAATCCCGGGGCACTTGGCCGGGACGTCAATTTTCTGATTAAAAATGACTTAAATCTCAAACCTTTCCCGCCGCTGTCGTGTTATCACGATAATGCTCTCAAGGAAGGGCTCTGTATCCAGCCTGTTTGGTACCCGCTCACGAGCCGTGCCCATCTCAGGTCAGAGGGGACGCGGTGGCCCCTTCCAGGCGGCTCGTTGCCTCTGTTTCCCGGCTGGGACCCAGCCTCGGTCTCCCGTGGCGTGTGGGGAACACCTGAGGGCCTCTTGTCGCTTGGAAGCTCCCCGCAGGACAGAGCACCAGTGTCTCCTCTCTCTGTAGGGACAGCGCCGCACCCCGTGACCCCGTGTCACCTGAACCGTCCCCTACAGGCCCCATTTCCAAATGCAGTCGCCTTGCAGAGTAGGACTCGGACACAGGCTTCTTTGGGGGGACACGTTCGGTCCATAATGACCATCTCTGCTGGCCGCCTTCGAGGGTCTCCACACGGGACCCTCACTTCCTGGCCTCTCCCAGGAAAGCCTCCTGATGAAAACCTAAGAACCTTGTCCCCGGTGGGGAGCGCTGAACTCCGGGCTCTAGGACCGTCTTGCTTAGGGATACGTGCTATTAATTCAGCAATTAATTTTCTCTTTGCACTAAATTCCTGTCCCTATAGCCTGAATAGGACTGATTATTCATCAATATTAAAGTGGCAAATTCATTATATTCTAATGATCTGACATCAAATATTAAATCTCATTACGGGATTGGCTGGGGATTTATGGCCACTCTTAGCTAACTCAGGTGAGTGGCTGGTGTCCCGCAGTGGCCGTGGGACAGCCTGCGGTTGGCGTTCCTGCCTCCCACGGACGCTGGCTGCGGGGGCGTCAGGGGGCACCTCCGTGGTCTTCCGGGCGTAGGGAAGGAGGCCTGGGGAGAAACGCTCTTCCTGGTAGCTTTCCCCAGCACGGGGGCCATCCTGCTCTCTTGGAGAGTGACTGTGTGTGACGTCAGGAGGAACACTGTCTCTGACCCAGGAGGGCTTCTGGAAGTTTCCAGAGCTCACTCTTTTCTCCCTGAGTCAGGTGTCTTTCTGCCTGGGAGGACCTCCCAGCTTCCACCTGCCTTCAAGCTTGTTCCTCCTTGGCTCTACGCCCGCCTCCTCGGCCCACACGGTGGGCAGCGCCACGGTGTGATGTTCGTGTCTCCCACAGCCTGGGGCAGAGGGTCCCTGGGGTGCAAGGATGGCCCCCACGGCCCCCTGCCCTCCAGGGCTGTTTCCTTGGCAGGAGGTGGGTGCTCTGACCGTCTTCCTGTGGCCTCTTCTGTACCCGCGGCTGAGCAGCGGGGCGCCGGACCCTGGGCCTCTGTGCAAGGGCGAGTCCCCTGTCCCAGTGCAGAGCCGTCCCACTGAGCACAGGGCCACAAGGGCAGGCGAGAGTCCACGGAAACCTGGAAAACATTCTCCGAATGGGTACCCTGCAGTTCTCAGGAAGATGACCCCAGACCGCCAGGACGGAAAGGACAGGCACGGCGTGGGCGACCTCAAGGCTCTGGTCCCCTGTGGAAGCCAGCGGCACGTGTCCCCCTCTAATGGCACCCCCGAGCGAGGAGGCGATGGCTGGTCCACGTGAGACGTGTGCGTGGGGGATAGGCAAAGTGCCAGCCGAGGTGGCCTTCCCCGTCCCCTCCTCCTGTCGGGGCCCCAGCGGGTGCATCTGCTGGGGCCGTGGATCCTGGGGGGGCCCCGCACAGCCCTCACCTGCAAAAGCTGCAGCAGCAGCCGGGGGGGGGGAGGGCCTCCGGGGGGGGAGGGGAGGACCGCACATCTGCGCACCTGTGCCGGCCTGCCCGCCGCTGCTCAGGGACAGTCCCCACACCCATGCACCCCACACCTGCCGGGTGTGCTCCGTGCTTGCACGTCCTCACCTGGACCCTCTGTGGGTGTCGTCGCCCCTCACCCGGACCCCCCCCTCCTCGCTCAAACTGTGTCCTCACCTGGTGTTTGGGGACCGTCCACGGCCTGGGGCGTCCCCTCAGCTTCATGTCCTGTGCTGCGTCTTTGCCTGTTCTCTGAACACACCGGGGACCCCGAGCTCCCTCCCGAGAATCTGCGGGGGCCCGGACAGCGCCCCACCCCGTTCTCTGCCTGGAAGCCTGCTCTGCTTTCTCATACCCTCCCCAGAGCCGCTGTCAAAGCGGACAGCCAGTGTCGGGAGGATGTGGGGAAAGTGGGGGAAGCCTCGGTGCGCTGGACAGAGGGCGTTCCCCTCCAGGGTCGGCGGGCAGGTGAGGAAGCCCCGCCGGCAGGTGCCACGGGGAGCTGGCAGGACAGCGTGGGGTGGAGAGAAGGGCTCGGCCCCCCTCCTGCTGCAGAGGGAGCAGCGTGAGCATAGGGCGGGCGGGCTGGGACGTGCATTCTAGGGACGCAGTGACCTGGCTGGAGCCGGTTCATTGGGGGGACAGACCAATTTGGGGGAGCACAGGTTCCAACCTCACCTCCCAACCCTGTGCTCCCTTCCGCCTCCCACAGCGGCCACCCACCGGGTCATGGGGCAGACGGGTGTCACTGCCCAAGCTCCCAGCGCGAACCAGTGACCCCAGGTGCAGCACAGCCCCGACCGGCCCCCAGCTGCCCGGGCTCCGGTCTGCTCAGCCCTGGGGGCAGGCCCGATCCCGGTGCTGTGTCTGGATTTTTCCAGCGGCCTCAGCTGGAGGCGCTGGTCCGTCCTTGTGCCTGTTCCGCCGTCAGGTCTCTTGGTGGCCGCGAGCTCACGGTGCGCTCGTTCCCCGGGAGGAGGACCCCAACCCCTACCATGCGCCAGTCGCTGCGCTGAGCTCCATGTTGTCACGGGGTCACGACCCGGGGCCTCTTGTCGCTGGGGGCCCGTGTTACCCACTGGGCTTGGAGACGCTCTGTCATCCCCGTGGCGTAGTTGGGAACACAGTCGTTAATGCGAAGTCCTGTCTCCTGTATGCAAATGAGGGACGTGATGCTCTCCAGTCTCCGAGGCACATTTCCTGTCTCAGGTAGGACCTGAGAACAGCTGCTTCGAACGAGAGCGCCCTCGGAGAGCCCGGGTGGGCGGCTCTAGCCGCGAATCAGTAGGACACGCACGTGCACAGAGACACGGGCTCTTCTGGCTCCTGAATTCTGCCCTCATCTCCGTGCGTCTCCTCGATGAGCACCGGGCGGAAACTGCAGGCCGGGCGGCCACCCCCGAATGAGCCCGGCCTGGAGCTCGGGAGCAGGGAAGGGCAGCGTCGCAGACCACGCGCTCCTGGTCCAGAGGAGCCGAGATGCCCTGTGCGGAGGCCTGCAGTTCCCCGGAGCAGAGGGCAGAGGACAGTAACTCAGGGTCTGCCGTGGGGAGGACGGCGGACCGGGTCAGGGCCAGCCCTGTGAGGGTGCAAATCTGGTTGGTCGTGGAACCAGCAGCATCGAGCGGCAATGAGGCTGTGTGCTGTCTGCTACTGGGAGCCGCTTGGGGTCTGGACGTCAGGCGGAGGCGTGGGGGCCCTGTGGCCCTGGGGGTGGGTTGGGCACACAGCCCACAAATAACCTCTGTAATTAGCCCAGCCTGCAGTCCACTTTGGATGAGTTGGGAAAGGCAGAGTTCAGTTACGGTGAGAAGACGAACATCTAGGGAACACGTGGAAATGGAAGAAATGTAGAGTCTTCTGCAGAAACCGAGTCGTGCCTGGAACTTAACGGGGAGCTGGAAGCAATTGGTTTTGTTCCCAGAGCGGCCTGGGTGTGGGGCTGCTGCGGTCCTGGTGGGGGAGGGGCACCATGGCCGGGGCCCACCCAGCCCTCGCCTCAGGGAAGCCGCGGCTTGGACGAAGGTGGGTGCACGCCGGCCCCGCCCTGCAGAGCGGCAGCCCACGGCCACTCGTGGCTCAGAAGAGCGAGTGACGGGGGAAAGTCTGGGAAAAGCTCCTCTTGGTCGGGCCCCTCGGGGGACTGGGGTCGGCGCGGCAGGAAAAGGATGTCACCGAGGCAGGGTTTGGGGACCTTCGGTGAGACGTGAGGCGGCGGTCGGTTTCTACTCTTTCATCCCCTGTGACGATGAAGTATCCCGTAGAAAATGTTAGTCTCGTAATTAAGAGTTGTTTATATAACCCTGGGGTACAGTCAGAGAATTATTGACTCGCGCATTGTGACGTGTGTCTTATATTCAGAAGATGTAATTTTTGTATTTCAGTTATTACATTTCAACTCCAGAATTTCTATCTGATTCTTTTCATTACTTGCTCTCTCATTATTGATATTCTCTATTTGATGAGATATAATTCTCGTGCTTTTATTCAATTTTCTTAGACAAGTTTTCCATTAGTGCTCTGAACACATTTATAATAACTGATTTAAAATCTTCATCTAGTAAAACCCAACGTCCGGGGCTCCTCGGGGGCAGTTTCTATTAACTGTTTTTCCCCTCTGCCTATGGGCCATAATTTTCCATTTCTTGGTGTGTTTCATTATTTCTTGTTGAAGACTGGGTATTTTGAATAACACAGTAACACAGTGTAGCAAGTCTGGCTGTCAGATACCCCCCCTCCTAGCCCAGCACGGTTGGTTTACCGACCTCTCTGGGTTAATTCTGTCTTCTTCTCCGTTGCTTGTGGCCACTAACATCTTCGCTTGGTTCAGTTAGAGGTCGGCTGGTGCTTTCATAGAGATTTCCTAAGGACCTTGAACCAGTGTCTCCCAGCCTTTGCGGCGGAGGGGTCCTGTGTGTCTGTTGGGACACACCTTCAATGCTTACGCAAACCATCGATAACTCTGCCTACTCTTGTCTCCCCGCTGCGCAGAGCCTCAAGGTCAGCCCAAGGTGAGAAATTAGGGTCTTCTAATTAGGGTCTTCTCGAGTCCTCCTGGGCGTTAACACGGCCCTGCACGTGCATGGGATCTAGATTTCCGGGAGTATGTTAGCAGTTTTCAATCGCCTACAGACATATCATTCTCCAGATTCCTCCTTGCCCTTCCTAGTCCCACCTGCTCTCACCACCCAGGCAGCTGCGATATTAAATCATTGCTGCTGGTTGTTTTCAACAAATGTGCTAGACCGAGGACTGTTTGCATATCTTTGTCTCTGAGTTAGGTCAAACGTAGATAAAGCTTCAGGGTGCAACTTTTCAGGGAATTGGCAGACAGATCAAATAATGACGATTCTCTGGGGAGGAGCTTTTGGGGTTTTTAGCACATTTTGCCCTAAAGGCTGCTAGATTGCTGGTTTCCGCAGTTACCACTGTTGTGAGGGTGCTGCTTTTTATTTTTTATTTTTTAGATTTATTTATTTACTTTGGGGGGCGGCAGGGGTAGAAGGAGAGACAGTCTTAAGCAGACTCTGTGCTGAATGGGGAACCTGACACAGGGCTCCATCTCATGACCCTGAGATCATGACCTGAGCTGAAACCAAGAGTCGAACACTTAAACGACTGTACCACCCACGTGCCCTGGGGTGCCGGTTTTTAATACCACCAAGAAGTTGGGAAGAGGAGGATGGAAATAAATTGCAATGTCGCAAAGCCCAGTGTTTACTCAAGATTCAACCAATTTCCTTGGATAATTACTCCTCAGTAGTAATGGGAATGTTAGTCCCAAGGTCAGTAGCAAAACCGGAGTGGCAGTTAGGGCCATTGCTGGGAACCGCTAATCAATGTGGTCTTTCCAGGAAGGAGAGGTAGGCTGTGTACTTCTGTGTTGCCCAACTGAATAACAAATGAAAATTGAAGTGTCACAAGCAGGAGGATAATGCTGGCCCCTTCAGCGGAAAATCATGATTCTCCACCGAGAGCATCTAAACCAGTTCTCAGGCCCAGAACCAGCTGCTGGAAGGAGAAGCTTTCCCTTTGTGGAAGGAGTCAGAAAGCCCGTTGCAAGCACACATGGCGAGCACTTCTCTGAGACTTCTCCAGAAGGTCCTGGAGACCCTTGCCAGGGTTTCTCTGCAACAAGGAGAAAATACGTGTTGTCTCCCAGGGTCACGGCCAGTGATGGAGTCTGAGTTTATACAGATATGAGTGGACTTGGAAGGCCACTGTGCTCTTCCAGGTGCGGAGGGGGCCACGGAAGTCACACGTGGGCGGAGTTTGGTGCAACTCCAGCTCCGTGCGGCCCCGTGGCTCCCCGGCCACATTTCTCGATTTGTCCCACGTGAATGACTGGGAAACAGTTTTGGCTCCACGATGTATGCTTGGAGGGACCGAGCAGAAGGCGTGTCACCGCTCCCTCTTCTGACCGGGGTACCGCATAGTAGTCCCAGGACTACCGCCAATAGCCACACACCTGGTCCTGGGAGGACCAAAGGGCTTACAGCCACTGCAACATTTCCCTGCCAGCCACCCTGTCCTTCGCGAACGTCAGTGGCTCACGGTCGGCTCCTAGACATAACCAAACGATAGTCCCCACCGCGGAGCTTTCCCACCTGCTGTGCTTACCGGAGCGGATCACACCCTCTTTGGCGCTGCCGTAAATGCTCACGACGACTCTTGACACCTTCCCCAGGGGCCTCACTGCTTGCCTACGTGGGCCACATACTTGGTAGGTGGTGTCCATTTGCCAAATGCTTTCTTCCCCGATCTTCATCAGTAGGAGGATCAGAACAGCTTGTCTTGACGTGGCAAGCACTTGTCTTACGTTGTTAACTTCGTTCCTTTCTGGAAACACAGATTCTGCAGGTGCAATGATCATCTCGTTTCCTGCAGAGCAGAACCCTGGTCCACTCTGTGGCTTATAAGGTGCTAAGTGGACCCGAGAGTGGGAAGTGCCAAGTCCCCTTGGACCCTACTGGTCACAATGCATTTTTCTTCTTACCGATACACTGACCGATGTGAATTTTAAGTAGAATTTTCCATTGATATTCATAAATGATATTGAGAGTTTTTTAAATTTTGTTATGTCTTTATTCAATTTTGTTTTTAGAGTCATTCTAATTACATAAAATTTAAAGGAGAGTTATTCTTACAAAATACTTTCCATGTTCTGGAATATTTTAAATAACACGGATTAATCTATTTTTACTTTAGTAGATGAGATGAAAATCAGTCTGAATTTCAGTTTAAATGCATCTAAATCCTTGTGATTTTCTCCCATGGTAGATCTTTAATGAGTTTGCTATTTTTTTTTTTAACGGTAATTACCCTATTCAAGTTTTACACTTCTTTTTGGATACGTTTAGTTACTGCTTTATATTTCTAAGAAATTATCTCTTTTTCTACATTTATAAATGTTTCTGTAGAGTTAGATACCCCTCTTGTCTGATGGTTCTCGTTTGTTCCTCTTGCTCCTGCTTCTCTGTCTCCCGCGTAATTAGCGCATGAAGGTTTAACGTCAAAGAATCGGATTTGAATTAAGCCACGTTTTCTACTTATTTGGTTTATTTTGTCCATATTTTCACTTTCATGTTTGTTCATTCATTTTCCTAATTCTCGGGTTCATTTTGTTACTTTAGTAATGTTTTTAGCAGAATGCCAAATTCCTCTCTCTTTGTTTTTCTTTAAAAGTAGTGAAACTTTGTTAAGACCCGTATTTTCTTTTAATAGAGCCTTCCCTGGGTCCAGACGGCTTTGGCATGAAACGTTCTCCTTCTCAAAGCTCGCTGGGTACTTTCTCATTTCTTTTTTGATTAACTCTCCGATCCAAGGATTATCTATAAGTAAACTTCTTATTTTCAAGCCCTTAAGATATTTTTGGTCTTCTTTTCATTATTATGACTAATTTTACTTTTTAATGATCAGATTATGGGACCAGCAAAGTTTCGGCTTTCATTTTAATTGTTTCAAGAGGTTTCACTTGAGGCTGGGCGCGTCCCCAGTTTTGGTAAAGGGTTTCCACGAGGGGAACCAGTGGCTCTCTCCGAAGGGTGCGGAGGGCTCTCCGTGCGGTGCTGGTGTGCTAGCGGCCAGGACGCCGCACACGTACTTGGCCAGGGTTACTGCTTATTCACGGAGAGGTCTCCGTGTCTCCATTTCCTGGTGCTTCATCGTGTCCTACGTCTGCTCGGTAATGAAAGGGGGGCAGGGAAGTCTGCCTGCGCTATCGACTTTATCAAGTCCTCTCGGTTTCTAGTAGCTCTCGCTCTAAGAGTCACTTGCATTTATCACGTGCCGAGTGACTTCCGGAGCCCCTGCCCCGGTGTCGGGGGCCCCGCCGGAGGGATGAAGGCAGAGGACGTCACGCGCACCCCATCGGCCGTGCAGGCTTCTCGCGGGGGCTCCTGGCGGACCCCTCACAACTCACCCCTTGCCGCCCTCTCAGAGCGCAGAGCGGAGATCGTCTCTTCTTCATAAATGTTGCCTTTTGTTATTCAGCAGGTCTCTCCCTGTTTATGCCACTTAGTATGTCTTTCTGCAGAAGCAATTTTAACAGCTTTATGGAGGTCTAACTGACATAGAAACGCTGTACCTGTAATTTGATGAGTTTGGACACACCCAAACCCTGTGACCCGCCACAGTGGGGGCAGCGGGCGCAGGCCGTGTCCCCCCAAGATTCCTTGCAGCCCCCCTTTCCTGCAGCAAGAACATTGAACACGAGCCTCACCCTCTCAACCCGTTCCTCGGCGCCGCACTCCCTCGACGGGCCATCGCTGTACCGCTGACGGCGGGTGCGGCTCGTCTGGGTACCCGAACCCTTGCAGCCCGTGCACAGCGCCCCGCTTCCCGCTCCCAGCTCCCTCGACCCTGCCGTCGCCACCCTGCTCCCCGCTCCCCGCTCCTGTGCGTTGGTTACTCAGAGCCCCTCCTCTAAGGAGGCCGCGTCGTATTTCCGTCCGGTGACTGACTTCGTTTGGTGTCATGGCCTCTAGGTTCATCGTGCTGGACTTTAGGACTGGCCGCCGCACCTCTGTGCTTGTACCCACGTTTCCTCCAACCGCTCACCCGCCAAGGGACAGGTCGGCTGCTGTGCGCAGCGTGCGGGACATGTGCGGGAGCCGAGGTGTCCTGGAGACCCTGCTGCAATTATGTCCATCCAGACGCAGAAGAGGGACCACTGGGTCTGTGCTTCTTTTATGTTCCATTTTTTGGTTTCAACCTTGGGTTCTGTTTTGGCTCCGTTAACGAGCTTCCGTAGAGCACGTGCTCCCCTCCTGGGCCTAAACGACCAGAGCTTCGTGCACAAACGTTCCCAACGCTGCGGCCGCCGCCGGCGCTTCCTCTCGTCGTCTGCGGAGCCTCCGTGTTTCTTCCTTTATTTCCGACGCTTCTTAGGGCTTCGGTCCGCTTGTCCTCCTCTCGGTTTCTGTACAGACCGGCTTCGTCGTTCATTAGAATTGAAAGCAGAGTCTCTGAAGGGCGACGGCTGTCCACCCCGGCGGCGGACTGACGGCCGCACGTGGCCACACTTCATTACGCATTCTACGTACTTGTATTTGCAGGTTTGATGGAATGAAGCTTTATTACATTTTCTCCAGTGGTGATTTTCTCTGTGTGGAAGCTCACGGCCATTATTCCCTCGGACTCCACGTTCTCGAGTGGGGGATTTTTTTCTGTAGGTGGAAAACATGACACGGTGACCTCGCATGGGTCTTCTGTTGCCTCGGCCAGGGAGGTGATGGGCTCCGCGCCTGTGCTTCCCCCGCGACGCTCTCCCACTAAGGAGGCCGTTCGGACTGTTGTGCTTTTCCTTCCCCTCTTCCTCACCCTTCTAGATTGTGCCGAGATTGTGTAAAATCTTCTTTCTGGACCACTATTAGAATTTCCATTTCGGTTACCAACTGCATTTCTCCTTATTTGGCCTGCAGACAGCCTCCCCTGAAAGAGATGGTGTAGGAACGAGGGTGCTCATCGCAGCGACTTAGTGAGGGGTGATTACTAGAAACGACCCAAATGTCCACCGATGGAGGCTGATTATAGAACTTACGGCGCATTCACGCCGTTGAACTCTGTGCAGCTGTTAAACGTAACTAGAAAGCTTTTCATACCCTCTACTGAAGTGTCTCTAGGTGGAATTTTCAGTAAAAACAGCGAGTACAGCCCGATGTATATAAAATGTTGCTGTTTTGTTTCCGGTGAGGGTGGGGAGCATGCGGTGATCCGATGATCCGTTTTGCTTCTGGAAAGACACAGGCTTGAGCTGGTTTCCTGTATCCGTGCAGAGGAGCTGGTAGGGGGCGGCCCTCCCAGGCCCCCAAGACCAGCTGCTCCGGGCTGGGACTCCCGGGAGCGTCTCCCCAGGAAACGAGCAGGTGGTGTCCTTGTGTACCCTGCGGATCCCCCCGGGCCCTCTGTACCGACGTGCTCTTGTCTGGGGGGCTGGGGGTCCCAGATGGGGTCCCTCTTTCCCGGACTCCAAGGGTTGGGAGATGAGCTGTGTTGCCTCCGACCTCTGGTTTGATGGACGTTTGCCCTGTGGCCTTGCCGTGCTCTGTTCTTTCCACCCCAAGTGTGTCCTTTCCATCCTCGCCGCTGGGGAATCGAGAGGGAAAGCCTGGGGCGGGACCCCGGGCTGCCTGTGGGCCATGGGCCTCGCCCCGTAGGGTCAGAGGTGGCCTCCTGCAGCTCGCTCGCTGGGCTGTCCTCTGTCCCCTCCTGGGGCAGTCAGAGGCCAACCGCTGCCACCTCCCAACTCCCCGGAGATTCCCATGCCGGCCTCGCACAAGCTCCGTGTTCTGCTGTCTGGTTGGTAGAAACCTTGGGTTTTGCCCCGCGGGGCCAGCCCTGGGTCCTCATCTTTAAACGTGAGTTTTATCCTGCGGTCGTTTCCCCAGAAAGTCTTGTCCGGGTTTTCTCTCGCCGTCCTCCAGGGTCCTCTTTCCTGCCCCCCGACTTCCATTCCTGGCGTCCTGAGGTGGCCCACCACGGGACACAGGGGCAGCAGCGGCCTCGGGCCGGGGGTGTGACGGCAGAGCCCCGTTGGCCTCTGGGGTAGGGCCTCCCACCTGCTCACTCCCCACGGCTTATCATGACTTGTCAGGACCCATTCCCGGGTCTGACGGGGTGGGACCTGTCCCAGGGGTTCTCCGTGAGCTCTGGGCGATGTTTCTGGAGGATTCGATGCCTCAGGGGCCCCAACAGAGGTTTCCACGCTCAGCCCACCTCCCTGGACCCCACACCCGAGCTCTGCCTGGATCCTGAGAGCTCATGGCACTGAGCAGCGTCCTGGCCATCGGAAGAAGATGGACACGAACTGGACAGGAGACCAGTGTGTCCCGGGCCTCCCAGCCTCCATCAGGGCCATTTGCAGAACACCGGGGACGGATGCACCACTGAGCCCTTCGTGACCATTGTCACAGCTGCCCACAAAGCGCGTGTTCTTGTCAACCCTACTTGGAGGACGAGGACACTGGCCCTTGGGGCAACTGTGCTGTCCTGGCAGAGTCGGGGAGTGGTCCATCCACACGGGCCCGGGCAGTCAGAGCTTGTCTAGGAGGAACTAATGGGCCATTGCCGCTTGCTTGTCATGCTTCTTCCCCGGCCACTTCCCCGAATGAGACCAGGGGGGCCTCCAATGACCCCCCAATTCCCCTGCATGTCCGTAGCTCTGCCAAGATGCATTTTATTACTGACCTGGAGCACAGCCCAGGTCCCTGAACAAAAATCTCCAGTCGTGCCAAGCGGATCTTTTATTGTTGCTATTAAACATTTATTAAATACTCCGCACCCTGCCAGAGCCAGAGATGGTAGCGGGGGTTGAGTGAGGGCTGGCGCTTTGGCAGGTGACAGCATGGAGCACCATGTCACGGTGGCCCTGGGGTCGGGCAGGGAGAGGGGCTTGGGGGACTCTGGGAGGGAGCAGAGGAGTGTGGAGACGGGCGGAGGGGACGGGGTGGGTGATGGGGCAGGTAGGCGGGGCGGGGGATGGAGCGTGGGGACAGGGCATGGGGACTGGGCGTGGGGAAGGGGCGGGGGGGGGGACGGGGCAGGGGGATGGGGAGTGGGGATGAGGCATGGGGATGGGGCAAGGGGAGGCCCATAGTAGGTGGGAGATGCGCCCTTGGGGGTCACCAGGGAGAAGCATCACCAGGACCTCGTGGCTGTAGCTGGCGCACAGGCTGGAGAAGGGCCAGGGTGGGTGCCCGGCCAGGGAGGCCATGGAGGGAGCAAGCCTGTCCTGCAGGAGGCTCCATGCTGCTCCTGTCTCTGCCACGCCGGTCGCAGCGGCTGGTGTCTGTCCCGCTGCCAGCCCCAGGGGACCACACCTACACCGGAGCCCCCAGGAGGACACAGTGGCAGCCTGAGGTCACAGGAAGGGCCAGCCCTTCTAGGAAAAGAGCCATATGGAAAGCTCAGACCCTCATGGCTAATGTCGTTGGAGAAGACCCTCTCGGGCGGCACGAACACCCCGGGTGTGTTCGATGTGGCTCCCTGCACGGGGCCGGGGGGAGGTGGTTTGCTGCAATGCAGCAGCGGGGACAGGACACCTGGGCATGGACCCCGACTCGCGTGAATTATGCAGGTGCCTCCACCTCCCTGGTGACACGAGCAGAGTCGGGTCCCCTCCTGGGGGGCAGATGCAACTGCTTCTCGATGGGGTGGGGTCCCTTCCACCCGAAGCCCGAACTCTCGGCCGGCCCTCCGGTGCTCGCCCCAGGCTCTCCTGCTCCCCAGAGCTGGGCCGCCCCCACCTGGAGACACTCTGTCCCCAGATGTGCCCCCGACACATTACCCAGGTCACTTTTGGCCAAAGTATGCTGAGCTCGCCGTGTGGCCCAGGAGAGACCCAGGGGCGGCCAGGGCAGAGCCCACCCCGGTCACATTCACCATCAATGTGCATCTCAAGGGCCAGAATGAGTTCTATGGGATCCGGGCTCACAGAGCCACTCACCATGCATCCTGTGGCTTCCGGGCGAGCTATCCGTGGCCCCTCAGTGTGGCTCCGTGAACGACTGTGCCCTCCCATTATGGCTCATCATCTGGGCAACCGGCACGTCCTCGTCCACAGCAGGGACACCACCATGGTTGAGGGGAGCAGCTGCCGCCTGGTCCCCCAGGCCCCTGCCATCACGGAGTCATCAGCCTCGTGGAGAAATTACAGTGAGTGGAGAGCCCACGCTCACACCCCGGTCTCCCCGAGCCCAGCAGAACGTTCCCTTAGAACCTGTCCTAAACATTGACTTTCTAGCCCAGAGACAGCAGCTTTGTGGGCCCACCGAGGCCGGGTCGCGCAGACACTGTCCCCTCGCACCATGGCCGAGCACCAATCAGAGCCCGCATGCTGGACGCGTCACCCCGGGTGCCCTGTGGCGCTGTGCCCTGTGGTGCTCCTGGGGTGGGGTCCGTGGCGTCTGCTTCTCATTCTGGACCCGACCAGCCTGGAGCAGGCGCCCCGCAACTCATACTGTCCTGAGCTCTGCACCCAGGAACCTGAAACCCTCCCATTGGAGTCCTGTAGGACCGGAACCTTCAGCAAGTCCTTGGGGGTAGGGGGTTCTCTGCAGGGACAGATATCAGGTTAATATTTTTTAAAATAAGCTCTCTATTTTGTAATAATTTTAGATTTAGGAAGCACTTGCAAAGCCCTCTCGCGGGGACAGGTCCCGGCTGCTGCGGCCCTGCGGTGTGACAGGGACCACCGGCCTGGGCTCGCCCCTGCCGGCCGCTCCCCCGTTCCCCCGTCAGCGCTCCGCGGAGACTTCCTCAGCCTTCTGGAGGCCGGCCCGTGAGCCCGGGGTTTGAGGGGTGCGGGGTGTGGGTTTGGCGCGCTCACGTGCGGCCGGGTGACGAGCTCCGCGGCTCGGCGGCACCCCATGCCCAAGCCCGCCCCGCCCATGCCCTTCTGCTCCACAGACGAGCTCCCCCACACTCTGCTCTTTCTCCTTCTGAGCCTTTGCCCCTGAGGCCTCTGTGCTTGGGGGTCCCCCTCCCCCAGCTTGCATCTCTCCTCGGACAGTGCCCTTGTCAGCCTGCAGGCTCGGCAGGGTGGGTGCCGCCTCCTTCAGGAAGCCCGCCGGGACCCACCTGTCTGGGCGAGGCTGGATGCTCCTTGTGGGTGCTCCCAGGACAGCAGGGCCCGGTCCTCCTTAGCTGAGACCCAGAGGTCACCCCAACGCTGCTGTCCGCAGGGCATTGGGACAGATCACGGACACATGGACACGTGAACGCCCCGCCTCTGTGGCTCATGCAGGTCTTCGGAGTTGGTGGGCGTCTGTGGCCCAGCGTCCACCCTGAGGTGGGACCCACTCGTGGCGGCAGAGATGGCGGCGGCCACCAGGGGGCACTGTTGGCCAGTCCTCGACCAGCACTTGCGGGGCGCCAGCCAGATCCCCGATTCTGCCAGATTCGTCTGCTGGGAGCTGCTGGAGGCCACTGAACGAGGGGTCCGTGGGGGATGGAGGAACCGCAGGGGCTCCCCAAAATGCAGCTGGCACCTCTGAGGATTGCCTCTGGAGGGGCCGGGCCGCTGGGAGGCTGGGAGTGGCTTCACGTCCCTCCCTTGCCTCACCTTGAGCCCCAGCCACTGCCCCTCTGTCCCTGCGTCCCTCCAAGCCCCTGGCTGGAGGCGCTTCCTGGGCCCTCCGCAGCCGTGTGACCCTGCGTGCTGGGGACCCGACTCTCGGAGGGGCTGGTGGACGGGTGGACTTGAGGGGTCTGTGGGTGTGCTGGGTGCACGCACTTCCAGCAAAGCTTGGAGGGTGAGCTGGGGCCCAACACATCCTTGGAGTCACTGCCCGCAGTGGGTGACCAGCAAGATATCCCCAACCACCCCCCAACCTGGGCCACTGCACCCTGGTCTGCTGTCCGTGCCTGGCCCCCTTCCAGGATGGCCGTGCCAAGTGGACATGGGGCGGGTGCTATGGGTCTTGGGGTCCGCAGGCTTTCCCCTGTGTTGCTTCCCTGCATGTGTGTGTGGTGTGCCAGTGTGTTCGCACGCTTGTGTGTATCTTGTGGATGCATGTTTACACACATGTGCTCGTGTCCATGTGTATAAGCGCACATGCTAGCTTGGGTGAATGCACACACGCACACACATGAGTTAAGCATGTGTGTGTTTACACGTGGGCATGTCACCGTGTTAATGCATGCATGCCTGTGTATTTGTACATAGACACGTGTGCACGTGTGCGTTCTCCCTCTCCCTGCAGATGACAAGCCTCCTGGAACCAACAGGTTCCCGCCTCTCCCCCTCCGCTCTCTGCCTGCGTCCCAACCGCAGGGCTCAAACCACAGGCAGCAGGTCCACGACGTGGGGTGACCAGCCGGCTCTCCACAGTGCCTTCGTGGGCGGCAGAGCTGAGGTCAGAAGCCCTCCCTCGCTCGACCCCCTGACCGGCCTCGGTGGTCCCCATGGGCACCGAACTCCTGACCAGGATGCCACGTGCGCAGCCCGTCCCCGACCCACATCCCCATTCAGTGGCTGCTTCCTTCTTCCCGGTGGAACCGCTGCCCCCCGCATGGGGCCTGGACTTCTGTCTCTCCCGGACCTGGTGGTAATTAATTACTTGCTCCGACCAGGCTGACCCCTTCCCGAGCATCTGCAGGATGGTGAGCTTCCCTCCCAGACACCTCTGAGCCTCTCCCAGGCCCCCCGGCCCGGAGTTGGAGCCATGGCTGTGGCTGCTCCGTGTCCAGCATCCCTCCGTGTCCAGCTCCATTGGCAGCCACCCCGTGGCCTCGTGGCCCAGCTCAACCACTGTCCAGGAAAGAAGATAACAGCCAATCTGCAGGGTGTCACTCTTAATCCGCCCCATTTCCTTCCTGAAATAGACCTTTCGGGGGGGAGGAACCTCTGATTCCAGCCCATCCCATGTTCCACGCCAGGCTGGTGGGCACCTGTGCCCCAGGGCTCATGGGGGCAGGTCAGCAGCTGCTTTTATCTCTGTCTGTTGGGGCAAAGTGCTCTGTGCTTTATGATTCTTAAACTCGCGTGGGCCTTCTGTGTGCTGCATGGCTCATCTGTGCAATCCTGCTTTAATCTCAAACGCCAACCGCGGGGGAGAGACCAGTCCTCCCTTTGCGGGTGACAGAGCAGGAGCCCGAAGACGGCGGGTTGTCTGCCGGGACAGAGGAAGAGTGTGTGTTCTCTGCATCGGAGGCCACGGGGCACCGCCCGCACACAGCCGGCCTGACCCTGATGGGGATTGGATCTCCCCAGCCGCCCCCACCGAGGGGAACTGCTCAGTGCTGGTGGCAGATGGATCCTGGGCCCTGAACCTCCCCCTCTCTGTCCCACCCCTACATCCCTGGGGCCTGGGCCGCCCGAGATCATGGGGGGCACTCCTGGGGGCCCCGGAGCACCACCAGCCTCCTGGCTACGGGTTCTTCCCCAGACCGGAGCAGAGGCCGCCCTCTGTGTGGCCGGGCCAGGCGTGTTCCCCAGAACCTTCCCTCCCCCAGAGCCCACAGACCTCCCCTGTCTTCTCCCTGCGGACCGTGGGACGCTGAGGGGTGACATCCAGGTGCTGAGTGAACCGGGGTGTCCGGCAGGAACGGAGGAGGAGGCCACCCCAAGAAAGCCTGTCATGACTTCTCCACGGAAAGGTGTCCCATGTCCTCTAGTAACCGGGTTTCCTGGAACGGGGGAGTCTGGGAGGCACAGGAGAGGGGGCTTGGCCTGGCTGCCCCTCACTGGCTGAGCCCGCCTGCCCCTCCTGGGGTCGTGCTGGCCCCGCACCTGCTGGCCTGAGTGTCCTCCCTGACACCTGTTTGCTTCAGTTCTTTGTTCGACCAGAAGGAGCCCCCGGCCTGCTGACGTAAGTTAGGAAACCGTCTCCCTTCCTCACGCCTTCTCCCGGAGCGTGTGGGCCCCGCAGGGACCCTGTTCTGAAGGAAGCCCCTCTGGGCTCCCTCAGAGCCCCAGCAGGAGAAGGAGCAGGTCCCCGGGGCGGCATCCGGAGCCCGGGTGGGCCTTGGAGCGGGGGTGGGGAGCCGGGAGCCTCCCGTCCCTGGGAGGGACGCTGGGGGTCCTCAGAGGTGCCCGGAGGGGCCTGTGCGGTAGGCCCGGCCCTGGACCCCTCCCGCCCCAACCAGAGCTGTCCTGTTGACCTTTCCTGTCCTCGGGACGGCCAGGGGCTTCCGCGGGGCCGGAGAATCAGGGATCAGGAAAGGCGGAGCCGGGGCCGACGCACAGCCGGTGAGCCGGGGCCGCCGTGGGGCCTCTCCCCGGGGTTAGCATGTGCTCGTGGGACGCCCATCTTGGGCTGGTGAGCCAGGCTGGAGGCCGTGGGGTCACTCCAGTGGCAGGTGTGACTGCATGGGTCCCTGTGAGGCCAGGACAGTCTTGCTTGGGACGGTGAGGCCAGAGTGCCCTCAGCCTGCCCCAGCCCTTCCAGAACCCTCTCCCCTCCACTCACGGCCCTCCCCAGCTCACATACGGTGCTTGTCGGGCGTCCTTGTGCGGCCCTTGTGACCTCCTGTCCTCCCTCCCAACCTGGGGGACCCGGGGGAGCTGCCCGCCCCTGCCCTGGGTGGTGGCCACCATCGGGGGACGGGTGGCCACGGGGAGGGGCCTGACCTGGGACTTACCCCCCTCCGGGGAGCGTTCGTGCATCGGAGATACCGCTGGCCTCGTTCCCGAAGCCCCGCGTCTGCACGGGGAGAACTAAGTCTCGTTTGGTTTGTCTGGTCGGTCCGGGAGGCCGCCTTGCGCCATCCGGGACTCCTTGTTGTCACACTGGCTGGTCGCACTGCAGCCGGCACGGGGGCCCCACCAGTAGCGGGCCGCCTTTGGCCCACCCTGGGGACCCTCACGCTGCTGACACGCCCCACGTCTCAGGGCCCCTGTCCCCAGTGTGCCCCATGGGGGCGAAGACGAGGCCAACTGCAGTCTCTCCGCTCAGCTGACTGGTTCTGAAAGAACCCTGGTGTCAGAACCTTCCGGAAGCATCCATGGCGGGAAGGGGCAGTGGGAGCGGGGCTGAAGGGACCAGCTCTTGTTCCGGGGTCGGGAGCTCAGAGTGCACTTACCACCTCGAGGGCGCTGGGTCACTCGACCGTAGCGTCCGCTCTGTCACCGGTCTGGAGGCTACCATGTCCTCCCGGGTCGGGCAGCCCCACGCATGGCCGGGCCAATCCCACTCCTCCTCCGGGGGGTCTGGCTGGAAGCCTGTGTGTGACCACGGCCCCCGTGACCCGGCCGCCATCTGACCGGGACACTTTTAACCAGATGGACATGGAACCCTAGAAGGACCGACTGTTTTGTTTTTATTAAAATTTAATGGCAGTTAATTTTGATCGCCAACAAAAAGTAAGATAAGATTTATTCTTATTGAGATCATTTTCATTTATTTATTTATTTTTAAAAAAGATTTTATTTATTTATTTGACAGACAGATCACAAGTAGGCAGAGAGGCAGGCAGAGAGAGAGGCGGGAAGCAGGCTTCCTGGTGAGCAGAGAGCCCGACGCGGGGCTCGATCCCAGGACCCTGAGATCATGACCCGAGCCGAAGGCAGAGGCTTCACCCACTGAGCCCCCCAGGCGCCCCGAGATCATTTTCATTTAAATGCTTGACATTCATAGTTATCATTTACATTTTGCTTTTTGATTTTCATATATAATTGTTAATATCTTGGAATAAACCTTTATGGGCGAAAATACAAAAAATATTTTTATTTTTATCTCTCAAGCTTTAATTTGTGTTTTTATGAAAATGTATCTACAATGTGTGTAATTTTAATGCAATTCTATTTTATTATTTAAGCCTCTAATTCATTACTTTGGGCAGAACACAAAGTAGCTGAATCTTGATTAAAGTCTAGTGAGTTTGCTGAAATTCGATCAGAAAGAGAAGTTGATACATGATCTGTGTTTTATCTGATTACTGAACTGAGCAGCAGGATGTGTCCACCCCGGGCGGGGCCTGGGTTGGGAGGGGTCATCACGGGCGTCAGATGCAAACCCGCCCAAGTGACGGAACCAACGGGGTCAGGCTGAGCTGGACGGGACTCGAAACGATACCCAATTAAATGACACGAAGGTGGGTTTTTGGAACGATGATCACGTAGCAAGTGCCGCTCCTGAAGTGTGCAGACAGACCCCCCCCCCCACCGCTTAGTCTCCCTGTGACGGTCACTGAGTGTCAGCGCCCCTCAGGCGGCCCAGATCTGCTCCTTACGTCGGCTGTGTCTGCGCAGAAGCTTCCGGAAGAGACGAGCATCTGAAGCCGCGTGCTCTGTGGGGCGGGCTGCCTCCGTCGCCTGGGTCCTCACCCACTCTGCCCGGCCTGAGTGCGATGGCGTCCCACCCAGGGGACTGTCTCTCCGCCTCACTGGCAGCCGGGACGCTGGGGCAACCTGCCCGGGCCTCCTCCCTCGGGCTCTCACCATAGCACCTGCTTCCTGGCCCGGCCAGTGGACGGCACCCTGGGCAAGTCAGCTGCCTGGAGCTGGTGTCTTCATGGGTGTGTGCACATGCGCGTGTACCTACCTACACAACCCCCACACCCGTGCCACACACACCCACACCACACACGCACACCCGTGCCGCACACGCCACACACACAACACACACTATGTACAGACACACACACACCCGTGGACACACACAGACCTCACAGGCACACACATGCATTTAGCACACACACGCACACAGCACTGCACACACACGTGTACACAGACACACCCAGGCACACCGTATGGGCCTGTTTCTGCCGACGCCCTCCCTCCTGCCCCTGAGCGATCTCAGCATCAGACTCACCTGCAGAAACTCCCGTCTCCAGCCCCGCGGGTGCTGCCACAGTCTTGCGGTCCTGGGGACCCACCGCGCATGTAGGTCACGAAGTCCGTGACGCCGCAAGGAAGTCGGGATGTCGTGCCGACCTCTCATTTAGGGTCTGTGGCTGGTGCCCGCGGTTGCCTGGGCTGCTCTTCTGCACAGGGAGGCCTGGGAGGCTCCCGGCAGCCCCAGCTTACGCGGTGGCTCTGTTCCAGGTTCGAGGCTCCCTGGGCCCAGAGGAGCTCAGCTAGTGGAGACCTGAGAGAGCTTGTCCTCGCCATCCCGCAGGAGCCCCCCCGGCCTGGCCTCTGCGGTCAGTCTCCCTACCTGGAGGCCGAAGGGGAGTTGCCCCTTGTGCTCCCACGACTGGACGCCCCATGCAGGGAGCAAGGACTTTCCGCCAGTGCCAGCACGGGGGAGGACACTGCCCGGTCCTCTCGGTACTGGATCTGAGTCCGTCTTTCACCCCCGGCAGGAGACCTGCCGTAGGAGCTGTCTTGGCGAAGTCCTGCCCGGGTCCGTCCCTCCTCTCCCAGCGCAGAGCCATGCGTTTCGAAAGTTCATCTAGTTTGACCAAATCCTGTCACGCTCCGTCGATTACTGTACAATTAACAGCAGGAAATTACACACTGCCGGAAGGCAGAGACCCCGAACCATGGTCGCGTGGGCACCTGCAGGTTTGATGAGCTGAGGGCATTAAAAATAGAACAGATACAGCTTAGGTAGACCAGCAGGCCTGAAATTTTAATAGGCTGCAGCTCTGGGCAAAAGCCAGTGTCTGGAGGAAGCCGAGGGCGGCGTGTCCTGGAAAGCCGCCGGCCCTGTCCCAGAGCTCCTCCACGCCACTGCCGTGCTCGGCCACCCGTACGCCCTCCCGGCCTGGCCCCTGCTCCCACAGCCAAGCCTCTGCCTGTGCTCCTCTTGGTGCTTCAGACGCCCCGGCCCAAGCCAGGCGGAGGCTAAATGTATGTTGCATAATTAATTGATTAGTCAAATACCTGCCGGGCCTAGAAATGCTCATCAGGGACGGTGGATGGAACTCCAGAGTTCTTTGTAAGCCCCCGAGAGCATACGCCCACCGCGGAGGCTGGCCTGTGTGTCTGACGGGGAACAGCCCCCACGCCCCCCAGTGTGGGCTCCTCCGTGGGACCTGCAGCGCTAGGCTGTGGGGCCACAGCTGCTGTGACCTCTAGGACGGCGTGGGCACCGTGGTGGCCACCCCAGGACAGCCCGACCAGATGGCGCGGCCACCCCTGAACCCCGCATGTGCCGGCAGGTGAGTCTGCGGGACGGCCCTCTGCTCCTTGGACACTCAGGCCCAGGAGGCCAAACGCCTGCCCGTGTCCAGCGTGGCACATAGAGAGCACGGCTGGGGTTGGTCACACACTGAATGTGCGCTGCCAGCGGCGGAGGGTGGACGCTCACTCCGAGGGTAACCCCCGAGACGTGCCCTTCTGTGGGCCGATCCATAGCCTGGGCAGGTTCTCAGCGGCTCACCCCTCCTTGGACGAGCCTGCCCTCTGTCCCCACAGGAACCCGCAGGCACACGTCTGGGACCAGATATCGGGATTTCGTAGGAACTCTACGGAGACGGACCACCGAGTAGGCAAGGCAGGAAGCTCTGGGGGTCCCAGGGTCTGTGTGCGGCCCCCCACCAGGGAGCCTGGCCAGACCCCCGTCCGCCCCCCGCTTGCCATAGGCCCTCGCACAGCGCCCAGGGGACCCTCCTCTACCTCCCGGCGCGGGGTGTCGAAAACAAGGTGAGAAAAACAGCTTGTGATTATGGGAGGTCGTGGACAACGCCGACAGGAGTGGAGCGTGTTCTGATCAGATTCCCACGTGACGTGAGGAAAGGAAGGGGTCCTGAGGTTCCCCCCGGGGAAGCGCTCACAGGGCAGCAGGCCAGGGCCTCCCCGGCTACGCTTGGCCCCTCGCCCGCGGGGCCGAGGCTGTGTGCCCACACACGGGCAGGGGAAGGCTCTCAGCGGCAGGTCAGGGGTGCCCTGGCCCATGGAGGGGACCCGGAGGGCCTTGGACAGAGGGCGCGCTTGTGGGCCCACGGCTGAGAGGCCAGTCCACGGGGGAGGTGGGTGTGTGGCCCAGCGAGAGGCCAGGGGGCTCGGCAGGCCCAGGGGGAGGACGTCCAGGCCCACGAAAGGCAGGAGCTCCGCGGGCAGGCCTTGACTCTGTAAATCAGAACTGGGACCCGCAGCTATGCCCCCTGGCATCCCCTGCCCCAGGGCCAGCCCAGAAGCTAAGGGCCCGGGTACATCCCGGTCCAGGGACCAGCGAAGCAGCATCAGCGTGCATGGTGAGGGCCGGGGCTCCCCGGAGCGGGGCCCGAGGCAGGCCCACTGTTCTGGTAGTGTTTATGCCCCTTGTGCTCCGCTCAGGAAGCGGGAGCTGGTTTGAGGAGGCCGTGAGGATGCTCACGAGGGTCGGAGCCTGGT
The DNA here is from genome assembly GCA_020311275.1 of Eira barbara. Taxonomy (NCBI): domain Eukaryota; kingdom Metazoa; phylum Chordata; class Mammalia; order Carnivora; family Mustelidae; genus Eira; species Eira barbara. The sequence continues at coordinate 2,209,695 of JAHRIG010000270.1, read as the reverse complement.
CACCGAGCAAGGCCCTGCAGCAGGGCTGGATGCTGTTGACCCCCCGCGGCTCCCACGTCCTCCGCACCCGCCCCCTTCACCACGGCCTGGGACCTCCCGTCCCTGCTTCGTTCCTGGCGGAGGGGCTCAGAGGGCAGGGCAGCGGCTTGGGCCATCCTGAAAGGCTCAGAGGTGTGGCTGGCCGTCCAGCGATCTGTCTGTCCATTGGGCACGGGCCAGCAAGCCTGGATGTGCACACCTGGGCTGAAGGCTGGATACACAGAGCGTGTCCCCGAGGGGCCAACACAACCGGCAGTGACCACTGTTCCTGGGCAGGAACGTGGAGCAGGACCCAGGGCAGGGGCATCTGTGAAGGGTCCTTGGCCAGCGCTGGGCCCACGGGAGGCGCAGTGAGCTGAACGGAGGTCCCCCAGTACGTCCACGCCTCCACCCCGGCAACCAGCGGATGGGACCTTATTTGGGGAAGGGTCTTTGCAGATGTGGTCAAGTTGCATACTTCCTGATGAGGTCATCCTAGACTACCTGGGCGGGCCCCAAACCCACAGACGGGTGTCCTTATAAGGGACACGGGAGAAGCCACGTGAGGCTGGAGGCAGAGCCGGGAGGTTGTGGCCAAGGAGTGCCTGGGGCCACCAGAGCCTGGAGGAGGCAGGAAGGACCGGCTCCTGCAGGTTTCAGAGAGAGGGTGACCCCACGCCGTGATCTTGGGCATCTGGCCCCAGAACTGTGCAGGCATACATTCCTGTTGTTTTGAGCCCCCAGTTTGTGGTAAGAAGTTTCGGCAGCTCTGGGAGCTGGTGCAGGGGGAGAACCACATCGAAAAGGAAGTTTCTAAGTGAAACAGTGTCCTGCTCCCTGCTACACTCCGGAGCGAGCTGGAGTCCGCGGGGCCCCTGGAAGGGAGGCTTCCGGGCCTGGCTGTCTTTGCGATTTTTAAAATCATCTTTCACCTTTACAATAAAATTATTTTTTTTGGATGGGAGGTTGGGGGAGCCTGGCGGTGGGTACTAAGGAGGGTGCGCACTGCATGGAGCACTGGGTGTGGTGCGTCGACCGTGAATCTTGGAACACTGAAAAAATAAAATTGAATTAAAAAATTATTTTTTGTCATTTTACAATTACAAAGTTACAATATCTGTGGCTTTTAGATTTACAGAGAAGTTACAAAGATAGTCGGGGGCTCGGGACACCCGGAACTGTTCCCGGTTTCGATCTTCGTGTGGGACTTCTGTTACAATTAATACTGATTTGGAGACATTATCATTCACTGAAGCCCCCGGTTTCTCCCTATTTCCTTAGCCTTTACCCGCTGTCTCTTTCTGCCCAGGACCCCACTCGGGACCCCACATGATTTAGGTGACAGGGGGCCTCGAGCTGCTCAGGCTGGGACAGTTTCTCAGACATTTCCTGGTTTGTGATGACCTTGATGTGTGGAGGAGGCTGGCCCTGCAGAGGGTCCCTCAGTCGGGCTCTGCGCTGGGGTGCTGGGCTCCCGGGACGGGCGTCTCTCCGTCACACGCCGTCGAGCACACGCTCGGTGTGACGCTCCCCGCGGAGGCTGAGCTCGGACACCCGGCCGAGGCGTGCCGTCTGGCGTCGGCGCGGTGAAGGCTCTCCGCCTTCTGCCTGAAGCCTGCTCTCGGGAGTGAGTCAGTTGGGGTAGCCCACGCTCGAGGAGTGGGAGTCCCGTCCCCCCTGCTCGCCTGTGCGACACCAACAGCATCACTTGGAATTCTGCGTGGGAGCCCATCTCTTGACTGCGTTCGTGGGCTCCGGGGCCATTTATGTGCATTATACGGACTCAGGGATTGTTGTCAGCATTTAGGGTTACAAGACGATACCGCGTCATGCACCTCCTTGCTTCGAACATTCCAGCTCTGGCCAGCGGAGCTCGGAGTTGGCACCTGAGTCCTTCCGACGTGCCTTTCCTCATTGTCGTGTGTGCACGTTTTATGCCTGTGTTAAGGAGGCGACTGTCAGAGAATGCTGACGCGGGGTGCGGAGAGCCTCAGGGAGCACCCGAGGGGAACAGGGCCCCGTGGCCATCCCGAGTCCAACAGCGGCCTCGGTCCTGGGCCAGGCCGCAGCCTGTGTTAATCCCTCGAGAGCTGTCGATTGTGGGATGCTCCGTCTTATAAGGACATGAAACCCGGTGGGGACTGGTTCCAAATATCTGGGAATTCTGTCCAAAAGATTTGGGGGCTTTATAAGCTAAATGAAAACAGAGCACGACCGAATTGTGCAGACCCGGATTCTGCCTCTGTTTGGTGGACAAGGTGGTGCACACCCCGGAGCGGTCTGGGTGGAGGTCCCGTGGGCCAAGGTCACTCTGTGGGTCGTCCAGGGGGCAATACTCAGTTTGCAAGATTGGCCTCTTGCTCTGACCGCCTTCAACGTCTGTCTGGCTTCATTTTCTGACAACGTTGACTTTTCAAAAGAGAGTTTGGTTGAGGTAACCAGCTGGACGGGGGCCGGTTGGCTTCTAAGCCAATCAGATTTCTGCACAAAACAGGTGCGGCCCCTTCCCCTACACCTGTTCCCCGAGATTCGGGAGAAGCCCCGGGATGATCAAAGCTGAACTTCCGCCGGCCTGGCGGGGTCTCCCGGAGGCTGCAGTCAGAGGAGCCTGTGTGGACCCACCTGCGTGGGGGCGTGGACCCTCCCCCTTCCCGTGTCTCTGCTCGGCCAGAGGACACCCCGCTCTGTCACACCCGCATCCCTGGGCGTCTGTGAGGACCATGGTCCTCTTCCTGTCCCCCGACCCAGCCGATCAGTAACTCTGCAGAATCCCAGAATTCTGCTGTACCGCCTGACCCTGGGAGACCCTGGGAGACCCTGGCTGCAGCCAGGCCGGACAGCCCGTGGGGAAACACAGGGTGGGAGCCCACAGACTGGCTAGAGGCCCCCACCCACCCGGCAGGCTCATCTGCTCCCAGGGAAGGCGCTGGCTCTGGCCTGGTGGCTCTCTGACGAGGATCCTTGGCTCTTCGGGATGCCCGTCCACCCCGTGGTCCCTGGGCTGTCGGTGGCCCCCCCCAGGCCGCATGTCTGTCCCCCTGCGGATGCTCTCATCTTGGGCAATTTACACCCTCCCTTCCCTCACCACAGTTATTCCAAAACCTGTTTCCTTTTATTTCCCAAAGGCCCCCTTGAAATCAACTTCCTCCACTCTCCAGATCGGCAGAGACAGCGAGAAACCCGTTTTCTCCCCGACTGAGACTGAATTGCCGCTTCTGCAGACCCACAGCTCCTGGGCAGCTGGTCCCCCGTGTGACCACTGCTTTCCATTCCGCTGGGGGCTGCAGACGGCAGGGTCACACCGACCTGGCTTGGGGAGCCAGGCTCCTGCGTCCGGGAGGGGCCTCAGCCAGAGTCAGTCCCTGACTTTACCCGCGTCTGCCGAGCCCTGGGGGCTGGCGAGAAAAGGGAAGGAATCCCAGTTTAGACGAGGGGAGTAATGGTCAGACTCCCCGAAAAGATCGCACCGAGGCTCGGTTTCCTGGTGGCGTCTCCCAAATTACATGCAGCGACAAAGCATCCCAGGGCGAGAATTTAGCCTGTCCCCGCGCTGGGAGAGGCAGCTCTGGTGCTGGACGAAATGACGGGCGTGGGGACGGCAGGCTCACGTACCTGGATCTGCTCGGCGCCGTCGGCGATCACAGCACCAACCGCCCACCGTCCCCATGTCCGTCCGCAGGAGGGGCCGTCGGTTCTGCACAGGAGACGAGGAGCCACGCCAGAGCATGAGCTAGGGAACCCCCCCAAGAGACGTGCTCTGGGGTTGGCGGGTCCTCATGTCCACCAGAATTCCTGGTCCTTTCTCCAACTCCTGCTGCCCTCTTCCCTCTTTTATAAAACCGACTGGCTATTTTCAGAGCAGTTTTCGGTTCAGAAGGAAATTGAGTGGATTTCCATGCCCGCTGGCCCCACGGCCTCCCCCACATTCAACACTCCCTGCCCGAGGGGGCGTCCACTCCAGTTGGTGAATCGACATCGACCCTTCCTCACCAGAGTCCGCCGTCGACACTGGGCTTAGCTCTTGGTGTTGTACACTCCGTGGCTTTGCACAGCTGGGTGATGGCCTGTGTCTGGGACGAGGTATCAGGCAGAGTAGCTTCATTGCCTTAAAGGTCCTCTGTGCGCCCGGGGCGTCGGGGGGGCTCCGTCGGCTTTAGCATCAGACTCTAGATTCCAGCTCGGGTCAAGGTCTCAGGGCCGTGAGATAGAGCCCCACGCTGGGTCCACGCTGGGCATGGAGCCTGGTTGAGAATCCCTCTCCTTCTCCCGCCGCCCCCCACCCCCATCGTGTGCACTTGCTCTCTCTCTCCATCCTTCCCTCCCCACGGACCCTTGGCAACTACTGGTCCTTTCGGTGCTCCATGGTTTTACCTTTTCCAGAGCGTCACAGAGCTGGAATCATGCCGTGTGTAAACTTTTAGTGATGTGCATTTAGGAGGCTATTTCCCCCCCGCCATGTCTTTGCACGGCTTGAAAGCTCACTTCTTTTCAGCACTGAATAATATTCCATTGTCTGGACGGACCACAGTTTATTTCTCGACTCACCTACTGAAGGGCGTCTCGGTTGCTTTCAAATGTTGGCAATTATGAATAAAGCAGCTGTAAACACCCGCGTGCAGGTTTTTGTGTGGACACAGGTTTACAACTTCTCTGCATAAATGCCAAGGAGTGCCAGTCCTTAACCGTATGGTCAGAGTAGGTTTGCTTTTGTACGAAACCGTCCTCCAAAGTGGCTGCTCCATTTTGCCTTCCCACCGACCAGGAAGGAGCCCTCCTATAGCTCCGTGTCTGTGCCGGCATTTGTGTTGTCAGTGCTCTGGATTTTGGTCACTCTGACAGGAGCGTGGTGGTGTCTCATTGTTGCCTGGATCTGCATTTCCACAACGCTGCAAGTTTGGTATTTCTGACTCTGGGGTGTTTACATGCACATACAGAATTTTCTAGAAGCAGGGATTTTCAGTTGCAATTATGGTTCCCACTGCATTTTTTTCCTGTGAACACACATGCTTCTTTATGGTGGGGAGAGCCCTGGAGAACAGAAAACAGAAAGCAGTCAAACCCTAAATGAGGAAAATCACCCCTACCTTCTGGCTCACTCCTTGTGATTTTCAAAGACTTCACCTCCACTACTTGACTGAGTCCAACAGTGGTCTGAGAGATACGTCTACGACAGAGTTCATCATACCCAATGTCTCAGGGCTCTCCGGGGGAGCAGAACCCATAGGATATTTATATATAAAAGAGATTTGTTTCCAAGAATTGGCTCAGTGATTGTGAAGAATGGCAAATCCAAAATCTATAGGGCAGGCTGCGTTTAATCTACCCTGTGTTATTCAGTTTGGGCTTCTGTAACAAAATGCCACAGACTGGATGGTTGTTTATAAAACGGGGATGTATTTCTCACAGTTCTGGAGGGTGGGCGTGGGAGATTAGGATGTTAGCGTGCCCGAGTTCTGCTTTAGCCTCTTTTAGAAGATAGTTCTCTAGGCTGTATCACAGGGATTTACTGCAATGCCTGGGGAGGAGAAGGAAGACCCCTGGGAGATACAGCTAGTGGGGGGGACCCTTGAGATAGGCCATTTCGGTTGTGCAGGAGAAGGGGATGATCCCCAAGGCTCACTCAAGCTTGAGACCCAGGTTGCTCATGCACACTTGGTTTGATCTCTCTTTGAGATGGACCCTCACCCTTGACAAGGCAGGGACAATAAAAATCAGGCTGAGTGAGGTCAGTGAAAATGGTAGAGTATGGACCTCCCAAATTCTCTCTTCCATAAAGCAATGAGAATACTGTCAAGATGGTCAGAATCAAGTTTTTCACAACCTTGAAAGTAACCAAATATTTGCAGCAATTTTGAAAACTTTATTCACTAAAAATAGCTGAATCTCTGCCAGGGCAGTAAGCTTTAAAGCATTGTACCCTGCCTATTCTCATACTCCTTTCTGCAACTCTACAGTAACCTTAAAGACCAACAGCCTCCTACTGCAGTGAAACAGAAAAGCTGCACTCACCAGAAGGGGCAGAACAGGGTTGGGCAGATCTGAACCATCATGATTTGACCTGTCTGGAGGACTCCATATGCAAAGTTTTCTTTATTTAACCTGACTCAGCACTTGCACAATGCAAAAAGGCTTTTTCCCTGGAAGTGTTTGTCAGAAACAATTATAGGAAGCTGTTTAACTTTGCAGCTATGTGAGTTGCTGGATAACAGTCGAGGCAAGCATTAGGGTAATTGAAAAGCTTAAAAGGAAAATCTAGGGCATGGGATGTCTACCAGGGTTTCAGAAACCTCTGGCATATCTCTGGGAAGCTAGAAAGTACCTGCACGCATGGGGCTGTGTGCACGATCAGGAAAGACCCGAGAAGGCTCTAAGCTCCCACTTCTGACTGGTCTTGAGACTTTGCATGTGCAGGAAGTGAAGGCAAAGGCAGAGTTGTCTACTGTCCGGCTGAGCATTGAAGGCCCCAACATTCATATGGGGCCCTTTGGGAAGGCCTGGGAGGCTTACGGATTCAAGTCATCTAAGAAATATCTGTCTAGTCATTAGCTGATCACTAAGCTAACCAAGCATAGACATTAGTGGCCAAGCATCACAGAGAGTACAGAATCTAGAGAATTCATTAAGAAAAGTCACTAAGTAGCAGTGACAACAGCAACAATGAAAATGGACAACATTGACAGCAAACCCTGGGAAGGGGAAAGAATCGAACTTCCAGAGTTGCCACATTATAGATTTCAAAATGTTCAGTCTTCAACAAGAATTATGAGACGTGCAAATCAACAAGAAGAATGGCCCACACACAGGGGAAAAGCAGTCACTAGAAATAGTCCCTGGGGAAGTCCAGTCATTGGATCTAGCAGACGGAAACTTTAAGTCAGCTCCCTTAAGTATGTTCAAAGAACAAAAGTGGTCATGTCTGTAAACTAAACGAAAGTACAAGACCTGTCTCACCAAATGGACAATACCAATATAGGTGCTGAAATTATAAAAAAAAGAACCGGAAGCAATTTCTAGAGTTGAAAATACAACATGTGGAGTGAAACATTCACCGAGGGCTGAGAGTACTGTTGAGCAAGCAGAGGAAGTGGTCAACTGAGAAAATCCAGTCGGAGGGAAAAAAGGATAAAATGAATAAAGAGAAATAAACAAAGACTTGGAGATGTATGGCACACCATGAAGCAGATCAGCATATGCGTAATGGGAGTCCCCACAAAGAGAGGGTGGGACGAAGGATCGGAAAGAATATTGGAAGAAATAATGACTGAAGACATCTCAAATTTGATGAAAAACATTACTATACAGAACAAAGAAACTCAGAAAACTCCGGTGCAGATAAACTCAAAGAGATCCACACTAAGAAACATCATAATCAAACTTTCAGAAGTCGCAAAGAGAGAATGTTGGAAACAGTAGGTGAGAGGGGACCCCTAATGTGTCAGAGACCCTCAGTGGATGCTTTGCTGACCCCGCATCAGAAGCCATGAAGGCCAGAAGGCCATCACATGACATCTTCAAAGGGCTGAAAGAACAAAACTCAACCACAAATTCTACTGCAAAATTATCCCACAAAAATAAGGGGAAAATTAAGTCATTATGGATTAATAAAAAGCAGAACAAAACTGAGGGAGCTCATTGCTACCAGACCATCCTCACAAAAATGTTCCTAAAATAAATACTGAAGGGAGGTCTTCACACTGAAATGAAAGGTCACAAGACGGTGACTCATTCCACACGAAGCAATAAAGAGCTACGGTAAAGGCAATACGTAGATAAATATAAAAGACAGTATAAATGTAATTTTTTGGTTTGTAACTCTTTTTTTTTCCTTTTGGCTGCTTCAAAAGATAGCCGCATGCAGCAATGCCATAGACCTTCTTTGACGGGTCGTCAGTGTCTAGAGATGTAATGTGCACGACTAGAGAAACGCAAAGGCATGGAGGGAAGGCGGCTTATAGAAGCAGAGACTTCTTAATACCACTGAAATTAAACTGGTGTCATTCTGAACTAGATTCACACGAGTCAGGATATGTACGGTAATCCTCAGGGCAACAACTAAGAAAATAACTTAGAACAGAGTGAGAGATGACGAGGAAATTAAAATGGCATGCTAGAAATATTTAACACAAAAGATGACACCATCAGAGGAACAAACACTGCCTTATACACGCAGACAGCAAATAACATACGCGGAACCTCTGGTGTCTACGGGAGACACGCTTTATAGGCAGAGGAAAGGAATAGACTGAAAGCAGGAAGAGAGAATAAGCACCACCAGGTGCCGTCAGGAGCCAAGACAGCTGGACTGACTATATTTGTATCAAAGCAGACGCGAAAGGAAAGTTTGTTTCAAGACACAGAGAAGAACATCTCGTCAGCCGAAGGAGTGAGCCCACCGAGGGGTAACGGTTGCTGACATACACGCACCTAAAAAAGGCCCCAAAGCACACGAAGCAAAGACGGGCAGAACCGAGGGAAGACACGGACCGTTCACCAGGAGCAGCCGCAGACGTCAACGCCCCGTTGTCCATAAAGGACAGAGCACCTGAGCAAAGAGTCACCGGAAACAGAAGGCTTGAGCACCTGCATACACCGAGCAGGTCTAGTAGACGCCACAGAGCACCCCGCAGGTGTGGAGTCTTGACCGACTCTTGCAAGAGCTCCGGGAACATTCTTCGAGGCTCACCGTATTTGGGGCCATGAAACGAGCCTCAGCCCAGGGGTGAAGCTGGCATCCCGTGAAGTGTGTTCTCCAACCACCGCGGAATAAAACTAGACATCAACAGGACGGAAAAATTCGGCAAATTCACAAATGCATGGAAATTAACACATTCCCAAATAACCGATGGCTTCAGGAAGAAATCCCACGGAAATCAGAACACATTCAGGCTGAATGCAAGCAGACACCCAGCGCTGAGGTGTGGGACGCAGCTCGTCCCTTTGTTTGAGGCAGCTGAGACCCGAGCGCTGCGGCGGCGTCCGGAGGGAGACTCACGGCTGCAAGCACCTGCAGGAGAACAGAGAAGGGCCTCCAGTCAACGACCCAACCTTCCGCTCGAAATTAGGTTGTAGCCAGAATGAGCGGAAAGAAACCATATTAAAAAGGAAATACATGGAACAGAGAATAAACATGTTGAAGAGAATCAATGAGACTAAATCCTCCTAATCAAGGTACAGATTCCAGGCAATTCCTGAAGCCTTGGCTGCCCACCCCGCAGAAACAGACCCCCCGATTCTAGAATTCCTGTCACAATTCAGGAGATCAGAGGGGTCCATCTGTCCTCACAAAGAACAAAGTTGGAAAACTCAAACTTCCCCCATTTTTTAACTTATTACAAAACAGTAGTCATGAAAACTAAAAACCACTGAACTACACATTTTTTTAAAAGATTTTATTTATTTATCAGACAGAGATCACAGTAGGCAGAGAGGCAGGCAGCGAGAGTGGGGGGGAAGCAGGCTCCCTGCTGAGCAGAGAGCGAGATGCGGGACTCGATCCCAGGACCCTGAGACCATGACCTGAGCTGAAGGCAGAGGCTTAACCCACCGAGCCACCCAAGCGCCCCATTTTTTAAAAGGGTAAATTTTATGCCGTGTGAATTGTATTTTGGGAAAAAAAACCCCAACTCCTGTGAGTTGACCTTTTTGGCATCTGAACATTCGTGCGTCATGCCTGCACATGTGACCGTTCTGTGACATCCTACGTAGATGCTCCTACACTTGGTCATTCCAGCGTCTCTGGCGAACAAGCGTCTGGGTGCAGGCACCGCCCGGCAACACCGGGGAGTAGCCTCACCGACCACGCCTGTGGCTCGTCCTCTTTCCAAACACAGCTGAGCTTGTGCACCTGTTGGAGTTTGAAATGAAAGTCAGGGTCGATGATTACAAACTATGCGCCACTTGGTAGTTGGTGGAAGACACAGGTGCCACAGGAAGGCTCTGTGCTCCTCCCGTTCACCCCGACGCTGTCTCACAGTGACACACTCCGGTACGGGGGGTTCCCACCAGGCAATTCTCTGACCCCGCAGAGCGTCCTTAGCTGAACGCACTTCTCACACCATCTGCCCGGAGCGTCCCGTCCCACGGGGAGGGGCGCCGTTCCACAGACTGCCCCCCACTCGAGAGGCAGCCTCCAAGTGGAGCTGGTCCCCAGGTTACCCACAGCCTCTGTCCGACGCGGGTCCAGGTGGGATCCCCAGGTGCCCCTTCTGGAACCTTCTCACCTGCTGGAACAGCTCGCAGAACTCGGGGGAGCGCTGACTCCCATTCCTCCGCTTGTTGCTTAGCGAAGGGTGTGACGAAAGCTACAGATGCAGCTGGGCCCACAGCTTCTCTCCTGCCTCTGTCCACGGCCGGGTGGGTGCAGGGTGGGTGCTGGGAAGGCCCCGAGCACAAGAGCTTCTGTCCCCCGGAGCTGTGGTGCGTCACCTCCCTGCCCGTGGATGTGCTCCCCAACCTACAGGTTCTCGGAACCCCACACGTTCGGGGTTTTTATGGAGGCTTAATCGCATGGGTGTGATCAGGGGTCCACTGACTCCCCAGCCTCCCTCCCCCTCTCTGGAGAATGGGGAGCAGGGTGAAAACCCCAGCTTGGGATCACAGCTCGGTCTCTCTGGTGACCCGTCCCCACCCAGGAGCCCACCCAGAGTCGCCTCATCAGAACAGAAGACACTGCAGGCTCCCAGGAGGTTGGCGGGGTTTCAGGAGCCCGTGCCAGGACCCGGGGCGGGGGGGGGTGCTGACACCCAACGCACGTGTTTTCTATGATTTCACCACAGATGGTTTTTCTTTTCCGAACTAGTGCAGGCTGCCGACGCACGGCTAACGGATCACGTTCAGGGTTGGGAGCAACACGGAAGCGCCGGCCGCTCCGTTTACATGTGCTCCCCGGAGGGACACGCGGGCCCCGGCACCTCCTGTGGTAATAGGCGCCCCCAAGCGGCACGCAGCCCCTCGCGCTGTCTCGTAAACACGGATGGATTACTGCAGCCGGACGTGCGTCCCGAAGGGGGTCGGGCGGCCGTGCAGCCCGTGCCTCGGCTCCCCTCGTGGTCAGTAGCCCACGGTCCGCTCGTTAACAAACAGTTATGCTTCCTGCGTCCTCTTTTCTCTGGGTGTGTCGGGAGATCATCTCATTATGGTTTGCAAAGATAGCTCCGTTTTCCTCTCCGGACCATCAGGAGGCCCACAATTACTATGGGCTGTTTTTCTGCAGAGTTTCCAGGAACAGAAAAAGCCCTCCCACTAAAATGAATTATCCTATTTTCTGTTCTCATGACAAATATTTAATAAATGAAGCAATTTAGAGGCGATTTAAATGTTATGGATGAGGCAGGCCACGGAACTCAACCCCGGGATGCGGCGTGGGCCGCTGGACTGCCCCAGGGAGGTGTTCAGACCAGAAACAATTTCTGAGCCATAAATAAATAAATGCGAGTAGTTAGCACAGGGCACTCCTTGGAATTTAAAAAGGAATTTAAGGGTCTACACAAACATTTCCATGATGAGAAATTCCCCTCCCCAGGCACCTGTGACTTCTGGTCATCATCCTGACCCCATCGGCCCTGTGGAGCCAGGGACGCCAGCAGAGAACACGGTTCTCATGTTTTATGTGGTTCTGTCTTCCCGGAGCACAGTGGCCACCCCAGGATAATTTTGTTAAGTGAGTGGACTGATTTCTGCTTGGTCCATGAGCTGCCCCCACTGCTCTCCTTTTTGACTGGCCCACATGCTATCTGTGCCATGAGGGACGCCCCCGAGCAGGCCACCGCGAAGGCTGTCTTATGCCAGACGGCAGCCGCGTCCACGCTGAGGCATCGCCCTCACGTCCACGCAGGGTATGGCACCGGCAGGTCCACACCGACCCTCCAACATGATGATGACATTGGCGTCTCTGCAAATAGCTCAGGAGAGCGACCGTTTCTGTCCCCTGCTTGGAACCACTTGGAACGCATTGTCCTTTGCATGACCCTGGGTTCTTGCAGGCCGTCTGCCCGGGTGTGCTGGCCAGAGTGGGATGTCAGGGACAAGTATCTCTGGGAAGCTTGCCCCATGAGAGAATGCCCCCTCTGTAAGCTGTTTGCAGCGCTCGTAGAGCTTGTAGGGGACGAGGGACCCAGGCCGTGGGGAAGGGCTCCGTGTACCCTCTGATTGTGGCATGTTTCCATTGATGCACACTTCCAAAACGGCTGGAGGTAAATTCTCCCGACTTCGGCCGTGGGAAAACTTCAGAACCCGTGGATTGACGTTTGATCGTGGTGGGAGGGTTGCACAGTCCTGGCGTCGCCGAAATATGCAGGACGATGTCTTCAACGGAAAACTGTGAGCTATAGCTACGGCGTTTACAAATGGTGCTAGGAATTCCTCCATGAAGATACAGGGACTGTCACACCGGGTTCCAGGACCCAAAGGCTGACCCCACGTGGGCCGACTTAGCGGGTGCATGCAGTGGCTCTGTCCACACCCCTGCCCTGCAGGCGGCCCGAGCACAGGCCGATGGGGGTCTCAAGGTGGGCCGCACGCAAGTCGAGTGGGAAGGTGGACACTGCCCACTGGACGGCAAGAGAAGCAGGAGGGGGCGTGGGTCTGGCGCGCATGCGGAGTTCCGCCAGGTCATGACGACGATGGGGGGGGCGGTGACCGCCGCGAGTGTGTGCGCTTCAAACATCGAGAAAATGAGGCGGGTTCCCCTGCAGTTATGGGGGAAAGGGACCCCACACTGGGTCCAGACCCGCCGTGTGGAGGAAGAGGAAGCAGGTCCCCACGTGCTCCCACATCTGGGAGCGGTTTCGGGTGAATTCAGACCCGAATAGAAAGGGGTAGGGGCCGTGAGAAGTCAGAGGGAGCAGGAGGGGCCGAGCGGCCTGGGGACGGGGAAGGACCGGGCGGCACGGGCTAAGAGGCCTGGGCTGTAGTGCCTCCCACGGTTCGTCTGCCATGGGTGACGCTGTCCTCCGTCGCAGGGGCAAGAAGACACCTGCGGCATCTAAAACCAACGTGGGGTCAGCGTCCACACTGCGAGAGGTCCTCCACTCAGACGAACGAGACAGAGGTGCCGCGGAGAGCGGGGAGGGCTTCCCAGCCGCCAAACATGCACGGGTTGTCAGGCCCGTTTGTAATCAGAGGAACCCGGCAGGCCGACCCCTGCGCCGGGGAGGCTGTGCTCCTGCCCCAGGACGGTGCTGGGGACACTCGGGCGGGCGTGCGGGCGGGAATGGGGAAGCCCGCGGAGCCTCTCCTGGGACACATTCCAGAGGCCCCCGAGCATGTCCAAGGGGCCTCGGGCTGCCATGAAGTCATGGCCGGAGTCAGAGCTGCAGTCAGACCTGTAGACCCCGTGTACTGTCCAGCAAAAGGAGGCACGTATGTGGCCTCCGCAGACATGGAAACCCACCTAGAGACCGCTGGGAGGCCTGCATGGGGAATTCAGCGCACGGTGGGTGCTGTAAGGGGTGGCAGGGGGAGTTGGCCGGGGACAGCCCAGTGGGAACTGCAGCTTCCTCCCCTCCCCCACTCAAGTCCCAGGTGACGTAGGAGGGGCCAAAACGTGAGAGAGGAGGAGGGCGCTCAGACCGGCCCCCGGTTGGGTCCCGAGAGGACGCCTGGGGGCGTTCTTGTGTTCACGGTAGTGACGTTTCCCTCTCCTCTCCCAGATTCTCTCCGAAACGCCAAGCATCCCTTCCCTAGATCATGCCCCCAGATAGGAGGCTCCTGGCTTAAATGTACAAGACAGAAGACCGCAGGGACAGCCATTTACAGGACAAGTCACAGTGAGCCCGTGAACAACTTCACAGAAACACTGCTGCTCCCATGTCCACTCTGTGACGCGTGTGTGGCCGCCTGCTCCTGGGCTCCAGCTCTCTGTGGGGCTCTGGTGACCTCCCGGGGCTCCGTGCCCTCTGAGCCCTCCAGCCCCCCCCCACCACACGGAGCCCACAGGCTGAAGGAGCAAACATGGGGGCCCTCGCCATACCCACGAGTGTGCCAACTGTGCTCAGTGGTGAGCGGTGCCGGTGGCCAGGTCACAGGTCACAGGTAAGGGCGAGCCCAGCGCTGTGACCCCGCATGGGCAGGACCTGACAGCGCCGCAAGCCAGTGTCAGGGACACAAGCCAACATCTGCACGGGGAGGAAGGAGCTACCGATGCGGTTCCTGAGCCCACACCGGGCCAGGAACCCGTCGTCCACCAGCCGCTCAAGGGTGTGGCGGGCGAGGGCTCCCCAGCAACAGGCCTGGGTCGGAGCGGGAAGCGCTGCTCCCTCCGGGCTTCCGGCTCCTGACCCGAGGCCTCTCCTCTGGCAGGTGCCTCGTTCGCGGGGCCCTGGAGGCAAGTGTCGGGCGGGACGGGAAGAGGAGGCCACGTTCATATTCCTTCCTTTGGCTGGAACTCCCTGCAGCAGCCGTGTGGTGCTGGGGGAGCACGGTGCCACCCTCGGGGGTCTCCTGTGCCTGCAGGACTCGGGGGGCACGCAGGCATCTTTGGGACCCAGCTCCCCGCTTTTCTTTAAATGAGCCGGTTCCCCTGACATGAAGCACTTGCTGGAGAGTCGTTCCAAGGCAAGCAGAGGGCCTGTCCTTCCGTGGGGGCTCGCGGACGGCTCGCGGTGAGGGTTGCTGGTCGTCGGACAGTGTTGGGCTTTGTGCTTTAACCGCCCTGACGGAGGCCGAAGTCTCTGGTGCTGCAGCATCGGGCCCAGCTGGGCCAGCGGCTCCCACAGCCCGAGCGTGAGGCAGGACCCGCCATCCGCAGAACGAGTCGAACCTCATGGAGCTCGTCAGGGTCCTGGGCTCTCGGACGGCGCCGAGCAGCCGCACGAGTGAAGCCGACGCGGGGGGGGGGGGCGTTCGCCGTGAGCACCTGCTCACTGACGTCCGCGCGCACGACCTTTCCGGATAGGGGCTTGTCGAGAGCCCTCCTCTTCTCCAACCCGCGGCAAGTTCGTTGTCCCCAGAAGCTCCTTCCCGTCTGTGTCTGCTCCCCGCAGCCTGGAGGGGACGAGGGTGCTCTCTCCCCGGCTACTCCTGCCCCGGGCCGGACCATGCACTGTCCCCTGGGCGGAGCTTGGAGGGCAGGGACAGTGGGGTTTGAAAGTGAACCAACCACATGGTCATAAAGGAAGAGATGGGTGAGGTTTTGGAGGTCCGATCCCAAACCCCTGAACCCTCCCCCAGCCCAAGAATTAGAGGCTGGGGACTCTCCTTTTATGGGACAGATAAATTGGAAAATGACATGGTATGAACAGAAAACGGGCAGTCACACAGGAGAGAATAAATTATGTGACGAGGGGCTAAAGCGACGCTTTAGAAACAGTCCGTGTGGAGGCACAGTCCTCGTCCCCGTTTCTGGCGTGTGCTCTCTCGCCATTCACGTTCTCGTTTGTCCGCCTGCTTACCTGCACCTTCCCTGGGGTTGACATGTTTTCTGGAGATCCCGTTGCACGAGAGTCAGTCATGAGCACCGAGTCACAGGCGGGGCGGTCTGCACACGGGGGACACAGAAGCTGGGACTATGTTCCCGAACGGGAAACCAGAGACAGAAGCAAAACCAACAGCAGCACGTCTGGAGGGCAAAGCTGTTGTCCCGTCACCTCTGTCTGCTGGAGATGTCCCGCCTGTCCACGGAGCCCGGCAGGTGCCGCGGGAGGGGCTCGCCCTGTCGGCCTGGCTGGGGGGACGGCGCAGAGACCTCCCTCTCCTGCCCACGGCCCCTCTGGGTCAGAGCCCACGACAGGGTCCCCACACTGTGCAGAAAGCAATTCTCTGAGAGGTCAACCCTCGCTAGCTTGTGCGAAGCCCCCGACCTCATCCAAGGACGAGGAAATTCATGCAGCCAACATGGGGTCGGGATTCAGAGCGTGACTTCTGCTCCTCGGCGGGGTCGGGGGGATCTTGGAGATCTGGAGGGGGGAGGCCCTTGGAAGCCTGTGGGATGGTTGCAGGGACAATTATTAGAAATAATCGAATAACTTAATTTTTAAAAGTAGTATAAAGGATATAACTAGGTCAACAAACCTAAACCTTCACGGCGGTACAAGCTCACCTTCGGAAAGCATCCAAGGAAAAAACAACGAGTCACTGCAAGAGGAAGTGTAAGTAAGAGTGTAGGAAGGGGACGCAGCTCCGGGAGGGCCCGTGTGGGGTGAGTGGCTCGGGGAGCTGGCGGGCACAGGTGTCCCTGGGAGCTAACGGAGTCGACCTTCCACACGGGGTTGCCAGAAACAGTCCAATTAAACACCGAAGGGTTCACACCAAAATTGTCTGTCTTTGGTTTAGAATAACTGAGCTCAGACCTTCATTTTCCGACCGCAATTAGAGAGCAGAGCAGCGGATTTCTGAGACGGTCCTCGTTAGTGACGATAAAGGTGGCCGTCGGTGTGCGGGGTGGGGGGACGCACACCCGGTCTAATTACAGCGCCAGGCGCTTTTGAACGACAGACGTGCCTCCCAGCCACGCGGGAACGGGGGCCGGGGCCGGGGCCTGCCCTGGTTCTTGCTGCTCGTCCAGGAGGGACCGACACCGTACTTATTTCTGCGGGAACATTTCCACATCCGGTCGTTGGTTTTGAGCTATTTCCCCGCAACGACGCTCACTGTAATTCTGCTTGGAGTTCAACTATCTGAGAACAACGTGATTTATAGACGGGAACAGTCGTAGTGACGCCGCGGAGAGCGCTTAGGTGGTTTTTAACATCTCGACATTGTCGTGCACGTTGGAAAACAGATCTATTTGGTCAGCACTGCCCATAATAAAGGTTTCCATGGAGATTTTAAAAAAGATTATATTTTTCAGTAACCTCTTCTCCTGACGTGGGGCTCGAACGCACCACCCCGAGGTCCGGAGCCAGCCAGGCACCCCATCGCGAGTCCGTTTGAGGAGCACGGCCTTCTGGCTTGGGAGGTGCAGACACGAGTGGGCTGGTGTGTTCTGCAGGTCACAGCAGGTCACGAGCCTCAGCGTCTGCGCCCGCACGGAGACAGCCGAGCACGCACACCACGTCTGACGCAGAGTCGGAACCCACGGCTCCTCCAACCCCAGCCTCCTCGCATAGCCGCTCTGGATACCGGTCTCTGACCTGCCATTGTGCCGCCGAGTCCGGCATGTGTTCTCCTGTCTCAGGGACCCGGGCCCAGCCCTGTGACCGCCGGTGCGCACCAAGTGTCGGCAGGAGGGGAGCCAGTGCGCTTGGGCAGCCTGAGATCCCCTGGTCGGGCCCTCGGGGGCCCCGCCCCTGCCGCCAGGGCCTCAGCATCGGCCCTCAAGGAACACACCTGAGTCCAGGCCTGGGTTGGCAGGAAGCTTCCTCGACAAGCAGAGCCCAGAGCTGCCCACCCGCAGTCGTCCTGCAGTCTTGTGGGCATGAGAATAAGTGCTTCTTAGAGAACGGTCTCTGGGCTCGGTGGTCCCTTGTTACCCACTGTTACCACAGCAACGCCTGACTGATGCGTTTCCCCTGGCCTCATCAGACCCCTGAGCCGAATGTGCAAGGCGTGGGCGATGAAAGGAGTTGCGAGAGCGATGGTTACTGAGTTTAAAATCAGTGTTACAGGGATGGACGTCACCGTGTTCTCCGTAAACAACACACATATTAAAATGCGTTCATCTGGGGCCACAGAAACCCCGGAAGAAAGTGGGACGCGTCCGTGTGGACAGTGTGGACGGGGGTGCTCTCTCGGCAAGGACAGGGCTTACGGAGCAGAGAGAGGAGCTCTGTGTCCATGTGAGATCTCCAACGTGATTATCGCTCGCCGACCCCATGACAGGACTTGGAGCGTGGAGACCCGCGCATCCCCGCTGTCCGCACGGGTTCCTAAAGCTGGGAGCTGGACGCTGTGGTCTGTTTTCAACACCGAGTCTTAAGTCAACGCTCATCCGTACTTAAGCCCAGGAAGAGCCTGACTCCCAGGTCTCGCAGCCGGCCACGTGACAAAGCTCTGCCCACGATGTGGCCCTGGGCTCGTTTCCTTGGGTCCCGTGTCGCTGCTGAAGGTGCCACGGAAGCGCGTCTCCGTGGGAGGCGCAGACCCTCCCTGAGGACACCGGGTCCTCCTCACGGGCCGCAGCTTGCTCTCCCAGCCCTCGTGGGGCGGTTCTCAGCTGTGTGGCCGCGACAGACCCCACCCGCGTCTACTCCGTGCTACGGGACACGCCGGCCCCGAGGAGCACCGCGGGGTCCCCCATCTGTTGAAGGAGCGGCCCTTGCGGGGAAACACTGCCCCGTGGTGGTGAGAGGCCCGGCCCCGAGGCGCACGGCCCCACGGTGGCGCCTGGAGCAGCCGGGTCGGTTCCCTGGGGACGGGTGGGTGTGAGTCCTCCTCCCACAGGAGTGGGGAGCGGAAGCAGCCGTGACATGGAGGCCGTGGTGTCCTGTGTAGACATCGGCTCATGGAGACTGAACACGCCTAGGGGTTCGCATGCACAAGCAGGGGCCCGAGTCCTCCGGGTCTGGCGGTTCCTGGGGTGGCCCCGCTCACAGAGGATGGGACGGGCTTCGACCTTTTGTGAGACTTGCGCTCCTGACCTGGGCAAGCACATGGTGGGACCCTGGAGGCATCCCCCGCCCCCCAGCCTGTCCCAGGCGCTTTGGTTGTGTCGTCGCCGATCAGGCTCACTCCGGAATGACTGCTTAACCCGCGGTGGGGGTTGGATGACGCACGCGTTTTGTGACAATTTCTGACTTAGACTGCCCTAATAATCTCGCTTAGGATACACAGAATCGGGCAAATGTGAGGAATCTGTCCAGCAGTTTATGAAAGGACGGACGGACGGTGTTCCCGGGTTTGCCCGTTCAGACAGCCAGCGTTGTCCTCGAGTCCTATTCTGTTGGAAAAGGTCACGTCCGTGGGGTGAAGGCCGTCCTTCTGCCTTTCCTAGGGAGGCACGGTCCAAGCGTGGGGCGGCCTTCACACAACAGGGTGCAGAGATGTGTCCGAGTGGTCCCGGCTGCGAGACATCGGAGACAAGGATCCGCGGGGCCCGAAGTCCGACCCTCCGTCCGCATCCTGCTGATCCGTCGACGCCCTTCACCCTCTGTCCATTCAAACCCCAGCCCCGTGCGGGCCCCGGGACCCTGCAGCACACAGGCAGATGGCTGCGTCGTCACTGGGGGTTTTGGTCAATGTGTCACGCGTCATGATCTTCTGGAAACTTCCCTGGCAGAGAGGCGTGCGTTTTGCATCAAAACTACCAGGCAGCTTGGCTTAGACGTGACAGAGCTGAACTTCACGGTGTTTCACTCGACAAGGCAGCGTCCCAAACCTTCCTTGAGAACGGTGAAGGTTCGCCACCCAGGCGAGGGAAGTCGGTCTGGGAACCAGAAGCTGTCGGGGTCTGTTGAGTGGAGAGTGTTTGGGCCTGACGTGTGGGAAAGCGGCGGGGGTGGGGAGCCGAGGTGCTCAGAGAAGACCCCCGAGGCGCTCAGGGAGGCTTGGGAGGGTCAGGGGGTCTTTGTGAAGAGCGGGTTCTTCTCCGTCAGGTTCGTTATTGCGTTTTAAGGTTTCCACATGATTCGTAATTTAAGGGAAGGACACCCCATAGGAGGCCTCTGGGAAGCCGTGGCTGAGGGCTCCAGAGCGACGTGGCAGCTGGGACCCTCGCCGTCCCCGAGGCCCAGGTAAGGGGCACGGCCCCCGCGACGCGCTGCCCCGACCTAGAGAAGCGGAGCCACCGCTGCTGGACGAGAAGCCCAGGAACCACTCAGCCGCCGGCGCGGGGAGGTGGGGCAGCCCCGGGGACCGTCCCGCCATAGCGGGGCAGCCCGGCATCGCACCGGCTGTGCTGCAGCACGGGCAGAGACAGACACGGAGACGGGTCAAATGACATCGGGGAGGATTCCGCTCGGAAAGGTGGATGTGCTTCCTCTCTGCTCCTGAGCGAGCCCACGATGAGGAGTGACGTTGACGGAAATAAAGAAATCGGGGGAGGAAGACTAGTGCACCGGGGGGTGGACGGTGCCGAGAACGAGATCAAAGGCGGGAACCGCGAGTCTTCCAGGCGCGTCTGACTCCGGCGCAGCAAATAAGTAAAAAATAAAATTCCCTCAAATAACTTGTCTGGTAAGTAACAAAGAAGCCACACAACCTGCGAGGGTTTATCGCTGAAAACCCTGGAAGCTCTTAAAAATCAAAAGAAGGGGGCGCCTGGGTGGCTCAGTGGGTTAAAGCCTCTGCCTTCAGCTCAGGTCATGATCTCAGGGTCCTGGGATCGAGCCCCGCATCGGGCTCTCTGCTCAGCCGGGAGCCTGCTCCCCCCCCCACTTCTCTGCCTGCCTCTCTGTCTACCTGTGATCTCTGCCTGTCAAATAAATGAGTAAAATCTTAAAAAAAAAAAAAAGAATCAAAAGGAGGGGAAGCGGTGAGATGGTCGACCAGAAGGACGAGGAAGGAGCCCTCGTCAGTCACGTCCTCCTTCACACGTCAGTCACTGCCTGTGCCCCCCAGGTGCCCGCGCTGGCTGTCGGCACACACCCTCCACCGAGAGTATCCCGTGGGCAGACGGGAGCGGCTGGCACAGGGGACGTGTCAGTAACCAAATGTAAAACATCAGCTATGATGGGCACCAAGAACAGAAACCCACAGGGGTATCGGGCTGGAGAGCGAGGGAGGCTTGGGAAAGCCGGGCAGCTCTCCCTTTGGCACGCAAGCCTCACATCTATGCAGGTGCTTGCATGGAGGACGGAGGGCAGGGGACGCGGGGGTCCCAGCACAGGCAAGGGAGGGCTCGGCGCAAAGACCGCAAGGCGCTGGTGGGGGACGGGGGCCCCCCACAGCCGGCACGGGAGGGCGGCCCTGGGAGGGTGGTTTGCTCTCACTCTGCGATGACTCAGGAACAGCAGAGAAGGTTGTGATTCCACCAGTCCTGGGAGCGATGGACAATCACGCGCCATTTTCCTGCCATTTCGTTTTTAAACTCAGTAATGGCCTGGCTTTCAGGAAAGCAGCCGCCTCGCACAGGGCCACCCAGATTCCCACCTTTTTCAGGGAGGAGGTTTGCAAATACGCAACGAAAGCCCCAGAAGGGCTCGTGCCATTAGCAGTTTCGCTTATATTATGCCTGAAAACTTTATTCTAAGGCGATATGGATGGACCCGCTAGTGGATCGTGCAAGGAGGCAGCTCTGAGACGGTTCATCTCGGAGTCGTTTATAGTAACGGAGACTGGAAACAGCCCGAGTATTACACCAGACTCGCTCACAAACCCCCGATTCACAAAGCGGAGCAGGAGCGTCTGCAGCGACGGGGCTGAGGGAGGGCGACTCGTGAAGCAGAAATACGGCCGCTCCTGCAGACGGAGAACAGTGGATCGTAGACGGAGCCCGCGGAAGTCAGGGCGATGTTTTGTGTTGCTGCAGGAGAGGAGAGGGCAGAGGAAGACGCCCAGCCGCGCCCACCCAGCATGACCGCTGTCGGCCCGGACCGGTCGGCCCCGGCCAGTGACAGCCAGCGATGGCCTGCTGCCCCCGGCCGTGTCCCCGCTCCCAGCTCGGGACCCACCAGAGAAAGCGAACTATGCATTTGTCTTAGAGGACACCTGCTTCCTGTGCGGGCCTGCCCAGCCCGAAGGCTCATCAGGGTGGACGGAGCTGTCCCCCCGTGTCCCCGGCCGTCCCCATGCCCCTGGCCGTCCCTGTGTGCTGCCCCATGTGCCACCATGAAGCTCCCTCGGTCTCAGCTTGCACATGGAGGCCGACACCCTGGTCACCGTGAGCCCGAGTGAGCGGTCTGCTTGTTCTCACCCGGGTGATCATGGTTTCCTTCCACGAGGCCCTTCTGAGATGGGGTGGCTCTGCGCCCACGTGGCCAGTCGGCACGGGCTCCCAACCCCTTCTTCGTGCTGAGCTCTCGGGCTGCGAGTTCTCTGTTTGTCATTTGTCCCCGGATTCGCCGCTGGCTGCACAGAGTCAGGCCATTCCTCCTTGGACCAAGGACTGCTGAGCTGCTAATGCTGGGCTGGGGTCGTAAGGAGGGCCTCACGGGCAGAGCTCCGGCTCGGGGGATAGGCAGTGGCCCAAGCCAGCCTCCCAGATGTGCCCACCAGTCTGTCCTCGGGTTTTGTGTCCTGTGAGTCCGGCTCCAGTGCGGAGACCATGGTCCCTGGCAGCCAAGGCCAGGCTGGGGCCGGACACACAGGTGTGCGGGCGACACCAACACACCTCTGCCTGTTTCTCCCCGGGACCTGCCTGCGACCCACATTCCCACCCTGTCCCTCTAGGGCACCAAGGACGATCTGCACCTCCGTGGCCTCTCTGGGCCCCGACGTCAACAGCATCGTTCCTCTGAGAGGCGCCTCAGAAATGGGGCCCCAGTTTCGCACGTGCCGGGGTGGCTGGGCTTCTTGGAGTCCAGATGCCTGCAAACAGGATTCTGATCTAGAAACGACTTCACTAAAAATGTCCTCGGCAGAAGATAACAAGGGATTTCAGGAACAAGCCCTGACAAACTGGCCCCATTTCCCTCCTACATCATCCCAGTCCGTTCCCGATGCCAGGCTCCCTCTCCCCTCGGCCTCTACCCGCCCTCCCTCGCTGCCCTTGTCCGGACCCCTGCCTCAGGCCCAGTGACTCTCCTCCTAAGCCCCCCGGATGCCAGCTGCCTCCAGGGCCCCATCCCCTCTGTGGGGCAGGTGTGTGGATGGCTGTGGAGCTCCAACCTTGGACCTGAGCTGAGGGGATAGCCATGTGGTCAATTTGAGGGTCAGTCTGGCTGGTCACAGGTGCCAATTAGGGTATTTCTGGGGGGATGAGCGTTTGGATCAGGTACTTGTCCCCAGTGCACGTGGGCTCATCCTCCCAGAAGGGCTGGGACAGAGGAACAAAGGGCATGGGAGGTGGGATTTCCTCTTTGCTCCAACTCCCTGCAGACCTGCCCCGGCCTGGGGCTTCTACAGGAGTCCTGTTTACAGCCCCCTGGACTCGGCCGGGGGGACTCCACCAGCTGCCCCGAGCCTCCTGCTTGCAGACGGCAGACTCGGGGAGCACTCAGCCTCCGAGGTGGAGGGGGGCGGTCCTTCCTTCATAACTAGCAAAGGCCTCTATCTGTCTGTCCATCTATCTGTCTATCCATCTGTCTGTTCATCCTTCCATCATCAGTCTGTCCATCTATCTGTCTGTCCATCTGTGTTGTCTGTCCCTCTTCTATCTATCCATCTGTCCATCTGTCTATCTGTCTTTCTACCCATCTGTCCATCTGTCGTCTGTCTGTCCACCTACCTAATCCTCTACTGGTCTGCAGCTGTGTTCTCAGAAGAACCCTGACCCGTACGACAGCTGGTCATTAAGAGTTTCGCTAAGTCCCGGACAGATCAACAACGGGACAGACAGCAGCGGCACCATTTTGGGGCCCGTGGCACAGGGCGTCCTGCCCCCCATCAGCGGGTGCCTGCGCCGGCGGAGCCTCAGATGTTAAGTCCCGGATGGAAGGAGCTGGCTGGGCTGACCCAGAAAAGGACGAACGGGATCTTCTTTCCATAATAAATCTGACGCCCGAACACGAGACAATGTCTCCTGAAAGCCGTGCCCCACATGCTTCGAGCGGGCAGGAGACGGACGGGCACACGGACCTTCCCACGCTGTGCTGGGCTCTGGGAAGGGGACAACGTAGCTGTGCCTCCAGCCTCGTTTCGTCAATAAAATGACAGCGACGTCGAAAACAAGGCTTAGGAGGGAAGGACAGTCATCAGCCGGCGGCGGCACTTGCCGGGAATGGTGAGCGGCTCTCAGGGACAGGGCGACGGCGTCCTGCTGACGGTCGGGCGGGGGCCCCCATCCCGGTTCACCTCCTATCGACAAAGACATTTGCAATGCTCTCAACAGAGGGACGGGAAGAAAAAGAGGAAACAAGACAAGGAGGAATATCTCATCAGATCAATGAGGTAATTAGCTGCGGATGTGGAGAGCAGCCCTCGCCCGTCCCTGGTAGTTACGGGAGCCGCGGTGCCTTCCCACCCGGCGTGGCCTCTGCCCTGGAGGAAATGTCCCACACGGTGGCATTGGACCTAGCGGTGGGTGTCTCCTGACCCCAGACCTCACGGCACAGTCCTGGGTGGTCAGGGCTGCAGGGCCGCTAAGGTCCCTCCTGGTCCCCAGCCCCCACATCGGCTGTGATGCGGAGAACGGGGTCGTGGCCCCAGGGGTCAGGTAGGACGGTGCTGGGTGTGGGCATGAAAGGGCAGCAGGAGGGGCCTGGGGCAGGAGGCTCTATGCCCTGCCCCATCGTGGTCTCGCACTGTGGCTCTGCAGGGTGTCACTTCTGGGGGAACTGGGTAAGGGGCACACGGGGTGTCTCCGTGCTGTCTTCTGTGACCGGAGGGGAATCCGTAGTCGTCTCCTAATAAAACAGTTTAAAAGGAAAATGAGTGGCCCTCGGCTCTGTCCTTGGCTTTCTCAAGTCACAGTGCTCCGTGGGCCACGTGGCTGGGGGGATGCGGGTAGAACGCCAGCTTCAGGGACTCGGAAGATCTCTGCAATGGGAGAGGCTGTGGCAACGGTCTGGAATGTTCTGCAGTAGTCTGGAATGTTCCAGAATGTTCCAGAGTGGTTGAATTTTATTCCTGTTCTTGCCCCACATTGTTTTCCTCCTTTAAGTCAGTGACAGCACAGGCTGCGACTGCAGTTTTCTCACCTGTCGCGTAGAGGGGACTCCGTGGGATGATGGACAAAGGCAAGGGGAGGACAGGAGTGTCCATCAGGCAGGGGCATCTTGGACAGACTCTGATCCCTGTCACCGTGGAGGCGAGGGAGGAGACAGGGAGAGGTGCCCCCCGACATGGCCCACGTCGCGGAGGATTAATTCCATGTGGAGCTCACAGGAGACGAGCGTAGGACATGGGGGTCACCCTGTGGTCTGCTCCGACCCAGGCCCATGGCTGCCTGCAGCTCCGGAGGCAGGACGAGGCGAAGGGAGGTGATTCTCTGGGCTGGAGGCCACATGGCTGCCAGGTCCCTTTACCCTTTCCTGTGTCTTCAAGGTTGAGGTGCCTCTAGGGACGGGAAAGGGAAAAAGCACCGAATGCCCACTTTGGTTAAAGACACGTAGTGTGTCCTCCAGCCTGAGCGCCGGACACGAGGAAAACCGCTGGTTGGGGGGAGCGTCAGCACCAGAAGAAGTCGGCCTTTAAACTGAAACAATAAAAATAACTTCATTTTCCTGCTATTTAACCCAAATGTGTTTATAATTGCATTATGAGCTAATTCCTCAAATAAGCTGAGGCTGAACCAAGTGTCACCCGGTCAACGGGCAGAAACCCACGGGGTGTCCCGTATTCCAGGGAAAGCCACAGAGCGGTTCTTGAGCAAAACCCCGAGGGCCCCAGAGTGATCGTGGGGCCTCCTACAGCTGTGATGCCCCCGTGGCCGACCAGCGCTCCGACTGCTCCCTCGTGGTGCCGGAGAGCCAGGGACTCCGCCAGGGGACTTGTCATGCCCGTTTCCCAGAGGGGGAGGGGGGAGCTCGGCGGGGGCGCTCCGTGCCCAGCCCCGCCGCTGTCCCCGGCTGCAGACCCCCACCAGCCTCCGGGAGCCCATGGGCACGGCGGGGTGCTCAGGGCCACTCCCGGCTCTTCACTCTTCTGATTAAAGCCGTCCTCCCCGCTTCCTTTTTCTCATAAATGACGTTTCTAGCCGCTCCGGTATCTTCCGCGTCTCAAGTGCCCCAGGCAGACTTTGTCACCATCTCCAGAGCCACTGTCTGCTCCCCGCCAGTCACAAGCCGGGGGGTTCTTCCTGTCCCCTTCCCCGGGGCTCATGTTCGACGGGCCAAGAATGTGGGAGGATCCACCCCAAACACTCCTGGACCCCAAGCCTTCGCAGGATGTCCACCTGCCGCTGGGCTTTGAGTGACTCAGCAGCACCTGGCTGCCCCTCCTCCGGGCACGCACCTGTCCTCTGTACCTGTTCCCGACGTGGCGGCCGGGGGCCCTCCGTGCAGACCAGGCCACATCTTCGCGTGGCCCTCTGAGGGGATCTTTCTGGGATCCCTCCTCTGGGGGTCCGTCCCCAGCCATCACCCCAGCCCGCCCCTCTACTCCCTCTGGGAGACCCCGGCTCCTCCCTGTGGTCACCACACACTGCTTTCCTTCGGGGTCCTCAGCCTTCTGGCACATTCTATATGATTTAAAATTGGCTCGCGGAGTCTGCGTCTCCCTGGCAAGGCTGCAAGCTCACGGAAGGCAGGACGCCGCCGCCGCTCGGGGTTCGCTGAGGGCTCCACACGCGGAACAGTGCCTGGACGCGTGAATGGACGGCCGCCCCCACCATTCGCGACGGGACCTCCCAAGTCCAGGCGGCACTGGCCACGCTGCGGCGAGTCTGCCTGTGCTCCCTGGGAAGTGGCAGCCTGGCTGACGGCCCGAGCAGGGGAGGTGGGGAGGCTGGACCGAGGGGTCCCCGGGCCGGGCTGTGTCACCCGCGGCCGGGGACGGAGCGTGGGTGTCTCTGAGGTCTGTCATCCGTTCTCGTCAGTGTCACCTTGCTCTGTGCTTTTCCTGGACCCACTGCTGTTTTCCCTGAGTCACGTTTGGGAATTCAGAGCTTTCCTCTGCGTCTGACTTAACACCCCACATCCTCACTCCTGATTGTGCCTGACACGGTCTTTATAGAGTGAGTTAACAGAGGTGAAAAACTGTGTGCACGGCGATTCCGCTGTGCGCCCGCGGGACGGTCGGGAAGCTGGGTCCTCGCTGAGATGAGCTTGCGGCCTCGCGCACAAGCAGAGGCCTTTGGGGCTGGCGGGGGGCGGCGGGGGGCCGCTGGGGGTTGCCCACCACGCGTTCAGGAGGGATGTGGAATTAAGGGTGATTAACCCGTAGAATCCACTCAAGGACGTGACGGTTGCTTACAGACATGGGAAGGAGTCATCGGCTGCGGCTCTGAGCCAGGAGCAGGAACCACGCCTGTCCTGAGTCTGTGCGGCCACAGCTCCCATGGCAGTGCCCGGAGCGTGGCAAACGCTCCACTTGTATTGGTGCGTGCGTGCAATACAGATCTCTTGAGGCGGGCGGGGGAATCGAGCCACTGGCCCGCGTTGTGGGGCCGAGCCGGACTGGAAATCAGGGCCCCAAGCTTTGCGAGGTGCCGTGCACGTCTAAGTGCCGCCCACGGCTCCACCAGCTGGGAAGGGACCCTGAGGTGTGACGACCACGTCGCGACTACCCTCCGGGCCCCGAGCGCTCTGTGGTCCATCTCCCCACTCTCTGG
The DNA here is from genome assembly GCA_020311275.1 of Eira barbara. Lineage (NCBI taxonomy): Eukaryota > Metazoa > Chordata > Mammalia > Carnivora > Mustelidae > Eira > Eira barbara. Next base: position 2,182,493 of record JAHRIG010000270.1, on the reverse strand, counting down.
CTGAGCCCACGTCTCTCCAAGCAGACCCCTACCGGACCTCATGCCAAGGGGATGAGATGGGCTCTCTGTGGGCCGGTCGCTTGCACCATCATAGCCAAGGACGGTTGTAGACTTACCCGTGCGCCGTGACCTGAGGCCGGGCTGATCTTCTCCCTCGTGCGCCAGGATACTGGGAATTTTTCATGACAAAGTAATGATGTCCAGGAATGCAACCACCCAACGCACATTTTCACGGAGAATGGATCGTTTCTGGGACATAATTACGGTGACTCAGATGACGTCTTCTCCAGTGCGGCCAGAAGACAGAGGCGGGTCATCTGCAACCTCGGGGAGATGGGCTTGGGCTGGGTCACAGCTATGCACCTGCTGGACATGAAGCCTTCCGGGTAGATGTTGATGACGCCCTTAGTCACCTGAATCTCACGTGACCTGAAGCCCCGACCCACCCGGAGACGTGAGACACTTACCGAGTCTGGAAAGAGAGGAGGTTTGGCGAGAAGAATGTGCTGGAGATCCTTGGAAACCTGTGAGTTCTTCTAAGGCGACGGCGGTGGGGCTTCCTGCTCCAGCAGCCGGTTCTGGGGGTGGGCTCGGGGTGCGGCCGGCGTCCCCGCGGAGGAGGCAGCACGAGGGACAGAGCGACACTCCAGCACGGCTTCCCGCCGAAAGCGGGGTTGGGCTAACAGCTCCCGCGGCAGCCACAACGCGTTCTCATCGAAACACCGAGAGGACCCAGAGACAGACAGACGGAAAACCAGCAGACAGTGGGACGGCTGCCCCCCGCCCGTGAAGGGGTCCTCGGGCACTAGACCGGTGGAGGGAGGCGGCAGATGGGATGCTCCAGGGGGTGGGCCAGGTGAAGGCCCTGAAATTTTTGTTAAAAGCCAATGGGGAGGGGCGCCTGGGTGACTCAGTGGGTTAAAGCCTCTGTCTTCGGCTCAGGTCATGATCTCAGGGTCCTGGGATCAAGTCCCACATCGGGCTCTCTGCTCAGCGGGGAACCAGCTTCCTCCTCTCTCTCTGCCTACTTGTGATTGCTGTCTGTCAAATAAATAAATAAAATCTTAAAAAAAAAATTAACGTTTTTTCTCCCACATAGATCAGGAATTGCTCACATGTGGGGGCCCAGCTCACGGGCTCGCCGGCCTGGCTCCAAGCTGTGGCTGCATCCGTCCGTCCCTCATAATCCCGTAGGGCTCCCCTCAGGCCCCCTCACGGTCCAGGCCCCTGTCCTCTGGCGATGGCCTTCCTGGAGGCACCGTCTTCTCCTTCCAGGGGACATTTCAGATCAGCCCTGGAGGTCCCTGGGAGCCCCCCAGGGTTTGGTGGGGGCTGGGTCCTCTCCCTCCGTCGCTCCAAGCAGGTGGGGCCCAGCGTTCCCGGGACCCTGGTGGCGAGTCTCATCACGGGAAGCCTGCTCTCCTATCGCAGGACGGAGCGCACTTACTCCAGCCCGCGTGGGCAGCTCGGGCCCTGTGATGAGCGCCACGCGCCAGGTGCGTGTGGTGCAGACAACACATTCGCTTCTCCCGCTTCTGGAAGCTGGACCCCCAAGACCTCACGTCCTCCCACGTCCACAGGGAACTCGCCTCCTGGCTCACGGACGGCCACCTTCTCTCCGTGTCTGACGTCTCTCCGTTTCAGAGAAGGCCACTGATGCCGTCCCGGCCCCCCTCAGGATCCTCACCCCTCCCGGAGGCCCTGTGTCCAAACACCGTCACGCTGGGGGTCAGAGCCCAGTGTATGAGTTTTGGGGGACACTCATCCCTCTGCCTTGCTTGAACCCTTCAGAGATTTCTTGCTAATTCTGCCTCTGCTCACTGATTCCTGGTCCCTGTTTCCGTGAGCGCCGTCAGGGGAAGGACGCTACGGCCTTCCTCGTGTGGTTTTGCTGGAGGCAGAGTGCGGAGTTCCCTTCTGACCACAGGACATTTCTTGTTTTTTTTCACTGAATTCCTAGGTGGCGGTACGTAGGGTTTCCAAACAATGACCATTTTCTTTGTGTGTTTCTTCATGTGTCCCCTGCTTGGGGCTTACCCAGGGCGTCTGGATCCAGACTCCGATTCTCTTCCTGTCTCTGTGTTCCCGGGCCAACGACGAGCCCTCCCAGTCCGATCCCGTCTGCAAAAGGGGTCGCCGCCGACCAGTGTCCCGTCAAAGGCTCTTATTGAACCACGGGAGGCCCGTGGGCATGTGATGGGTAAGGTCCGTGGTCTTGGACTTCCCACGTCGTCGGTCTGAGGAAGGTCCCCGGCGGGACTAGCGGCCAGAGCACAGTGACACGCTGAGCACGGTGACACGCTGAGCACAGTGACCGGACCATGGTGCCAGCACCCCCACCCCCCGCCCCGCCGGTGAGAGCCGCTGGACCGCTCACTGGTGTGCGTTCTCCCCTGTCCCCAGGAGCCATACACACAGGGATGGTGTCGACTTTTGTCAACGGCTCTTCAGCAGGAGCCGAGCTGCCCTGTGGCTCTTCCCCGCTAACGTGGGGACTCCATTAGCGGGTTTTATTAATGGGAGTCTGTGTGAATCCGCCCAGAGGGAGCGTGCAAACAGGTTTCTGGTAAGACTGTCAAGAAGGGAGCTGTGGCAGGGAGTGACGCCAGGGCTCAGCGAGACGGGGGCACAGCCGAGGGGACCCTGCGTGCCCAGGAGTGTCCTGATGGCTCCCCAGCCCTAACCCGGTGTGCTGGCTCCAAGGGCCATGACCGCCGGAAACCAGCCCTGTCCAGTGGCCAGGCCGAGGAGCTGGACAGAAACACTTTCCTGCCTAAGCTCTGACTCCCCGTCAGACTCACCATCATCTTGTCCTGGGATGACCCTGGAGCTAACCCTGGCCCGTTCCAGGACGCACCTCTGTCCCCAGAGACCGCGGTCCTCGAAAGCAGTGACGTCCACCCCGGAGTCCAAGCCCTGCACCTGAGGCCCCAGGGCCTCTTCCTGGTTGCACGGTGCCTGTCGCGAGTGCTCCCGATGGGGGTTGACAGGGCTCCATGGGGTGGTGGCACAGGGGTGCGGCGGGAAGGGATTGTGATCCCCTCAAACAGAACGAGTCTGTTCTGCTCATTGGAGACACGGCAAGTCCTTGTGTTTTCCCGTCCTCCGTGCGTGTCTGAGCGGGGTTGGGGCCGCCCTGGGGGGCACGGCTGGGGCCAAGGCCTGGGGGGGCCACGGGGCTTTCCCGAACACACGTTCTTTGTCCCTCCCTCTGTCTGTATTATGGAATTCGGCAAACACACACCCACGTGGAGGGGACATCTGCCGCACTGCACGTGGGCACCCCGGCTCCCGCCTCACTGACGCTCTGGCGTCACCAATGTCATGTCGCTGGCGTCACTTTCCTCCACGGCCCGCTGCATGCATCCACCCACCCCCGAAAGGGTCGGCCCGTCCTGTCCGAGCCGTTCCTGTTCCCTGGCCCAGGCTCGTCTGACAGAAATCCTGCCTTAGCCAGCAGCGTCCTGACACTCCGTCGCGGGACACGCGGGAGGCGTCCGAGAGCCTGGGGCACGGGGTGGAGAAGGGACGAGCCCTTAAAGAGCAGGGCAAGTGGAGACAGAGCTTGGAGTGTCCGGACTTACTGATGTCCGACTCACGGCTCCTCGTTTCTGCAAACTCACCTCTGCGCGTGTTCTCGGCAGGCGAGGAGGAACCGTGGGGGGGTTAGGGCAGGGCAGTGTTCACGGTTTGTATTTGTTTTCCCCAGAACACACTCGTAAATCTGCAGGAGTTTCATCTTCCGCGAGCCACAGATAAACCCCGCCGTGCTCAGATGTTCCTCCCGCTGTCAGGTGACGGCGCGGGCCACGGCCACGATCGGTTCAGCGCGGTCCTTAGTCCCCGAAAGGAGATCACCACGCCCTGGAACTGGGCTCCGGCCGGGCTCCCTCCTGCCCTCAGCTCACCTGCTTTGGGCAAAGTCTGCAGAGAGAAGGAGAGGCACGACTGGAACATTCTGCCTCTCGATCGTATGCCCCTCCCCCAGCTCACACCCTCTGCTCCGGCCAGTGCCCAACTGGCCAGGGCTGGAGCAAGGGCACAGGTGTCCAGCATCTGCAGAAGCAGCTCCGCACGCGCCTGACGCAGGAGAGCGTGCGTCCTGCTCTGCTTCTCGTGGGCGTGTCTGTGCGCGTCCCTTTGTCCTCAAGTGACAGAACCATGGCCCCGGGGCTGGATGGCAGACAAACCGGTGGTCTCTGCAGACGGGTGCACAGCAGCTCTCCCACTCACACTCGCATCTGGAGCAGAGGAGCCGCCCGCACGACCCTGCCCTCAACAACCTGGGAGTGAGGGTCAAACCCCAGGCAGGTCCCTGACGGGCTTCCACGGGCCCTCGGCTCAGCGAGGCACGTGGCGGGCGTCCACGGCGAGCCCCTGTCAGCTACAGGACTCCACAGACTCCGTTTCTTCTTAAGCCGATTTTGCGAAGTCGCGTGTCCAAGCAATTTGTCCATTTCAATTAAGTTGTGACTTTAAATTAATGTGTTGGCAGAATGTGCCCGTCGGTGACATACAGAAAAGTAAGGGTTGTGGCCGTGGTGTGACGGCGACGTGGGGAGGACAGCCATGTGCGCTGGGTGTGGCATCCCTGGAAGGCCTGTGGTGAGTCCCAGAGAGAGCCGCCGTGGATGGTGACAGTAACAGGGACGTGCAAGGGAGATGACTTGGGATCGTAGACACAGTCAGTCCGTCCGGCCGGAGTCAGAAAAGAACCAGGATTGGGGAAAACATGTACCAAGGACAACAGTCAACGACTTGCCAGGTGGTAGTTGTAAGCACTAGAAAAACTCATGTTCACACTAAGTCTGGGGTCTAAATGCTTCTGCTGAAATGCAGGCAGTCGGGTTTGCGTAAAAATCGGGCCCAACCATGCCCTCTCCTAAGGACGTCACCTGAAATTAGCAGTCGCAGGGTTCCCGTGAGAGCAGCAGACAAAGGTCTCTGCGCTTGTGGGATACATCAGTGATTGTACTAACTCCAAAGTACACCTTCCTTTGTTTTTGAAATTCATTTTTAAGTCCTACAAGAATGGATAATTTATCCAAAAAAAGTGCAGTTGTCACGTTAGTCTTTGGTGGAGCTGGGCCGGCTCCAGAATTTCTCGTTCCAAGGACCTGCTCACACCGGCTCACTCTGATGTCGGTGCTGCTGCCGTGCATTTAAGAGCAACACGGATCCCAGGGGTGAAGCCTGTCGCGGCACAAACAGGAAGGGGGGCGTTCACGGAGGCCACACGGCGCCCTCGACACTCACGCACCTGACCTGAGGCTCGAAACGCGGGACCCAAACTCCACGTGGGGGAGATGAGCTAAGAGAAACCGTATTTACAGCCTGAGATTTAAAATGACCCTCTCAGTAACGGACGGACTAAGTAGGCAGAAAATCAGTAACCGTATACGACTCGAATTCTAGGGAGAAGCCTGACGTAATTGGCATTTATCAAACCGTCCGGCCAACAACAACAGAATTTACTTTCTTTGCAAGCACACGTGGAGCATTAGAGAGACCGGAAATGGGTCGCAAACGCGTCACGGCATGCTTAAAAGCATTTAAGTCATACAAAGGCTGTTTGAGGATATAGTCAATTAATTATAAATCCTTTAAAATGAAGATTTTTGACCCCCTCCCAGTACTGGAAACTAAACAACATTATTTTTTCAAAGAAAAAATAAGAAGGGAAATTTAGGACCTATTTTAACGGAGAGAAAATTAAAACACAGGAGATTCAAGTTTGCTAGGGCAGTTCTTACAACGGCGAGTGCCTATCTTGGAAAAGTGAGAGCCGTCCTTACCACTGGTCTCCAGGAAACCAAAATAAGGTCAAATTAAAGCTAAATTAAGTAGGAGAAGATAAATCACAAGCTAAGAGCAGCAGTGGATAAAAGAAGAAGCAGACAACGGAGAATCAACAAAACCTAAATCTGCTTTTTTGGAAAGACTGTAAAAATCGGTAAATCTTCCACAAGAAACCCCGGGTCCGGAGGACGTCACAGGCGAGCGCTACCAGGTGTCTGAGAGGGCGGTCCGCACGCGTTTGTCCCCCGACAGGGGAGACACGGGGGTCCTTCTCGCCTCATTTTGTGGGGCCAGCATCGCTGTGACACAAAACCAGAAACAAAGACACGGAGGTATCCCAGGGAGAGGAAGCCACAGACCCGCATTCATGCAGAAAGTGTTAGCAAAAGTTCAGGATATGGAATTCAATAAAACATAAAAAAGAAAATTTATCATTAGTACGTAGAATCGATCTCAGAAACACAAGGGTCTTTTAACATCTGAGACTCCCTTAATGTAAATGACCACATCAGCAATCTACAGAAAGGCAAAATGTACAATTTTCTCAATAGATGCCAAAAACAGGTCCTTGACAAGTCAAATACGTCCCCATGATAAAAATTCTCAAAAAATGGAAGACCAGGGAGCATCCTCCCCTGGAAAGGGGCGTCCACGGCAAACTGTACATTAACATGGTGTTTAGTGGTGACAGACTGAGTGGTCCCCAAGGGTGGGGCGAGACGTCTGCGCTCACCACCTCTACCCGGCGTTGTGCGGGAGGCTCTGACCCCCAGCGAGGCAGAAGCGGGTCCGTGGAGCGCGCTCTCCAGGTCTGAACGAGAGAAGCTGTCTTTGGCCGGAGTTGGCGTGACGGTCGACTCCAGCATCCAGCGGCTTCTCCACAGCAGCTCCTGGGAGCTGGGGTGAGCTTGGCACGACCGCCACGTACAAGACTCACACGCGAAAGTCCGTTGCACATTGACATGCGTGTGGTAAATAACTAGGAAACAAAATATGAAGACCTAACAGTCCGGGCTGTAGTACGGGAGCGCGGAACGCTCAGGGAGAACCGTGACCGTGGACGCACGAGGCTACACGCTGACTCCTGGAAGACGCGACTTCGGAAACCGAGGAAGAGCTAACTGGACAGAGGTGATGAGTCCCGGGTCAGAGCACTCTTCTCCCCGAGTCCACAGGCAGATGCAGCACAACCCAGTCAGCACCTCGTCTGGCGTTTTGTACAAACTAACAGACGCCAAAGTTCCCACGAGAGCACAGAGTCTAGGAAAACCCAAGCAACTTGGAACAAACGAAGTCGGAAGACTCGCGCTGGTTTTACGGCGGAGGAAGCTACGGCCGCTGAGGCAGTGCGGGCCGGTGTTGAAGCAGGAGGACAGACGAGCGGGACAGGCCGGCAGGTCCAGAAACGATCCCCACGTTGTCAACAGCGATGCCGTGAAGGACGGATCAGTCGTCCGTGTGCCAAAACAAGCTTCAATCTGGACTGTCACCGAGACAAACATTAAGTCAACGTGGTCATAACATGCACGTAAAATTTAAGCTCTAAAACTCCTGGAAGTTTACCTGGAAAAAATCTTTGTAACCTTGATTGGGGCAAGTCATGCGTAGGTTCCAACAGGAAAATCCATGAAGCAAAAACATCGATAGATGATACATTCATCAAAATTAAAAAACCCTGGGATGCCCGGGGAACTCAGTGGGTGAAGCCTCTGCCTTCGGCTCAGGTCCTGATCTCAGGGTCCTGGGATCGAGCCCCACATCGGGCTCTCTGCTCAACAGGGAGCCTGCCTCCCCCTCCCTCCCTCTCTGCCTGCTTCTCCGTCTACTTGTGGTCTCTCTCTCTGTGTCAAATGAATAAGATCTTTAAAAAAAATTTAAAAACCTTCTGGTCTTCAGAAGACTACGTACAGAGCCAAAAGACAAGTTACAGCCGGGGGAAATATTTATAAAGCATAAATTTGATTAAAGGCTTGAATTCACGGAGAATTCTGACCTGATAAGAAAAGCAGCAAACGAGTCAACACGGACAAAACATTCCAACAGGCCATGGCCAAAGACGCGGCGTGGCGAGAAAACGAGCACAGGACGGAATGCTTGGCGCCACCGGCCGTCGGGGACTCGCACAGGAAACCACGTGAGGCGCCACCACGCGCTACGGCTGGAATTAAACCTTAATGCTGTGTCCCGAGGAGGCCGGCCAGCCGGGACCCTCGCAGACTGTTGGTGGAAACCACCCTTTCTGAGAATCGGGGAAGAATGTCTTCAATCCTGAAATGTCCACTTTGGTCCTTGTGTCACGGGAGGAGGTCTCCCTTGCCTGGGTCTCCATGAGGAGCAGAGACTGTTAAAAAAGTACGGTCGCTTTCTCAGCACCCTGAGAAGGTACTGGCAACAGCAAGTGGAGGGGGTCCGTCGAGCACAAGGGGACGGGGTCCCCAGCCTGGCCTCCCGGGGCCTTCTGGTCAACCCCATGCTCCACCTGCTTGGGCACTATTGGGACCGAATGACATCGCTCAGGTCCTGACTTTAGCGCTCGCCTGGTGCGGTCCTCGGGGTGCAGGGACAACTCTTACAGCCTCTACGGATGCGTGAGTCAGGAGCTCTAGAGAAACCCTCTGGGGCACTGAGCCCCATGGCCTGGTCCTGAGTCCAGACCAGCCCGTGCTCCGTTCCCTGGCGCCCTTCCTTTCAGACCCACGGGCCCCAGGGCTTGCCTTCAATGCCGCAGGTGCTTCCTTGAGCGGAGCTGCCCCCCTCCGAGTGCACCAGTGCGTCCCTCCCGAAACGTCTGTCACCATGAGGGGCAGACACTCCTACGCCCTTCCTCATGGGTGCTCTACCCTGCTCAAGCACGGCGAAATGACGGATTAATCAGAAATTGTTGTTGACTCAGGAAAATGTCGCCCTTACCGAGGCTCCATTTCCAGAGCTTGTCTCTTCAAGCCGCTAATTAGCACGAGAGCTTTCGCCGTCCAGTAGAGATCATCGGAGCCATGTCTTTCACACGGGGGCCCGGTCCCTTCCCCCGTCGACCACAATCCGATCAGAGCTCGGTGAAGGGGTTTTGGTCCATCCTTGTGGAAATGTGGAATAACGAAGCAGTTAAAATTCATGACCTACACTTTCGTGTCATTATTATTGCATTAGCATGAAATTATACTTCTAGTTAGTCATAATTATGCTCATAATTATTCAATTTATCACCATAGGTCCTCCTGGAAGTTTTATCGGAGGATTTATTAACATTAATAAATTGTTTTTCTTCATCTCTGTATTATGAATTCTTCTCATGTGTGATATGATCTATTACCCATAAAATTAGAATAAACCCCAAGTATCGGGGACTTCTCAGCAACACGAGGGGGACCTTTGTCACTCGGTCCAGTCGGAGACTCAACTCCTGAAGGCTCAGGGGCATCACTTTGAGCCACTTGAACTAGCCACTGCCTGAAGGCTTTGTACGGAGCAGCTCAGAGGGACCGGGACCGCGTTTTCCCCGCAGACCGTTCCCACCCAGCTAATCCTAGTGACGTGGCACGGGGAGGTTGGGCTGTCGGGCCTGGGAGGCCGCTCCGTCTGCAGACACTGACACCGGGCAGGGGCTCAGCCTGGCCCCTCGGTGCTGCCATCACCATCCTCCTACCCATCCCCCATCCTCTCTGAGCTCACACGGTGCCTCCCTGCCTTTCTAGTCCATAGGCCTCGATCACAAAGCTTTAAAGTGTTTGGGGACCCTTGGTGAGTGCCACAGACTAATTATCCACGTCCCCCAAGGCCTAGCCCCGGCGTGACTGTATTTGGAGATGGGACGTTCAAGAAGAAATGGAGGTGCGGTGACGTCCTGAGGAGGGTCCTGGTTGGCTGGGACTGGGGTCCTAAGAAGACCGTCCAGAGAGCTCGCTGCTTCCCACGCACACACCACAGAGAGGCTGTGGGAACACACGGAGGTGGCTGTCTCCGACCGAGGGGGTTGTTGCCGTCAGAAACGGACCCTGCTGTCACCTCGATCGGAGGTTCCTGGAAGGTAAACCCCACTGTCCCGGCTGCCCCATCGATGGTATTTTGTTATGGTGGCTCAGCCAACCAGCACGGAGAGGAGCTGGCCGATGTCCCTCCTGACTGCAGACCCCTGTGCAGGGCGCTGCCCTGGTGAGCCACACATGCGTTTTCTGTTAGGAGTAGGTTCTGCTGTTGTCCCCTCTTGCCGATGAGAGGACAGGCTGGGAGCACGTGGCCCGGCAGCACGTGGCAGGCCAGTTAGAGTCCACGCTACCCGCATCCCGAGCGTCTGCACACAGGTTTTCAGGGCACACCCCCACAAGAGCCCTAACCCCCGAGATCTGGGCTGGGTCGGTCTCCTGTGTCTGGCCAACTGCCGCCTGCGCCCGTCAGAGGCACACACGCCGACCCTCGAATCTGCTCGGGGCCTTGCTCCAATCCTTTCCTCCGGGATGGGCCCCTCTCTCTGGGCACACTCCCTGTGTGGGGCTCAGGGGACCCTGAGGGCCTCTCTCCATGGGATAGAACGTGCCCCGCCCGCCCTGCACTAAGTGCCACACGTGACGGAAGCCAGTGCGAAGTCAGAGCTCAGGCTCCTGGGCACCAAGGTTGTGTCAAACCCCGTGCTGGACACGGATCTGTGCGCGACACTGACAACTTCCGGTCGTGGAGAACGGTGCAGCCCAGAGCGGGGCGTGGCCAGCCGAGCCGGTGTGAGCCGACCAGAGGGAGAAGATAAAGTGATCTGCGGGCAGATGCGAGGGTGCAGGGCGGAGCGATCGGGGCGGCCGCAGACTTCTCACCCATGCGGCCCGCCTGCTGAAGGGCTCCCTTTCGGAGGAGGGGAGGGAGACCCCGGCAGGGCCCCAGGGGACGTGGTGCTGACGGGTGCTCTGGCCGGTGACCCCTCTGGGCCTGCAGTGACAGGAACGAGCAGCGCGTCCAGCCCCTGGGGTCCTGCTGGAGAAGGAGGTGGCTCAGAGTGTGCATCAGCCCGGCCCAGCCCCGACCTGGGGAGCGCTCCCTGTGGTCCTGTCAGGATGCCACGTACGTGGCTGGGGAACTCATATTCCATTTTGCCGTGGGACTGGTGTCACGGCATCTTCATCGGCAGAGCTGCGGGGTGAGGAGGGAGTAAAAATAATGAACATCATTCAGCACAAATCCATAATGAAGGACACCTCCTTCCTTCTGCTCTTTCTCGAGGCTGGGCTCCGTGTGGGGAGGGGCCTCACGTGGTTTCCCTTTGCGGCAAACGCCAGCGGGTGCACCGTGGTGGGCTCCAAAGGCTCTGGCCTCTGGCGTGAGGCCAGCTCCGAGACCCCCGCCAGGAGCTCTCTGCAGGGTCCTGCTCGGGGCACCTCCAAGTTCAGGTTTGCTCTACCAGCGGGATGTGCCCCTGCCTTGCCCTGCCCACGGCGAGCTGTCTCTGTGGACAGGACGACTGGGTTTTCAGGATCGAGCCCCCAGTTTGTCCTCTGAACATGGGAACTTGTCAAGAGGTGGGGTCTGGGAAGCAGGGAGCTGGGCCTTTGTCCCTCTAGCCTGCTGGCTCTCCTGTATCTTGCCGGGTGCATCTGTATGACTCAGGACCGAGATGGGACCCCCAGGTGTGTGCTAGGACACGGGACAGAGTGGCCAGCAGCCCTGCGTTCACCACTGGTCTGGACACGGACACCAAGAAGGAGAGGTGTCTGGTGAAGGGAGAGCTGCCCTCGAGCACAGTCGGCTTTCTCCGCCCACGGGGCTACGTTCCGTGGCGTCCCTGCGGACGCTGAGTTAGCGACATGACAGGGGTCGGTTCCCACCAGGCTCTTGTTCATCACATTTTCCTCAGTCAGTCCACATACAACCTTTTGCACGTGTGTTTCTGTTTAAAGACAACGTATTTAATATATACGGTTGAGTCATTAATGTAGAACTCACAGTGCTGTGGGGAGTGCGCGTCTGCAGAGGTGCTGTGCGTTCATTCATCCACCCATCCACCGTCCATCGTCCATCTGTCCATCCACCCGTCCACCCGTCTGTCGGTCTGTTCCTTTCCTCTGTGCATCCATCCATCTTTGCATCCATCTATCTGTCCATGATCCATCAGTCATCCACGCACCATCTGTCCGTCATCCCTCTGTCCGTCATCCATCCGTCATCCACCCGTCCATCTGTCCGTCCACATATCTCCGCATTCTTTCCTTCCTTCCTTTCCTCAATGCTGCTGGATCCTGCCGCATGCCAGGGTAAGAGCTGGGTGTTAGGATGATGGTGGACAGTGAGGATGGAGAGAATCCCTAGGCCTGGGGGCCCACAGCTCAGGGAGGTGGACCGTAATGAACACATTGCAGTGGAGACACAGGTCTATATAGACGAGACCTTCACCTGATGCACCTTGACGTGGGCTGGCGGGCTGAGGAGGACGGCTGTGAAGAACACAGCCCTGGAAGGCACCCTCCAGCAGGGAGGAAGGGGGGAGGGGCGGGGGGGCCTTCAGAGGAAAAGGAGGATAATCTGCAGGCTCCAGCCCTGGAGGGAGACTGGTGTGGCTGCGGTTGGGGCAGGGGAGTGGGCAAAGGTGGCTACGGCAGGCTTCCCAGGCCCCGCCGGGCCTCATCATCCGTGAGCGTTTCAGCACCCGTCCCATGAGCTGTGCAGTCAGCCCGCATCTCCAAACACAAGACAGGAGGCAGGAGATCAGGTCTGTACTTGGAAGGATGGCCCTGACCCAGAGGGAGGTACACACAAGAAGCAGGGGCAGGACTGGCGAAGGGCAGTTGGGGTCCCGAAACCACCAGTCCAACCTGCTGCAGCCGCCGGGAGGCTCTGTGCCTTTGGTTGGGGATGGGCTGGGGTCCCTTCCCTGGCGGCCCGAAGACCCAGCTCCTGCCTCTGTGCAGGGAGGTGTAGGCTGGTGTCAGCACAGGCAGCAGCCAGGGCCTTCCCTTAGGATGCCAGGAGATGAGCACCCGAATGTCCCCGAAGCGCTGCTGTGCCGTGGGGACCTCTTTCGGCATCTCCGGGTCCTAGTCCCGCCCTCCCTGAGGAGGTCTGAGCCCAGGCCCACAGGGTGCTTGGGGGCCCTGGGGACTACCTGCAGCTCCCATGGCAGGGGTGAGTGGATGGGGGAGCAGCCCTGCCTCGCCTCAGCCAGAGCAGCCCCACTGTCCCTGATGTGCAGAGAGGCGGACATAGGCACAGAACAAGGAAAGGACCCCGGCGGGGGGCGGGGTGGAGCTGGCCCTGGTGCTGACGTCCCGGGCTGGGCTTCTGCGGTGTCCCCAGGACACGAGGGCTACAGGGCCAGCAGCCTTGCACGCCCGCCGGGGGCAGGAAGCAGGAGAGGCCATGCACGTCCACTCGGCCTGCGCCTGGGAGGGCCTCCTGCTCGGGTCCGGGAGGCCAACCTTCTACGGTGGAAACATAACAACCCATGTGGTTTCCGACAGCTGGGGCTCAGGAAGACACGGCCAGGTTTATGGGGAGAAGAACATGGACCTCCCCAGCGGGGAACGCGACATCTGCCGCTGGCTTTATCAGAGTCGCTACTTTTCCACTGAAGGTGACTTGTTCTCCTCCGAAGCTGCGACTGGGGTTGGTGGGGCCTGTGCTGTCTTTAGAACCCCTCGTCTGGGACACTCAAGACACCCGGGCCATCGGGTCCAGCCCCTCATCCGGGGGTCCCTGCTGCTCACCAGGCCACCTGGAGGCACCTCAGGGGCTCTCACTGTCTCCCCACGCGGACCCTCCGTGCCCACTGCCCCTTGCCCTTTCCTGTGGAAGGCCTTGCTCCGAGGACTCGGGACCCCGTGCGGCTGCGTCTGCCGCCCGCGCCGCTGATGGAGACCAAAACCCATAACCACGGTCTGAACCGGTGCCTGACGGAGGACGGCATCGGCGTGGCTGTGCGCCGGCGGGAGGACGATGTGGAGGTGAGCTGCGAGGGGACAGGCCACCGGAGCCTAACTTGAAGCTTTTATTTCCAAAGTGCAGGGTCAACCGGCCCCATAAAATCTAAGGAAGATAAGCCCAATGGCACTACAGCGACGCGACTCCACCGTGTCCGCTACGCGGCTCGTCTGACGCTGGTTTACAGTGGTCTGCAGACGGGGGGGCGCTCTAAGTTACAGCCCAAGTGGAAAGTGTGTTTAAAATGCTGATGCTTTGTCACAGATCAGGGTGAAAGAACCCCGCTGCCCTTAGCAAGCCGACGGGGCTCCGGACGGCGGGCTTCTGTGAATAATTTGAACATGAGCCTGTTAATGGAGCTGCACGGCGGCCCCGTCCCCGGGGCCTCGTCTCCTGTCTCTGGTGAAGAATGAAGGGCCACGTCTCTACGTGTGCTTGCGGGGAGATGGGTGGCATCCATTACTTCTACTTAATTTTTTCCTAAGTATGGAATGTGAGGTGCGGCTCACTTTTAAATTATGCTCTCACATGATAAACCAGCGGCCCAGAAATCCGCGGCGATGTAATTGAATCCAGACAGAGCGCCGGTGCAGAAGTGATGGCCAGCGGGCAGCTATTTCGGGACCCTCGCGGATGCGGACTGGAACAGAGAACGCCATTTCACGCGAGGACCTCTGTGCCCATTAGCATCTTGGTAAAAAATGGGCTAATTTGGGGACGGAGCCCAGGACCATTCCAATCTGGACATAAATGGGACTGTCAGCGGCTCTGTCCAGACGAGGCTGCCCTATTTTTATCCTCCTCCACCTCCCACCTGGGGCAGGATGGGGCGCAGTCTGGGGCCTGGGACCGTGGGGCCGGCAAGGGCCTGTCCCCTGAGCAGGGACACCCCTGAGGCCACAAGCTGGGGGGTCACCAGGAGTGGGCAGATAGGCCACCGGGCATGATGAGGGCAGATACCGGGAAAGTCTGCATTTTGCAGAGTCAGGCCATCCGGGGCGTGAACATTGCCGCGGTTACTGGAGAGTTCTCGAGCAGTCCAAGTACGCTCCCTTTACCTGGTGGGTAGTTTTTGCAGACACAAAAAACATGTATGTGTACGTGTGTACATGTGTCTGTGCGTGTGCACGTGTGTTTGCATGCGTGTACGCGAGTGCCCGTGTGCGCGTGTGTGCGTGTGTGTGCTCTTGGCTACAAGTACCTGGATTTTTTCTGCAGTTCTCACGGAAACTTTTCCTGGACGAGGTAGTACTTCCTCATTTGAGGTGAAATCGTAATACTTTTCAATTTGTGAAACACTAAAGGATGCACGTTGGGAAGGTTTTACAAAATCAAATAACATGAGAGGAACATAGACAATGAAATCTGTCTTTGAGAAACAGCCTTCTCAGTCCGTCCACCGGCACTTACAAATCTGGGGGGGGGCGCCGGGAGGTGTCCCCTGTGCCGGGTGGGTGTCCCCTGTGCCCGGGGCTCTGGCGGAAACACGCGGACGCCCCAGGCCTGCCGTGGGAGCAGGACGTGCCGGCAGACGCCCGGGAGCGCGGAGCTGGTTTCTCTCCGGAGCCTCGGGGCCGCGCCTCAGCCTGCGGCTCCACTTCCTGAGGCCCGAGCCGTCCACACGGGGCCGGACTCGCGGCCCCCAGGTGCTGGGACAGGTGAGCGCGGCTTGGGGACCCTGGGTGGTGGGCGGCCAAGTGGGGAGGTTCCAGAAGCTTCCAGAAGCCCTTGCTGGCGGTCCCGTCTGGGTGCGGCTGCGGGGGAACACGGGGACCGCGGCTGCCAGCGCCGTTCTCCATCCTTACTCCCTCTGCCACAGGTGGGACGCTGTCGGGGTGCGCGGGCCCTCACTGTGTGCCCCTCTCGGACTGCCCCGGTGTCGCAGAGGAGCGTCAGGCTACACGGAGGTGACCTGGGACCTGCATTCTGGCCCCGCCCCCTTGGGCAAAATGGAGGCGAAACTCAGGCCTTGGCCACGCCTGCAATCCCGGTGACTGGGCGGGGGCCGCAGAGACCCGCAGTGCGGAGCCTGACACGGCTGCTGCGTGGACACGGGTGTGGGCTGGGCAGGGCTGGGGTGCAGGGTGTGTCCCGGGAGCGGGGACAGCCTGGACAAGGCTCAGAGGAGCCGAACGGGGGCCTGGAGGGTGGGTGGTTCTCCCGGACGGCGGTCGGGGCGGTGACTGGGGACCACACATGGCACGTTCCCCGGCCGGTGGTGCAGCCCACAAGCCCCAGGGCGCTGCTGGGGTGTCTGCTTGGGGGTCTGGGCAGTGTCCTGCAGCCGGGAAGGGCCTGGCTGGTGTCTAGTGTTGGGAGGGGGGATGGCAGTGAAGGGCAGCCTGGTGGGCTTGGGAGGACCCCCTCCCCACCTGCATTCCCAGTGTGGGCGGTGTCCTGGGCCCTGTGGGAACCCCAGAGTCTGCCTGGGAAAGGGGGTGTCTACCCAGCGCCTCCTGGCCTGCGCCTCCCGCCAGCCACTTGAGGCGCAGCCTGGGGCTCGGAGAGCGGGTCGTCCATCACAGGCCCTGGACTGGCCGACCTCGATGGCCCCGCACTTGGGTGTGGGTCGTGGAGGTGCCGCCACCTGACAGCCCTCGTTTTCATGATTTATGGCGGGACACGGCCCTCCCGATGACTCCAGCAAATGGGCCAGCGTGCCAGGCCCCGCTGCTCTGTGGGGTCCCCTCCCCTTCTGGGAGAGTTGCCTTATATCAGACAGGGACCTGGTGAGGTTGGAGGCCCTAAGACAGAGGTTTCCTACCGGCTGTGCTGGCTCCCGAGGCTGTGAGTTCTATCGGGGGCTGATGTGTGTCCCCTGAAACTCGGAAGCTGGGGTCCTTGCCCCACACGCCTCAGAACGTGAGAGCTTGGACATAGGCCTTTACAGAGGTGATTCAGGTGAAATGAGGTCATTAGGGTGGCCCTGATCCAGTGTGACGGGTGTCCCTGTAAGAAAAGGGGGTCAGGACACACGCCCCTCCTGCCTACCCACCGACCTGCCCTCTGAACACTTCCTCTCCTCCCCGCCTCCCCCTCAGCAGGAGCCAAATCTTCGCTCCTTTGCAGGGGTGTAGCCTGCGAGCACGCCCCGAATAGGGTTTGGGTCTCTGGGAAGAGGCACCTCCCGGTCCTTCTGCAAGCCACTCCCCTTCGAGTCCCAGGAGACGGCGACGGCTCACCTGCACGGCGCCCACCACCCCCTTGCCGGGCTTTACTCGCCGCCAGCAGAAGCCCCAGCCCCGCCTGGCATGCAGCAAGCACTCAGTAGTTGCACGCAGACTAAGGCAGGAAGGCCGTGGGAACACTGACCGGGGAGTCTGGTGCTCCCGGCGGGTGCCCAGCCGCCGTCTTCCCACACACTCCCTCCCTCCTGCCAAGGCCTCCGGGAGTCGGAGTCGCCGCCTGACTTCCCGCCACAGGCTTCCTCCTTGTCTGTCCTCCGGCCCCTCCCCTCTGGACGTCCTCCGGGTTACTTTTCGAAAGGGGGAATCTGGGTTCCAGACCGGCCGGGCCTCCGCACCCGGAAGTGGAGGCTGACTACGAGATTCTCAGTCTTACGCTCAGACTCCGCTGGGAAGCGAGTCGGAAACACGGTCCCGGGGCTGCGCGTCCGGCCGCACGTGGGTTCAGCTGGGTGCGGCCCCGAACCTTCCTTGTTCGCAGGCACCTGGGGACCCCACGGTCCCTCCCCTGGGGAAGCGCCATGCGGATTCTTGTCAGCGTCCCCGGGCGCTTGGGCTCCCCCACGCCGGAGCGTCTGTACCCGCGGAAGCTGCCTTTTGTGGTGCGCTAAGACCCCGGAGCTTCCCGTCACGGCAGACTCTGGGCTCTTTGTCTTTTCTGACCACAATGGCTGACGGATCAATGTGCAGCTGGGCTCCGTGGTGGCCCCGGCTTTGTTCCCGAATCAATTCTCGTCCCGCAGCGACTCAGAGCTCCGGAATCTTCTCTGCGAACGAGAGCACTCGTTTTCATCCCCTCTTTGTCTCGGTCCGAAAACAGCCCTCCGCTCCCCACCTCTCCCACGTCCCCTGCTTCGTATCGATTGCATTTTATCGTCATGAATTTTCACCCTCCTGTCTGTCGATACTCACGGTTTTGTTTTAAGCATTTGCTAATCTGGTTCTTCAAAATGTAGGTGAGGCCCAGGGCTGTCAGCCCGAGAGGGCCGCTCCGAACCAGCCCCTCCTGGCGGGGAAGGGAGGCTCCCCACCACCCTCCTTCTCCGGGGGGCATCCCGTGCATCCCTCCCCGCCCTGCGGGGCCTCTGGAAGCCAGAAAGCAGCAGGCTTGGAGGGAGCCGGGTTGATGAGGGTCACAGGACACAGCAAGGCAGGGCTCTGTTTGGACTCATGATGGACACGCGGAGCTGGGGACGGATCATCCCTGTCTCAGTGACGATCTCCAACGTCGATCACTTTGGCCAAGGCCACCTTCCCTGCAGCCCCGAGCCACACGCACAGAAGCCCCAGAGCCTGGACTCAGCCCGGTACCTGCTTCCCTCCCTCTGTTCCGGGGACGCGGGAATATCGCCTTCCTCCCGCCAGGAAGCCCGAGGAACTCGCTGCCGCTAAGCTTCGGCTAATGGCTTCCCAGCCCCGTGGCCCTGGGTCCCAGGGGCTCCCGAGACCACTGGTCTGCACGGAAGCGGGAGTCATGGCGCTCGGGAGCCACCGTGCCAGTCTCGCGGATACGATGCTTGATGGAGGCGGGCTTCTCGCCGACCGCACGCCCCGCTGCCACGCGGGAAACGGTGGTGGACGTGCCCCGATGCTGTTTTCTTCCACTTGGGCTTGTACGAACAAGTGATGGGCCAGAGCAGTGAGCAGGGAAAGTGCAGACGTGACGGTTGCAGGGGAGGCGCCCGCGGGACCCGAGGCCGCTTCTGCCGCCTGCTCCGGCTGCCTGGACGAGGATGCCCCAACCTGGGCGTCTCCGTCTCCAGCAAGTGTGTTTGCTGCTTGGGAGAGTGTTTGAGTTCTCTGCGCTGCCCTCCCCGAACACCGCCTGAGTCCCGGAGGCACGGGGGCGGCCCACGGGGACCGGGGGACAACACGGTCTCCGCAGCTCCAGGTGCAGTGGGCGAGGGAGCCCCCCCGCCCCGTGCTGACACCATCCACGGACCCCGCCCCACCCCCTCCCGAGAGCACCTCCTGCCTCCATCCCCCTGGGCCCTCTCCCCGTGCCGTGTGGTGGGTCCCCTCAGCCTTTAGGCCTTTAGGAAGCACCGGCCTGTGCCCTTCCTCCCCGCTGAGGGCCCCTGCCCCTCCCTGAGCTCGCAGGACAGTGAGGGGACGGCGGGACCCAAGCCGCCATCGGGGTGCCTGGTCTATCTCTCCCTTGCTGTCTCTCCCTGTCTCTGTCTCTCTCTCTTCCGGCGATATGTCCCTGCTGGGCATTCGGAAGGTCTCACTGTGTGAGCTCCAGCTCACCGGGCCTGCCGCAGCCTGGACGGCTCCCACGGGCCGTCGCCCCCTGGCACGCGAGCCCCGTCAGAGCCACGTTCTGGCTTCCATGTGTCACAAAATGTGACACCGTGACGCATGCCTACTGTGGACATGTTTTTAAGGGAGGAACAGCGGCTTCCAACCCTCACCCACGCCGGCCAGGTGAGCAGCTGCCCCCGAACCCACTAGTGGGCAGGATGTGGGTGTCCACATGCCGGCAAAGTTGGGCCACGGGGGCCACGTGTCCGCACAGAGCCCCCGCGCCTCAGACACACTGACGGCTCCAGCTGTCAGAATGGGGTGAGGGTATCAGACAAATTTTTGGCACAAAGTTGCAGCCACCAGTGTGTTTCTGTCAACGGGGTCCGCCGGCCAGAGCCCCTGGGGGCTTTTCATCCCAAACGACGTGGCGTCCGATCTCTCCACCAGCCCAGCCTGCGCCTGAAGCATGGCTGCTGTGGAGCGGGGAACCGGGCACAGCCACACCGGGGCAGGAGGGAGCAGGACCCCCGGCTGGGCTGACAGCCTGGGAGAGCCCCCGCCCGTGCCCGCGCCCTTGCTCCCTGCTGCTGAACAGTGGCCGGAGCAGGTGTCTGGGCAGCCGAGCCCGCAGGCCGGCCGCTCGTTAGAAAGAGGCAATTGGCGGCCCTTGGACTCAAATCTTGTTTCACCTGTAATTTAACGTGATTTTGAAGGGATGACTTGCGCTCCCCTTAGCAGACCAGGTGCCGAGACGAGAGGGTTTGAGGTGCTGAGGTTTTCCCCGAGTAAGCAAAACAGGAGGGCAATCCCAGTTGTTCTGGTGCAGGGCGTCCCTGACCCACTGGTCAGCAGCGAGGGGGCCTAATGAGGCAGGGAGGGGACAGGGCTCTGCGTCCACGGCCGGGGAAGCCAGCTGCGGAATCAGGGCACGGTTCAGGTGCCCTCGGACGTGACTTTGGGAAGGCCTATCAGAGGTGGGAACTGAGCACCTCCCAGTTTTCCGAGTACAGAAACAAGGGGCTCCGTCCCAGCCACCTGCCAGTGTGTGATGTGGGCCGGAGGAGACGCGTGCGGTTTTCCAGGGGCCTGGGCCTTCCCGTGTGCACCACGGGGCCGGAGACGGTGGCGGTGGGAGCGTTGGCGGGAGCATCGGCGGCTTCTCGGCCTGTGGCCCCTGGAATCCTAGGAGCAGAGCCTGACTCCGGTGACCGTGTCCCTCTCCAGAGGGAGGCACCCCCACCCGTCTCCCGAACCCCAGCAGGGCCCGACCCACATGTTCAGGGGAGCGCTCACATTTTGGTGACGGATTTGCAAAGTGTCCGGTGGGACAGAATGACGGCCACACCGTGTGTTTGGGTAAGAATAAAGCCCATCTTGTCTAGGTTCTTCACAAAACAAACCATCACTCCCATCATCAAATTTCTTCATGTAAAATTTGGGGGTGAAACTTGGAGCAGTGCGAGGAGGGAGCGGGGCTCCCCGTGGCCTGTGTCCCGGGAGACGGGAGGCCAACAGAGCTCTCCGTGCCTCCCTGACACTCCCGGTGGCCGACAGCCTGGCCGGCCCCGAGAACAGCCCCTCTCTTTGTGCAGCAAAAGGGACTGAACCCTGGGGGCTCTGGGCCTGACCTGCCGCCCCCCGACCCCGGTGGTCTCAGCCCTGCACTGGACATGCCATGCAGGGGTGTGGGGGAAGTCAGCTCCCACGTGGCCATGCTCCTAGGCATGCTGCATCCGGTGGGCGTGGGGCTGGGAAGGCTGGGTCTCTCCCTCCGGGTCGGGTGCTGCTGGTGCAAAGGGGAGAGAGGACGGGGACAAGGGACGGACGTGAGCCCAGGGATGATGGTGAGGGTGCGGGGAGGGCTGACAAAAATTAATACGGCTCCTGTAGAGACCGTAGTGTCCCCAAACATGCCCGTTGTTTTCTATTTATAAATAATAATCGCACATACTTAAATTTTATATAATTCATTCAAGTGAGGGTGGTAAGTGCTTTCCGATAATTAAAGTGGGAAGAAGCCCATTCTCGGATTTGAGGCCATGAATAAAAGTGACACTTCTCCGATTGCTGCTTGCCCGGTCACCGTTTACCCGCAGCCACGGGCACCTCTCAGGTAATTGATTGCTTCTCGCTGGGGAAAAACATGCAGGACGAGCTGGGCTTACCGCTGCCCAAGACGCCTCGGAGGAGACGAGGCAGCCGCTGGGTAGGGCAGTGCACAGTACGTTTTAGAGACTGGGAGGGCAGGACTCAGCGCACATTTGCTGGAGTGGCTCTCGCCTGGAGCCCCTTCCCAGCCGGCCATCCCCCCTCCTGGGCGAGGGAGCTAAGGGCGTTCTTTCCAGGCTGTCCCAGGGGCCGCTCCCCCCGGGGCTGCTGAAACGATGGCGCGTTGGGCAGGAGTGCCTCCCTCCTGGAGGCAGGGACGTCGCTTCTGTGGTCCAGCTGCCTGCACCACTGTGGGACGCCCCGACCTGCCACCTCGACCAGCATGGCCAGAAGGGTCGTCCTTGGGGCTGCCCTTGCTGAGACCCGAGTGGGGCAGCTGGATGCCCTGGTACTGGGAAAGGCGGCCAAGCCTCTGTCCGTGGTGCCCTCCTCGGCCTCTGGCTGGCGGGCGCCCTGCACTCGTGTTGGAAGAGCCGACCTCAGCGCCAGCCATTCAGGAAACTGTCCGTGTCGGTCTGAGGGACCTCACAGGGAAGAGAGACCCACCTCGCCCCGCCGGCAAGTGGGTCCCCGACCCTTGTTCTTGGCGCTGCGGCGTCTCCCGCCTGCGTTCGGCTCTCCTTGCTTGCCCGAGCGCCTTCTCCATGCCGGCCGCTGCTCTGGGCTCTCTAGGAAGCAACCAAGCACGAGGTCATCAGAAGGTGATGAGGACAGAACCGGTGGTCACGGATGGGCTTGCAGGGAGGCGACACTGAGCAGAGCCCTAGTAGACACAGGGAAGGTGGGGCAGGCCGTCCAGGCCGAGGGAGGAGCGAGGGCAGGACTTGCTTGGACTGACGGGAACGGCAGAGCCGTGAACCAGGCTGGTGGAGGACTGAGCGCGGTGCAGAGTGGAGGGCACAGGTCAGGGGGCCGAGTGAGGGGAGAGCCTGCGTTCTTGGGGTCCTGGAGGGTGCTGGGGGCTTCTGGAGGTCCTGGGGAGTCCTGGGGACCCTAGAGTGTTCTGGGAGTTCCTGAAGGGTCTTGGGGGGTCCTGGAGAGTCCTGGGGCATCCTGGAGGGTCCCGGGGGGCTTGAGCTCAGGACTTGGGTTCCATGGGTCATGTGGATGCTGTGTTGAGGACAGGCCGCAGGTCCTGGGAGCAGAGGTAGAACGGGGGGAGGTCCATTGTTCCAGGAAAAGGTGATGGCCTGGCCAGAGGGCTGATTGAGTTGGACTTGATTCCAGACGTGTGTCCGAGGCAGAGCAGAGCAGCAGGGGGCGGGGGCTGGGGGGCAAATGTGCAGGATGAGAGAGAGGTGGGTTTCGCAGGCGCTCCCGGAAGGTTGGGGTGGACAGAGCATGCCGAATTAGCCTCTGGATGGGCAGAGAGGGTGGGCGGGCCTAGCGATGCCGGCATCTAGGTTCCAACATGGTAACATGAAGGAGAAAACCCAGCAGAGAGGCTCCGACCCCCTTCAGAGATTGGAGTGGCCAGAGTGGGACACGCACACTGGGATCATTGTTCAGAGCTGCTGTCTGAGGCCGTGAGGGGGTCAGGTCCCGAGGCAGTGGCTGGGGTGGGCTTCACGGACCCTGGCCGAGGGCCACACCGCAGCAGACCTACAGGGGTCCAGGACAGGGATGAGGCTGTTGACTCCCAGTCCTGACAGCATCTGGTTCACGGTTCGGCCGTGGCCCTGCTCCCCAGACCACCTGCTCCCCAGACCCCGGCTCCTTGCTGACCAGCAGATGCCCGAGCCAACTGAACCAGAGCTTTGCCGATGGAGCTGGGAATCCGAATGTTCCAGAAACCCTACTCCCCTGCCCCTTCTCCAGCAGTGCTCGAGGGCCACAGCTCTGCACGTCCATCCTTTGGCTCCAGCTGCAGTGGGGGATGGGAAGTTCACCACGTGTTGATGCCGACGCCGTCCCGAGCAGTGTCTCCTGCGCTCACCGGCCCTTCACACATCTTTTGTGGACAAACGTCCATCCAAATTCTTGCTTGTTTTTAATTTATGTTGTCTTTTTTCCCCTTGAGTCAGGAGCGTCCTTTTCTACTGTGGACAACGTCTCTCGTTAGGTACGGGATTCCGAGCTTCCCCCATTCTGCGGATTCTTTCTCACTTTCTTCATGTCATTTAAAGCAGGAAAGCTTCGACCTTCGATCTTCTTGGTGGGGGGGATTGTGCTTTGTGTGTCACATCTATGGGATTGCGCCCAACCCGACATCATCATTAATGCTTACGTTTTCTTCTAAGAACATCATAGTTTTGGCTACGTACTTGATAGTCATTCCATTTTGAGTTAGTATTTTTTACAATTTTTACTTAAACTCAATTAGTCGACACAGAGGACGTCATTAGTTTTGGATGTAGAGTTCAGTAATTCATCAGGTGTGTCTAACGTCCAGTGCTCATCACATCACATATCCTCCTTACTGCCCATCACCCCGGTACCCATCCCCCCACCCCGTCCCCTCCAGCAAACCCTAAGGTTGTTTCCCAGAGCTGAGAGTGTCTCGTGGTTTGTCTCCGTCTCTGACGACCGCCCGTTCCATTGTCCCTCCCTTCCCCTGGGGTCCTCTGCGCCGGTTCGTATGTTCCACATCAGCGAAGCCACGTGACAATCGTCTTTCTCTGATGGACCTAGTCCACTCAGCGTAACGCCCTCCAGTCCCGTCCACGTCGAGGTATAGGGTGAGTGCTTGAATTAATTTTTGTGTGGCGTGAGGTAGGGGTCCAAAGTAAGTCTTTCGCATCATTCGTTGGAAAGATTGTTTCCCCTTTGGATGTCTTGGCCCTCACGTCCAAGTCAGTTGACCACAGAGTGTGGGCTTCTCTGTGGATTCCTGCTGTTCCAGTCTATGCCACGGATCCATCATCGGTCCCCGTGTCAGTGCCACACCCACCAGATTCCTGCGGCTGTGTAGTAAGTTCGAAATCGAGAAGTCCTCCAACTTCTTCTTTTTCAAGTTTTCAAGTGCAATTGCCTTTCCAGATCCTCTCAGTTTCTGTATGAATTTTAGGATCAGCTTATAAATTCCTGCAAATAAGTCAGCTAGGGTTTTGTTTTTAGGCATCAGGTTGAATCCGTAGTCCCATTTGGGGAATGTGGCCATCTGAACCACGTAATGTCTTCTGATCCAGGATCATGGGGAATCTTTCTACTTATTTGTGTCTCCCTTAACGTTTTCAACAATGTTTTGTAGTTTCCAGAGTATAAGATTTGAGCTTCCTTTGTTAAATTTAAATTTATTCCTGTACATTTTATTCTTTCTGGTCTATTATAAAGAGTTATTTTTTAATTTCGATTTTGGATTGTTCATTGCGAGTACTTGGAAACTCAATTTATTTTTTATATTGGTTTTGCATCCTCAGATCTTGCTGAGTTTGTCTGTAGGTTCAAATAGTTCCGTGGCGGCTCCTTCAGATTTTTCTTATGCAGCATCTTGTGCTCTGCAAATGGAAAAGTTTTATTCTTCCTCTCCAATCTGGAGGCCTTTTATTTATTTTTCTACCCAGGCCACCCTGGATGGAGTCCCTGGCACATAAATAAACAGCAGGCGGAGACCGGATGTCCTTGTCCTGTGTCTGCTGCTGGGGCGCGGGGCGCGGCTGGGGGCGTCTGACCGTTTGCCTTCAGGTGAGACGCCGGCTGGGAGGTTTCTGGGAGACGGGCTGCATCCGCTGGACGCAGTGCCCTTGTGTCCTGCTTTGCCGTGGTCTCCTTCTGTCATGAGGTGGTACTTAATGTCACACATGCTTTCTCCGCACACGTTGACGTGATCCTGTGGTTTCGTGGCTTCGTGCGTGGACGGGTGAGCTACAGCGATGGGTGATCGCTATGGTAACTGGAGTCTTGGGGAGACTCGCTTCGTGGTGCTGGTATTTTGCTGAAGACGTTTTCCACGTCTGCTCGGAAGGACGTTGGTCTGCGCTTCCCCTGCGATGTCCTTCTGGGCTCGGCACTAAAGTAAATCCGGCCTCCTGGGTGACCTGGGAGCTCCCCCGCTTCTAGTCCTTGAAGGAGTCTGTGAAGAATCTGTGTTATTTCTTCTTTGAGTATTCGGTAGAATTCACCCGTGAAGCCATGCGGTCCTGGGTGTTTTTATTCTTGCCGGTTCCCTCCCCTCAAAAAACCATTTCATTGTGGTAAAATGTAAATAACAAAATTTACCATTTTACTTACTTTTAAGCCCACAGTTCAGCCTTGTTCTGTCTCTTCACATTGTTGTGCACCAAACGCCCAGAATTATTATTCACCGAGCAGAACTGGAAAGTCTCTACCAGCTGAGCACTAGCTGCCCGCCGCCCCGTCCACGCTGCCCCGTCCACGCAGACCCCGGAAGCGGCCGCTCCGCCTCTTGTCTCAACGAGCTCGGCTGTTCTCGGCCCCTCGCGCCCGTCGCGGTGTAGGGTACTCGCCTGCCCACGGCCAGCCTGCTTACCTGGCACCGGGTCCTCCAGGTTCATCCGTGCGGTAGCAGGGGTCCCAGCGTCCTCCCTTTCTAGGCTGCGCCCCACTCTGGTCT
Source organism: Eira barbara (assembly GCA_020311275.1). NCBI lineage: Eukaryota > Metazoa > Chordata > Mammalia > Carnivora > Mustelidae > Eira > Eira barbara. The sequence goes on along the minus strand of JAHRIG010000270.1, from coordinate 2,156,684 downwards.
CTGTATGGACCGCGTCTACTTACCTCTTAACCCGCAGACGGTCACGTGGGTCGTTTCCACCTTTGGGATGTGGGGGATAACGCTGCCGCCAACGCGGGCATGCAATTCTCTTTTTGAGCTCCTGCTTCATTTCTTTGGGGTGTATACTCAGAAGTACGGTTGCTCGATCCCGACTGCACTGTCTTCTGCTGGGAATGCATCATTTTCCATTCCTATTCAAGGAGCCCAAGGGTTTCGATTTCTGTACACGCTGACCAACGCTTGTTTTCTCTGAGTGTGTCTGTGGTTTCCTTAGTAGCCGTCCCAGTTAGTGCGAGGTGGTGCTTCGCTGTGGTTTCTGTCTGTATTTCCCTCATAATTAGTGACCTTTTAGGTGCTTGTTGGCCATTCGTGTATCTTCTTTGGAGAAATGTCTGTTCAAATCCTTTGTCCACTTTTCAAATGAGTTGATTGCTTTTCCTTGTCCAGGTGTCGCGGTGTTTCACAGCTGCCAGACATCGACCCCGTCCCTGCTACCTGATTCACAAAGTTTTTCTCTCCTTCCGTAGGTTGCCCTTTCAGTCTGTTTTTCGTGTCTTTGAAGCACGGAAGTTTAAAGTTTTAAGGTCGTTCAATGTATCTGCTTTTACTTTTCTGCCTGTTCTCCTGGTGTCCCCATCGAGAAACAATTGCCGAACCGTCTGAAGCTTCCCCCACGGTTTCTTCTGAGAGAGTGAAAGTTTCAGGTCTTGTGTTCAGATCCTCGGTCCATTTTGGTTGGGTTATAAAGTGTAAGGAGAAGCTACGACTTCTTTCTTCCACACTTGGTGATTCCGTTTTCTCAACAGCGTTTGTGGCAAAGACTGCTTTTCCTCGTTGTGGGATCTTGGCACCTTGGTCGAGACTCATTCCAAGTCCACCGGGCTTCGTTTCTGGGCTCTCGGATCCGTCCCATCCGTCCGCATGTCTGTGTTTACTACGGGTCCGCACCGCGTGCCAGTTTTGCAACAACTTCTGGAGTCGGAAAGTGTGAGCCCGCCACTTCTCTTCTTAGGTTTTAAGATTTTAAGAAAATATTTGGGGTTCCTTGAGATTCCGTATATAGGACCGACTTTTTTTTTTTTTTTTAATTTCTGCAGGGCACACCATGGAATCTCACTTCGGGCTGTGTCGAACCCGTGGATTGCTCTGAGCGGCCATCTTTGGTTATTGACCCAACCTCTTCCGTGTTTCAGGTTGCGCATTTCCTCTCCGGGAAGTGTCTCTGTCCTCCCGAGCTTCCCCATTTTCTCTACGACTCCTGAAGTACTTGCTCACAGTGACTCATAATATTCTTTTAAAAAATCCTCTTTGAGGGGCGCGTGGGTGGCTCAGTGGGTTAAGCCTCTGCCTTCGGCTCAGGTCATGATCTCAGGGTCCTGGGATCGAGCCCCGAGTCGGGCTCCCTGCTCAGCGGGGACGCTGCTTCCTCCTCTCTCTGCCTCTCTGCCTACTTGGGATCTCTGTCTGCAAATAAATAAATAAAATCTTAAAAAAAAAATCCTCTTTGTTCCTGTAAGGCTGGTGGTAACATCCCTCTTTCACTTCTGAGTTTTGTAAGTGAGTCTCCTCCTGTTTTCTCTCGGTCGGTGAGAGCTGAGCATTTGTCGGTTTTGTCGATTTCCCCCAGTTTTCTATTCTCTACTTCACGGCTCTTTCCAAGCTGCACTGTGAACGAGGCGGGTGTTCGGGGGGTGGGGGCGAGCTCGCCTTCTCACTCACGAGGGGCCAGTAGGGTCGACGAGATCCCAGCGGCCCTCCCTCACCGGGCGTCTCCGAACTGGGATTCTGTCCCGCCGAGCAGAGGAGAGCAGGGAGGGGGCAGGGCGGGGGCCCCAGGCGCTCTCTGCTCTTACCAAGACTTGACAGATATTGTGAATAAATGCACCTTCACTTGTCCAAGTCCCTGAGGGAGATTTTGAGAGGCTTTAAATTAAAATTAACCATTTTCACCGGTTTTGGTTGTTTTACAGGCACACATCTTTGGTGCTCCTTCCTGCCGCTGCCGTTTTGAACGTCTGTCTACAGTCCTATTCGTCTTTCTATCATCAAGTGAGTTCAAATATCCCTGACGAGGAGGGGCGGAGAACAGAATGAGGTCACCGAAGAGGCGCAGAGTGTGGGAGGAGCCCCGAGAGGAGCCCTGAGGGCACCCAGTGTTTGGAGAAGGTGCTGGCAGGCCGGATGCTAAGGCCAGCCACGGCACCGAGCCGCCCGGGCGGTTGGCGGGCTGGGATGTGGAGCCTCAGGGTTTTAGGACCTGAAATGGGAATTTATTACTGAGGTCTGATGGAGAGGTGGCCGAGGTATTCTCGCTCCTGTCCTTGAGAATTACAAGTGAGAGTCCTGAGCAGCTCTCCACGCCTGCATGGGGGCCACCCTCCCATCCGCGAGAGCCAGACGAGGCGTCGCCGGGAGCCAGATGAGCTCCTCTGTTCTCTGCAGGGTCATGACGCCAGGCTTCAGCGTCAGAACCGTAGCATCAGGAAATTGAAAGAGGAAGGGACAAAAGGAAGAAGCCGGAGGCGGGGCAGGGGGGACAGGACACCCAGGGTCTCAGCACCCTCAACTCACGAGAGGCTCAGGAAGGCCCTGTGGTGGCAGCAGCAGCAGCTGGGACATGGCCCCCGGGCGTCTCCCCGGCCTGGACGGCTATTTTATACACAGTGTGGAAAGACCGATCCGTGTCCATCACTGGTAGCGGAATGCGGCCCCCCCAATCCGCCTTAACACACCGTGAGCCTCTTAGGAAGGGTTCTGTCTGATCTGACCCCACGTGCCGTACACCAAACACGGCCCAGCTGGCAGGGGGGAGGGCCGTAGGGAGGACAGATGCTGTTCCGAGCACAAGCTCGGGAGATCCGCCAGCCTGCGGTAGGCACCGTGGTCGCAGTGGCTAACAGGTCCCCTGTGATCTGGGGTGAAGGGATTGTGTCAGAGTCATCCCCGAAGATGAGGGTGAATGTCTGTCTGATGTGCCCCCAATACGGTGTGTTTTCAGCGGACTGGATGGGGCTGCCCCCAAAGGGCATTGTCTGGGGTTGTCTTGGGTCCCCGACAGCGGCGGGAGGGTATTTGAGAGAAGATCCTCCAGGAGCCTGAGGGCATGGAAAGAATCGAACGGAGTCGTCCAGAAGAAGAAAGCTCTGGGCATGTCGAGGGAATCGCAGGGAGCAATCCGTAGCTGCGGAAAAAGTCACCTCGAGGCGTTCGTGCCTTGTCGACGGGGAGCCAGGCTGGACCACGGCGCCGGCCGAGCAGGCTTGTGCGCAAGTGGGAGCCGCTTCCTGTTTGAGAAGCGCGCACGTGCGTGATTTCACTTCCTCTGAGAGTTTCAAGGGGAGGAGCACATTCTTCCCGCTGGTCCGCCGAGACGCGTCATGATTTCCTCCCGAGATCCACGTCGAACTAAAACTTAAACACGGATATTGACCGACATAAATTAAGGGCCACGTCAGATATTCTTTCCTCTTGTTCTTACTTAGATCGACCCCAACATTGGGCTGACGGTGCTGCGGGCCCCATGCCCGGCCTTGAGGACACGCCGCCTATGAACCAGGGCCCGTCTTGAGGCCAGAGATCCCTCAGGGGAGCACAAGCTCTGGTTCTGGGGGCGAGAGTTCAGCGTGAGAAACAGAGCCATGGAGGCCCGAGGACCTTCTGGCGAGTCTCCCGGGAAGATAGATGGTCTGAATGTTAAAAAAAAAAGGCAGACAGGACCCTACTCATACATAAATACATGTATTAGACAATATGCATACACTTTGCATGTATCTTGCTTTTGTCAAGATTTAATTGTCCTACAGGGAAATGTCTTGAATATTCTCGCTTCTTTGTTCCTTCTCGGAGAGTGTGAGGGGGAAACACATAAGATTTGGGATGAAAGTAACGAAGCAGAAGGCAGCGTGTTCCTCTCCCAATGAGAGAGCGAGGACCCCCGTCTGCAGCCGCCCCTCTCTCCCACACACGTGCTCCGGGGGCCGCCAGACGGTCACTGGCAACCGGCCCGGAAAAGCTCAGCTCCTTTCAAATGGCTTGGAGCAGATGAGCATTTCGGATGCTGCAATATTCTAGTAATTTATTAATGATATCGCACAGCAGGTGTTGGCAGCCTTTTTTTTTTAACGGGGGTGGAGCTTGTTTCCTTCCAGAGTTTATAAGCTTAAAGTAAAAACAGGAGAGTTAATTACTCCTAGGAAGAAGCAAACCTGCTTTCCCAAACAAGCGAATTTTCTAGAAATATATGTATAGTGTAAGAGAAGGGGGGCTTCTCTCCAGAAGGGTCAACCTTGGGCCAGGATGCGTGGGAGATATAAGGGGCAGAGGTGATGATTCATCCCACAGCTGTGTCCCAAGTGCCTGCTCTGCGTGGGGTGCTGTGCTGGGGGCCAGAAGTCTGTGGGGAGACAGCCAAGGCCCCAGGTTGCTGGGGTCCGCGTTTTAGCTGGGGAGTGAATAAGTCTTCTCAGGCTCATGAGCGGAGTCAAATACCATGGATCGGAGAGTGGGGCTGCAGAGAAGAAACCACAGAGGACCTCACACAGGCCACGCACAGTGGAGGTAGATACAGGGGACCAGCAGGTGAATGAGCATGGGGACCTCTTACCAGTCATTGGGGATATGGAGGGAATAAAGGCAAATGAGTACACATAGGACTAAATGTGTGGCAAACACGGTTTTCCAGTGGTTTGTGCCTATTATTTATTTAATCCTTTAATCTTCATATGGGAACACAAGTCATGAAGAGGAAACTGAGTCACAGACCATCCATGATACTGCCCCAATGTTTCACCACTGGATGTAGAGGAGCCTAGGCTGTAACCCAGAGGTAAGGCCCTGGAGTTCATATTCTGTGCAGAAAAGACTCAGAGAGATTATCGAGACCTGTGAACAGTTCCTATTAGTCTGTATGGTTATCCACCGGGGTGGTGTGCCGGCTCTCCTGGCCACTCAGGGGGTGAGGTCATGGCAAGGCTTGGAAGGATGGAGAGAATGGAAGTGATAGTCAAGGCAGAGGCCTGGAAGAAAGGGTGGATGGACAGATGGATGGATGGATGGATGGATGGTGGATAGAGGGGTGGGTGGGTGGGTGGATGGAGGGGTGGGTGGGTGGGTGGTGGTTGGATGGATGAAGTGTGAATCTACACAAGCCTACCAAATGCGTGAATGAGGATGCCCCTACCCAAGCATCTACACGCTGGGCTCTTTGAGAATTCTGTGCACCTCCCACCACACGCCCCTTGCACTTCCAGCACCTGGGACAATTCCTGGCCCCACGAGGACTCTGGATGCTGGGGTCTGGGCCGTAATGAAGGAAACGCAAGAGCTCATTCCTCCTGCTCCTCTGCACAGCAATCTCTCCCAGGACCCTTCGTTTATCCAGTCACGACAACAACCCTGGGAGGCAAGGGACACCCTCTGCGGACGTACAATTATGAATGGAATTTTACTAACACAACTTTATTTTATAAATGTCTCCATTTGAGCCATTCCCCGTAAAGCCAACAGAGGACAACAGAGGCAGGAAAGATGTGATGGACAAAATTTTGGGGCACGACTGTTGTTTTTTATAACAATTTTAGCAAACTTAAAACAGAGTTTTTTTTTTCCCCCTAAAGATTTATTTATTTATTTAACAGGCAGCGATCACAAGTAGGCAGAGAGGCAGCCAGAGAGGCGGGGGTGGGGGGATGGGGGGGTGGGATGGGGTGGAAAGCAGACTCCCTGCTGAGCAGAGAGCCTGATGCGGGGCTCGATCCCAGGACCCTGGGATCATGACCTGAGCCGAAGGCAGAGGCTCAACCCACTGAGCCACCCAGGTGCCCCTTAAAACAGAGTTTTAAACAAAATCTGCATCCACAACTTCTCACTGTCTTGAATGAGACCGGAGTAACCACAGGGACTCTGGGGACACACGTGGAGGCCCCCTGCCTGGCCACATCCCTGTCGGTGAGCTGGGACCTGCAGTCTGTGTGGGGTGGGAAGAAGGGGTCTGAAGGGGAACCCTGATGCTGGGGGATGGAGATGGGGTCAGCAGAACTGATCACAGGGACAGAGCACAGCCTCCTTCTTTCCAGTACAGTTTCAGAATTGGGGCATGACCCGTGGGACGGGCGCTTTGGGGTGGGGGAGGGTAGACACAGGGTTTCCCAAGAGCTGGGATGGGTAGTGCCTGTCATTCGTGGGTGTCTGGTCCCTCCCTCGTGGGGTTGCTCATGCAACGATAAGCCCGAAATAGTGTTCTCTCCTCTCCTGTCCCCAAGCTGTGCACCACAACCGCAGACTCGGGTTATCTCATGCTCTTCCAAGTGGGACGACGTGGAACGAGGGAAGGTGCGCTTCTGTTCCCTAAGTTGCTGGTGCCCCCGGGTTCGCTCGGCGCCGTGCAGAAGCCTCGGATGTGGCCCCAGAAGCCCGGTTCTGCAGCCTTGGATGCTGGGGGGCTGACAGACAATTTCGGTTTCCAGGCAACCGCTGAGTTTTCATAACCAACAAGTACGATACCACACGATAAATTTGTCAGATAATAATGCAGCTTTCCCACATCACCACATGCCGATCAAGCCCCAGAGAACTGCTTTGTAAAGGATGTGGGACCCGGCACTAAGCAAAACCCAAGGGACGCCATGTGAGGGGACAGAGGCCAGGCAGGGGTGGGGAAGCTCACGCCCACGTCCAGCTGCTTCCAGGCGGGTCCCACGGCTGAGTGTCTGTGGACGGGGCTGCCATTCAGTTGGGCATCTGGGGACAGATAGGCCGAGGGAGCCAGGTGTCGTCACAGATGCTGGCTTGGCCTCTGACCATGGCTGTGCTTTCCTATGTGGGGTTCTGTGCGTTTAATCTCCTCCCTCCCCTCCCCTTCTCCGGCTCTCCCAGGGGAGGAAGCATGCCTACCCGCAGGTTTCTACAGTCTCTTCAAGGTGACGGGAAGTCACGGTTCACATGGGTATGGCTGCTGTCATTTGGGGGAATGAACCGTCCCCCCGACCCAGTGTCCGCATCAACAGCTCTTCCACGGGGTTTGGGAATTGCCCTGTGGTGCCTTTGAACAAAATCGGATCGTCTGAGCCGGAGCTCACCAGGCAGCAGGAGGCCCAGTGTGGGCAGCAGCGTGAACGCGGCCCCCAGCCCGCACGCCACCCCAGGCCCCTGACGTCCTCCCAGAACCTTCCCAGGGGGGCCGGGGCTCCTGTCGGAGAATGATGGCCCTTCTCGGGCTTGCCGGGTCCTTCCCCACCTAAACCTTGGAGTGAGTTCTAGTTGTTTCTGAACGGCTTCGACGACTGGGGAAGCCTTTGGGTATTTATAGCCTCCATTAACACACCTGCAGTGTCTGCCCTGGGGAATTCCACCGTCGCTTGTGGTAAATTCCTCCTGGAGAGAAGACAGAGCCGTGGAGGGACGGGAAAAGGATCTAGTTACCGTAAACACTCAATGGCATTATCAATGTTAAGAAAAACATCGGAAGGTGTCGTCTGTTTTTAGTAAGATCCTCTGTGTTTCTCCTTCAGAGGCCCTGTCTCTGAGCCGCTAGTCCAGCAACAGCGGACATTCCCAGGCAGGAGAGTGCGTGTCATGCCCGGTGGAGGGGGCGTGGGGAGCCCGCCGTGGTGTGGACCCTGTGTCATGGCCGCAGGGACCCGAGCAGACCCTTCGCGGAGGGACGCGGGGGAGATGGCTCAGTGGTCCCCACGCAGGACGCAGCCCCCAATCTCCCCAGGATCTGGAAGCCTGTGGCGCAAGATACGGGACAGGAGGGACATCCTGGTGGCAGAGGGGGGACGCTCAGCATCACAAGGGGAAATAATGGACGTGGGTTGGCGGCATGCGGGGAGCACTTACCGTGAGCAGGTGCCGTGAGAGGTGACCGAGGGGCTCACGGGGACATTGGAAGCTGGTCCTCCCCGGCCTCGAGTCAGCTCTGGCCCCAGAACCCCGCAGCGAGCAGCACGAGAGCAGACTTACCTCCTCTGTCTCAGAGGCTGGAGGTCCAGGATCCAGGCGTGGGCGGGGCTGGCGTCTCTTGAAGCCTTGTCCTTGCTATGTAGACGCTGTCCCTCCCCGTGTCCTCACAAGGTCGTCCTTCCGTGTGTCTGTGGCCTGATCTCTTCTTAGACGGCTCCTGGCCAGGCTGGGTCAGGCCCACCCCGAGGGACCTCATTCTTCCTCGATCCCCTCAGCGAAGGCCTCTCTCTAGACACAGTCACTGTATTCTGAGGTCCTGGGGGCAAGGACTTGTACGAACAGAGTTGGGGACCTGCTCATCCCCTGGCACAGGGCTACAGACCCCCCTCTCTGCCCCGTCACTCTGGGGGGAGGCCCGCCGCCGCATGGCTGAACTGTCTCACCCGGCAGGTCCGCTCTGGGCCCTCCTGCTCTCTGACTCAATGACGGTCCCCTCGGCCTCAGCCCCCGGACCCCAGGAATACATTAGCGTCTCCTCAACGCAGGAATGGCTCCATTTCCCGACCTCGGTTCCCAGTCCTGCGACTTGGTGTCCCCATGTGCACCAACCCGCTGCCCCCTTCCTTGCGTTCTCTGCTCTGCTGACTGATCCCGTCTCCCAGATTCATGAGTTGAGGCTCTGCCCCCCGTGGTGACTGTACTTGGAGATGGGGCTCCGGGGGGCTTGTGTTCATGGACCCATCTGAGAAAGACGCCCAGCGAAGCACGTGGCATCACGCGACGGGGTGGGCAGAGCGAATGCGTGTCCGCCTGCGCAGCACGGGCCGTCAGGGGCCGTGGTGGGAACTCGGGAGGGAAGGCGGCCCAGCCGCCGGGGCGCGGGCGGGGGCTCCGAGTCGGCCCCTTTGGAACGTTGTCACGTCACCACAGAGGCAAGCTCAGAGTTCCAGGACGTCAAACAATCCTGCGTGGCTTGTTTTATGCCCAACAAAAGTCACTTTGGGCCGTTTGCTCTGACAGCTGGGGAAGCAATGCTGAGATCGACACACGAAGCGGGCCGTGGGCGCTGCGGCGACCAGCCTCGCCAGGAGTCAATAGCGCACAATTTAGATAATAGAACGTGAGTGCTGGCGGAGGCCTCGGAGGTCACCCTGCCTACCTTCGTTGAGCCGGCCAGGAAATTGAGTCCCACCGAGGGGCCCCGGCCCGGCCAAGGTCACCCAGCTGCGGGCCCGCTCCGAAGGGCACCGCCCCCCCCCCCCCAGCCGGGTGCTGGGCCTGCGGGTGTCTGCGTTAGCGCCAGCTCCTGTCTGCCCCGAGTCCTTGAGGCCCAGGTGTCACTGCACATTCTCGCTGACAGGCTGAGTCCCGGCTTCATGCGGTGCCCGCTGCTCCCCGATCCACAGACCTGGACAGACCCGGACAGACGGGCCTCCCTGTCCCCGCGATGGGGCGCCGGGAGCCCCAACGCCCATCAGAGGAGGGACCTGGCGCCGCTGCGGGAAGCTCTGACAGTGACCGAGGGGGGGGTCTTCTCCGCCCACACACGCTCTGGGCTTCCTCCTCCGTCTGCCCTGGGCGTCCCCATTTCAAGGAACGTTTTGGGGCCCTGGAGAATTCAGGCTCATCACGGCCACTTTTTGAGACCGGCGGGCTTTGGCCAGAGTGTGTGTGTCTCAGTGGGACGTACCGCGGGCGAGCATGTGCCTCGACTCTACGAGCGGCCCAGAGCCCCTCCGGCGGCTTCTCCCAGTGACTCGAGAGCGGCCGGAGTGTCGTCGCTTGTGTCGGTGAGAAGCAGAGGCTGAAGCCCCAGTCGGGGCAGACAAGGGTTCCACCCGTGCTCTTGTGGAATCCAGGGGGTCGGGACAATAAAGCCGAGGGACGGGGCAGGCGGGGGCAGGGCTGGGCCTCTGCCGCGGCTCCCAGGGAGTATCGTCACGGTCACCGTCACCTGGTGTGAAGAAGGGCTGGCCCCCTGGAGTGGGAAAACAGCGGGTTCTCTGGGTGATGCGCCTGTGTCCCCCTGACTCCGCCCCCGGGGCTGCCGGCTCCTTTCCCCACAGGATGACACTGTTTCATCACATTTTATCGCCGTGACAACCCACAGAGGCTTGTAACCGCCTGCACCACACGCTGATTTATTATCTTAGATTAAAACCACCCTCCTTCCTCTGCCTCTGGGGAAGCATCGTTGCGTGGAGACCCGTGGCCAGGCTCCCCGGCCGGCCCGCAGCAGCGATGGCATCAGGGGCTCTGGAAAGAACCAGATGGGTCAGCAGGGCAGTGGCCCCTGCCTGGTGGTGGTGCCTGCAGGTGCCTGGGGCTGGGCCCCGCCCAGCACCCTCACACCCGACCCTTCCCCTGGGGCTTGTGCATATGCTTGTGTCTAGGGCTCTCCAGAAAACCCTGGTGGGATCGTGCAGATCACACGAAGAGCCGAGGAGGGAGGGAAATAGGAAAACCGAAAGGACGAGCAGAGCGGCGAGGGGACGAGGGGACGGTGCTCCCCGGTGTCGGCGCTCCGGAGAAGGGCAGGGGAGCCTGCGGGTCCCGGGGGGCAGCCCCGGGCTCACACTTCCGTTTACTCATTTTTCCATTCGAGCCTGAGGCCAGGCCCTCCCGCACAGAGTCCCCGCCCTGCAGAGATGCAAGCCTCGGGCCAGCAGAGGGGACTCCGCGCGGCCCCATGTGAGGGCAGAGGCACCACGAGCTGGACAGGAGACGCAACCGGGAGCCCCAGAAACTCTGTGTGCCCAGACCGTGCCGAGCCCGGGGAAGCAGGCCGGGGAGAGCCCGTGTGAGATGCAGAGGCAAGCCTGGAGATGGTGCAGAAGTCGCAGGGAACCCCGGTTCTCGGCACGGAGTCGCGATGCCCACAGCCGTGATGCCCACAGCCGCGATGCCGCCGGAGGCTTCGTTCTCTGCTCGCTCCGTGCTCATGGTCTTTGCATGGGGTTCCAGGTGAGGAAACGGGGAGCAGGCCACGGGGCACGTGGGAAACAGCCGTCCCGAGTGCCTGATGCAGAGGCACGCTGGCCCCGGTGTCCCCTAAAGCCCACCATGATGTCTCCGGGGGTGGGTGCTGGCGGTCCTCACGCCCACGCCTTTGAGGGGCTCTGGCCGGTGCGGGGCTCTCCTCACGCACACGCACGTCTGAAGGTACCTCTGGGAATAGAAACAAAGGAAACGTCCGGAGTTGGTGAAGCCGGGAGGGGCGTGGGCTGAATCCAGCCGCATTGGGGGGTTTTGGGCTCTTGGACCCAGAGAAACACGCCCACTCGTGGACCGGGCATGCGGAGAAGGAGCTGTGCGCAGAGCCGTGGACGGGGGCCACGGACGGGGGCCTCGGACAGGGGCTGGCAAACAACAGGCACTCGGCTCCCACCACTCCGGCGGGTGGCCGTCCGATCGGGGCACGGCGGTCAGTTCCGGCTACAGACGGCATCTCCTGGCTGTGTCCACACACGGTGGACGGGAGCAGGCCTCCCTTTTGTAAGGACAATGATCCCGCCCATCAGGGCCCCACCTCCGACGTCTTCGGGTTGGGATTAGGATTCCGACAAGGGAACTCGGGGGCCCCACAGGGACACAGGGCGCGGCTTGCAGCAGCGTCTGCGATGGCTGCCCGGCAGGTTAGGGAGACTCCCCAGACCGTGGCCGCAGAGAGCCGGCAACCTGGAGGGGCCCCCGGAGGCAGCTGGGTCACCCGCCAGGGGCCGGCTCGGGGCCGGCTTAGAGAATGTGCAACACGGCCACTGCGCCCTGAGCACCCGGAGGTCATTTGTGGTCGACCCCTTCCTGTCGGCGCAAGACGCCCTGGGCCTCCAGCAAAGCTGTGAGAAGGAACATTTCACACCGAGGGGTACGGGGCCTCCATTTTATCGGACTAGAAACCTCTCCGCACGTCAGGAAGCACCAAGCACATGGCACACGTGTACGGACAACTCGGGAACCAAGTACTGGTGACCCGTGGGGTCCAGTGCGGTGGGAGGAGGGGTCGTCGGCAGCGCGTGTGAACGCACACACGGTGCACACGCGGTCCTGCCCCGTCGTAGCACGGAGGTTACACCTGGCCTCAGAGACCGCACATGTTTCCACGCGCGGATCAGTCATTTCTCCGACAAACGGTCACAAGTCACGCAAACCCGGGTCCGGCGGCAGTGCCTGTGGACACCCACGCCCGTCTCTCGCCTCCGGACACTCAGATACCTGCTTGTTGTCCGTCTTTTTTTTTCTTTCCTAAGATTTTACTTATTTTAGACAGACAGAGAGAGAGAGCTCATGGGGTGAGGGGCAGAGAGGGAAGCAGGCTCCCCGCTGAGCAGGAGCCCGACGTGGGACTCGATCCCAGGACCCCAGGATCGTGACCCGAGCTGAAGGCAGATGCTCAATGGCTGAGCCCCCCAGGTGCCCCGGCTGCCGTCAGGCACGTCTGATCAACGAGACACGATATGTGGCCAAAGCGGTACTTGGAGGTACTCTCACGGCCTTAAAGTGTAACGTTAATATTCTCCCGCCTGAGGAATTTAGGACAGTAGGGGAATCCTGAAGAACACAGGAGAGAGGAAGCAATTTTCACACCCTGAAATGTGAGTGTCTCCGGGAGCCCTGACGGGCAGGGAGCCGAAGCACGGTTACGGAGTCGGGGCGGGTGTGTCCACACTGTGTAGTCCCGTAGGTGTAGACGGGTATGTTGGGAAAAGGCTGGATGTGATTTCAGAAAAGCGTCGTTATCCAGCTGAGCCTGGGAGGTGGAATCGCACCAGGGCAGCGGCCGAGCAGGGCCCAGTGTCCTGCACCTGAGGGCTCGACGTGGGAGGGCAGCCGAAAGGCCCGGTCCCAGCTGCAGGAGGACGGGCGGCGAGGATGGCCCGCAGCCGTGGCCACGGGCACTCCGGGATTCACGAGCACTGTTTACCCGCGGAGATGGAGAATTTGCAGAAGCAAGAGGTGTTGGTGCAGGATGCCGTGGCCCTGACGTCCGCAGGGCGCCAAGAGATGATCCAAGAGAACCGGAAGGGTGGCTTCCGCAAGGCAGGTTTGAGGACGGCAGGAGGGCTGGGGCGCGGCGTCCCTGCCAGTCCCACTCCCCTAGACAACCGGTCCACCCTCCTCAACCTCCCCTGCTTCTGGTTTTATGGGGGAAAAGCCTGTGGCCCCGACTTCATCCCCTGCTGCCCCAGCCCACGTGCCCAGGCTGAACTCCGTCCTGCAGAGGGTCTCCTTTCTGGATCTTTCCATCCTCGACGTCCAGTCTCTTAAGGGGCTCCTGTCCCTTTGGGTCCCTTCCAAATGTGCCTTGTTCACGATGCTGCATTTGCCCCTGGACACCCACTGCTTTTTTTTTTTTTTTTTGGTAATTGTTAATCATTACCTGCCCCCCCATAAGATACACGAAGGCGAATGACTCTGAATTTTCAGAGCTTCATCTCGACAGTCCACCCCCGTGTAAGTGAGTGTCCGTGCCCCGCTGGGTGAACGGACACCTGCCTCTCCTTCCGCCCGGTCCTGGCCCACGGTCAGCCCCAGCGACGTCCCCACTATCCGGTCATGAGAGTCTCTGACCCCAGCCTTGTGGCTCCTGAGTCCCCACTCTCTGGGAGGGGCTTTGGGGGTTCCCAGAGCGCGCGCCCCACATGTGCTCTCCGTCCAGCTTCTAGGAAGCTCGTCTGAGTGTCTAGAAAGTCACTCGGGAGGCTCCCTCCACAGGAACAAGCGTTGCCTCATTGAGATCGAGCAAATTCCTATTGACGGCAGCGCTATCTCGGAGAAGCCCACCGGGCTGGTGACGAAGGCCTGACAGCTGGCCGAGTGCGCGGTGGCCACTCCGGAGGCTGGCGGCCTTGCCCAAAGGGGGCAGTGGATGCCCTGCGCAGTGTCCTCTGAATTCACCCGCTGCGCTGTGGAGGCTGGAGTCTTCCAGCTCTCGATTCTGTGATGTCTGCTCTCTGCCTCCGGGGCCAGGGGCCGGAGACTTTCCTCCTCGTCTCCCCCATTCTGATCTCGCAGAAGACGCCTCCTCAAAGCTCAGCGGCCGTGAAGCTGGGCGGCGGAGGGCGCGCGTCTGTTCCGCCCTGGCTGGGCACACGGCTTCCCGTGGGAGCGTCCACGCCCAGCGCCGTCCTGCCCAGCGACCCGCCGGGGGCTGCCATGCCGGGGGCTTCCGCGAGCGCATATCTGGAGGCGTAATTCCCCAATCTGCTCTCGGGCTCCAGCGCTGCGGGGTGAGGGCTGCACGTCTGGGTGATCAATGAGAACCTGCCTTCCTGCCCTTGTCTCTGGGTGATGTTTTATTTAACGAGCAGGGAAACGGGTCTAACCAGGATGGAGACGAGCGAGCGCGGCAGCCAAGCAGGCGGGTCCCCGTCGGCACGCGGCTCCTCCCTGCTCAGCGCCTGGCACGGGAAGTGCTCCCTCCGCGGGAGCACGGGTGCCACTGGAGATGCTCCCAGCAACGTCCCCCAGGCCCCGCTGCAAGACGACCCTCCCGATCGTCCCCGACATGCCCGCCACTGCCTGTGGCCGTGCCCAGCGCAACCACCCACCCAGCATCCCTGCTGCATCTGTGTCCACACGAGGGCTCACATGCCACCGGCAGAAGCTTCTAGAAGGTTGTGAAGGACGTGGGCAGAGCTCGCAGATGATGAAGGAAACCTTGTCTGCCTGCTCCATGCCCAGTCCGCCTGCACGTCCGTGTCCCTGCTGGACTCCGGTGGCCCTGCACTACCAGCCCTTTCCCTTGGGGGAGTCCCCTGAGACCCTCACCGCAAAGGCTGTGCTGCCACCCACAAAACCCACATCTGACTGGTCGCCCTGTCCTGCATTTTGGGGCGAAGCTCCACTTTCCCTAGGCCGCATTCTGATCACCTCCGAAACGGCATGGGCAGCGTGCCAGGAACAGGTGGCGTTTCCCGGGTCCCCGTGGAGACAGGGACACCACAATGTGTGTCCGCTTGTGCGTCAAGCTCGTCCCTCTCTGCTTCCCCGGTGCTTCCCCCTCCCGGACCCTTTGCAGAACGGAGGGTTTCCCAGCATGGCTAGTGGGGTCTCTTCCCCAGGCGGCAGGGCCGCTCGCGGTCCCCAGCAACCCCGGGTCCACCCACGGCCCGTCCCGTCCTGTGGCCCTTCCCCTGCTGCGCTGTGAGGCCTCACGCCCTCCCGTCGCTCCGTCCCTCCAGGAGGTGGGCTGCCTCAGGCCCGGAGCCCCAGGGCCACACTGTCGCTGACCACGTCTGAGCCACGTGGAGCAGACACTTGCTGGCCGGGCAGGGCCTACGGCACAGAGAACCGGGGGAGGAATGGTGAGGACATTCTTAGGATAAGTTCCACAAACAGAAAACAGACACAAGCCCCAGGCAAGGGCCCGTTTGGTGGACGGAGGGCCTGTGCTGACGGGTGTCCAGGACCGGCCACATTGCCCGTGGGCATCTCTTCAGCCCGACTTCCGCAGCACAGCAGCCGTGTCGTGAGGGCGGGGAGGTCCGTCCCCATGTGCCCCTCCCTGGCTCGGGCCCGGGACCGGGACTTCAGCCCCTGTGGGAGTGGCCGTGCAACCTCCTGGAGTCAGACGTCCCCTGGGAACCGGAGTCCGCTTCCAGAGGGAGCCGGCGGCACGAGGGTTCGGTGCAGCTCAGAGCCTGCCCGCCGGCGAGACCTGACTCCCCCAGGCCACGTCCCCCCGCCCCCGCCGTCGAGGTCCCGCGTGCGCCTGCCTCTGGGTGCTCTCAGGGGGCTGTGGTGGGCGCCGTGGCTGCTCACCGGGAGCCGATCGCCCGTGTTAGGAACAAGGCACTGACGTCCGTCTCCGCCGGCAGCGGCACTTGTCAGACCTGCCAGCCTCGCACTCACGGCGCTGCCCCTGACATTTGGGGGGCGGAGGGACCCGAGGTCTCATCCTCTTCCTTCACGTCCTTGTTTCCAGTCTGTCAGGGCGGCTGCGACCTCTGCAGGGGCCGAGACCCCCGGAACCGGGGCCAGGGTCGGGAGGAGCGGTGGGCTCTGGAAGGAGGTCGACACCGAGGGCCGGTCCCAGACGTGGGGAAGCCTGGGGTGCTCCGCGTGGCGTCGGTCTCCTTCGCCGTGTTCCCTCACCTCCGGTGACTCTGGGGCAGGTCTGCTGTCCCCGGGCCCTGCCCCGGTGGGAGGCGCCTCGAATGCGGGGTCGGCCTCGGGCACACTGAGGGCCGACACCTTCCAGCTTCTTACTCGGCAGGGCGGAGCGTGTGCGGCCGGGGAGGGGCGCTCAGCGGGAGGCTGTGTGGGGAGGGAAACGGCAGCCACGAGGTCCTGGCGTCCTCTCGGGTGCCGTGCCGGACGCAGGTCCTGGGGTTCTGGGGAGGGACGTGTTAACAAGGGAAGTGGCCGCAGCCTCCTCGCTCGGCGGGGGCATCGGCACAGGGGCCGGCCCCCTGGGACAAGCCAGATGGCATCTCGGGGGACTCGACCACATCACCGCCGCGTGCCCACAGCTGCAGCGTGCCCCGGCCTCCGGCTAACACAGCAGTGCTGCTGTTTGTAATGCTGACCGTCGCCGAGCAGGGCGCCAGGGACATGAGGACCAAATGTGAGCCGATGAGCGGGACGCGGCAGGGAGAGCCGTGTGGCTGCGCCCGCCCTCCCCTCCGCTTGTGTCTGTGTGTGGGTGCCCGTAACTCAGTGGCTTTCCGTTCCGTTGCAGGACAGCCCGGGGAGGCCAGCCTCCCTGCCCCGATGGTTCTGATTTATTCCTTCTTTGACCGAAGAAAGAGAAGGCGTATCCGTGTTCCCGATGAGCCGTGTTTGCTGTCCGGACCCTCAGACGGCGTCATCGCTCCACGTGCTCCCCGGGTGCGGCGTGCGCCTGCGTGTCTCCCTGGGGGGCGGGTCACGGTGTCACCCTGAGCACCGTCACCGTGCGCCCGGCTGCGTGAGGGGGGGCTGACCCTGTGCCGGTCTTGGGGTGCTCAGCCGTGTCCTGGCGGGTGCCTCTCTGACAGGTATGAGGAAAGATGAATCCAAGGGTCAGGCCCCATGTGGACAGCTCCGGCGGGCGCGTGGAAGGTGGGAGCCTCCCTCACCTCATGGCCGTCCTGGATTCCTGCCGGTCCCGGGGTCCACGCACCAGGCGTCCTCGTCAGCACCGACGGACCCTTGGAGCCCTGGTCTGTCCCTCTTCTTGGCCAGCTTGTCAGCCCTCGGGGACAGGAGCCCCCAGAGACCAGCACACGCCTGTGCTCCTGCCCAGCGGCGGTCGCGCGGAGGGTCAGAGGGTGCTGTGTCTCCTCCATCCCACGGAGAGCCGTGCTCTGTGGCGGGCGAGCACATCTGCCGAGCGTGGGAGGATCTGGACACCACGCGGCCACATCGACAGGGTCCGGGTGCCCGATGGGAAAGACGCAGTCAGTGCCTCGTGTGTGACCTGCACAGAGCCCAGGGCTCCTCGAAGGCTCCCTGTGAACACGTGTGGAGGGAACAGGCACAGGGACACGTTGGCTGGACCGGCCTGCCCTGGGGACCTGGGTCTCCCCTTCCCGCTGCAGCCACACGGCCTCCAAAATCTCTGTGATGGGGCCACCGGGGTCAGAAGACGGGGACACAGCTGGCGTCGTGGCCTCTTTCAGGGTCGCGGCAAGGTGGACCCCTTCTCTCCAGGTGGACTGAGACACACGCAGACCCTCCAGCCTCCCTCATGTCTTCCCGGACGTCCTCCCGCTGCCCCGGTTAGGGCTTCCCCTCCCAAAGCTCACGGCAAGGAGGCTTTCCGTTTGCCGGGCTCAGCTTCCCGCCTCCTGAGACGGAACGGCGTGGGGCAGGCGTGTTGGTGGGACTCTGCGTCCCACCCCGTCAGCTGGTAATGCAGAGGGCTGGGGCTGGGGACCCTGTGCCTCCCGGCCCCGGTCGGTGCAGCTGGGGCGTCTTCCTCCCCTGCACGCCGTCACCCCCGGCCCCTGGCGTGGGATGGGATGTGGTGCGCCAGCCTCTTCCAACAAGACCCCGTCCCCAAGATGCCCCAGGGATGTGCTGGGTGGCTGGGACGCTCTCAGCGTCCGGGTCCAGCCGGGATCCAGGCCCACGAGTGGCTCACGGGCTCTTCCCGAGCCTGTCGCGTAGGACGAGCCCACGGTCCCAGGCAGGCGACAGAGGCGGGTGATGGGCCACCGCCGGGCGGGCAGCGTGGGGGACGCCGTGATGAGTAACGGGTCTGGGGGGTGCGGGGTCGAGGAGAGCCTGGTTCTGCTCCCCAGCGACAGCGGTGCCCGGATGTCCTTGCACGCCTGCCTCCGCCGGTCACTGCTTCACACTTGTTTCTTCTAATTTCTCCAGCGTTTCCCTAATTTCTCTACCGTCCCCACCGTCTCCCGGCACAGGTATCAGAAACATCACGACCCATGACCAGCACCCTGCTGTGCTCACCCGGCGCCCGTTTGGCAGACATGGTGCCCCCCGCACGAGGCTCCTGTGTCCTGCACCCCCGACCAGGGGCTCCGAGCTCCCACCCTGCGGGCAGCCCCAAGCGCCATTCCCGGGGCGCCGTGTCTGCCAGAGCAGGGCTTCCTCGTCACCGGGGCTTGGGCGCTGGGTGCTCTGTCTGCAGACACAGCGGTGGTTCCCGTGATGGTCACGGCCGCGACGTGCCCAGGCCCACCACGCAGAAGTGCACAGCTGGCGTCTGTCACCGTCACCGTCACCGTCACCGGTGTCCATGGTCCAGGACATGTCCCTGCTCGTCCTGGGCTTATCCTTCTTGTTTTCCTTCGGCAAATACATGTGTGTCTCTGTGTCATCGTGTGTGTGGTCCTTGTGTGGCGGTGGCCGTGTGCATGCTTGTGTGTGTGGCGGTGGTCGTGTGTACAGGGTGGGCGGCTCCACCCCCACAACCCCAGCCCTCCTCCCTGGGTGGACCCCGGGCTTTGGTCCCGTGGAGTCAAAGACACAAAGAAGATGGTGCATCTTCCGAGGGAGCCGCTCACACTAAGATTTGGGGTCGGGTGTGTGGACGCTGAGCTGTCCCCTCCGGGGGACTGTGCCGATGCTTATCTCCCTGGGTTGGTGGAGCCGGCCTCCCTCCCGGTGGTACACAGCACTGGGGTGTCCCCAGTCCAACAGCTGCTGTGGTTTGCACATCTGTCACTGAGGACAAAGCTGGCATGGCCTGTCCCGAGAGCGTCTGGCCCCTTTGGGGGAAGCTGACGTCCCTGTCCAGCCTCAGCTGCATCAGGCTTCCGGGTGATGGAAGCATCGTGACCCCTCGGCTGGCCGGCGTGTGGGCCACATTCAGATCCCGGGCCGGTGCCTGGCTTGGTCCTTCCCTCCCAGCACGTCCCAGCTCCATGCTGGACTCGGGGTCCCCCTGCCATCCCGGGGTGGTCTCCCATAAACCTGAGACCTCTCTGGGTGTCCGAGGGTCTCGCTGCTTGTCCCCAGGTAAGTTCAAGGGGACCTCTGACCTCTTGGGACTCAGCCTTCTTGGAAGTTTGTGGGAGAGCCCTCGTCTAGGGTCTAGAGCCAGTGTCCTCCCCCTTTCCCAGCCCATGCGTTCAGGCTTAGACCCCATTCCTCTTGGCCGTCTTGGGACCCTGTCCCTGTGGCGTTTGCTGACCTGCTGCATCCTTGGTAATGGGGTCTGACAAGTCTGCAGGCTGAGGTCATGGGGCTCTCTGCAGGGATGGGAAACCATGCTGTCCTGCAGGGCTCGGGGTGCCCTCGGTCCTGCTTTACATCCGCCGGAACCGGCCAGCTTTCCATTCTACCCATGCAGGGGGCTGCAGTGCCTCCGAGACTCCCGCCCCGAAGAGGACCCAACACATCAATGGCCTGGTCAGCAACGCCGGGCTGGTCCAGCAGACTCCCAGCCCTCAGGAAGGCAGGCTGTGTGCTCCGTGGGGCGCTGGGGCTCCAGCGTGGTGGGGGTGGCCCGACAAAGGGACTAGAGTGTGGGTCCAGACTCCGTGTTTGCAGCGGGTCAGGCATGGCCGGAGCCCCCGGGGGTCATTCCAGGAGACTGTTGCTCGCAAACGCGAGATTCCACAGAGACACAGGCGGCGGGACGTGCCCCATAACCGGGGCAGAGGTCCAGCGAGCTCCACGGGAAGGGTGCCTCTTCCACTCGTGGTCGTTTGGAGGCGGGCTGGGCGGCTAGCGGGACGCCGGTCCCCCAAGGACAGGGACGTCTTCCTTCATCAGCCCTTTACCCCGTGGGGCCGTGGGGCCGTGTTGAGCGCCGCCCATGCACAGCAGCACCCTGGAAACAGACGCGTCCCCAGTGACGATAGGACGTGCGCCCACGTCCACCAGACAGACTCAGCAGGACCAGAGGGACGCGCACACAATTGTCACCTGGCCCGGGGGGGGGGGGCGTATGTGTGCCTGTGCGTGTGCAAGCGGGGGTCGGCGTTCGCGGGGACCAGGCCGCAGGGCCCACACCTCCCTGCGTGTCTCGGATCCGAGCTCGGGAACCGCGCATGAGGCCTTGAAATCCGAGAACCTTCAGCAGCTGCTGGGGTGTGACCGCTTCTGACCCCAGTCCGGGTGGAGGCCCCAGGGCACGCCGCGTCCCCGTGGCATTTGGCACCCTCCTGGGAGGCCCCGTGCTGGCAGGGCTCCTGGCAGCTGCCTCTGCGTCCCGGCGGCTCCGCTGGCCCTCGCTCCGCTCTGTGAGCTCGTGAGCACCGTCACTGAGAAGCTCTGTTGGCGTTTCCCTGGGGCTGGAGGGCGCGAGGGCCTTTTCTATTTTCAGTTCTCTGACGCAGCCTGTCTAGAGGGTGTGAAATCAATCTGCCTTTGATTTCCAATAAATTCTGACAGCTTGAAATTCAGATTTCCATCAGAAACACGTAGTTCCCCCACTTCTTACGTGTGTCCCGGGGCAGAGTCCCGTCCGGAGTCATCATCTCATGGCAGTGCCTGGCCTCTGCGTAGCTTCCTGTGACACGGAGCAGCCACGGTAGTAGCCACAGATACGGGGAGGAAGGAGTCTCAGAAACCCCTGGGCGGGCGCCCACCTTCCCCACAGCGGCTTGCCACCTGGAGCCAGTCCCAGGGTCGTGGCGTGTGTCCCATGGATGGGTGGCCTGATGGTGTGGTGGACGCACGACAGCCCCGTCCCTTCTCTAGACCCCGACCCCACGGCCCGCCCTCACCGTCCCGTGTCCCACTCGGCCGTCTTGGTCTTTTTTTCCTTGTCCTGCTTGTTCCAAGAACCTCTGTCCTTTAAGCAACAGGGGACCCGTTTCTGGAGGTGACAGGGGTGCAAACGGTAAGAAGGTGCATTTCCTGATTGGGGTCATAGGTCAGTCCGAGGGTGAATGAACCCAAGAAGCCTGACTGTGTTTTGCCTGCGCCCCCTCACCCCCTGGGCCCACGTGAGCTCTGCACCTCCCCCAAGACCTGCGCCTGCCTCCCCACCCTCTCCCCTGCGCCCCCTCCCCCTGAGACCGGCCGCCCTCCCCCTGGTTCTTAGAGGGGCCTGGGAGGAGACAAGTTCCTGAGCAGAAATCACCTTGAACTCAGACGTTGTCCTTGGAAAGGGGGGCGTGCAGTGCGTGGGGCAGGGGTGGGGGGTGCGGACAGGGAGCGTAGGGGCGTGGAGTGGGGGTCGGAGGCGTGGAGTGGGGGTGGGGTGTAGACGGGGAGTCGGGGTGTGGAGCGGGGGGCAGGGTGAGGGGTGGGGGCGTGGAGGGGTGCTGGCCCAGAAACTGAAGCGACTCCGCCTCCCAGCCCTTGGGGAACGGGAACGGGTCGTCCTATCCCAGGGCTTCGTCGGGATGGAGCCTGCGTCTGACACCGGTGCCGGGGGCGGGGGTCCTCGTGGGCCCCTCCCCACAGGAGCGGTAACTGCACTCGTGGTCCCCATGCGGGTGGCTGTCCCTGAAGCCAGTGGACAAGATCCTCTATTTTATTATTTAAAAAAAATTTTTTTTTTTAATTCCTTTTCAGTGTTCCAGAATTCATGGTTTATGCGCCACTCCCAGTGCTCCCTGTGGTCCGTGCCCTCCGTGATGCCCGCCACCGGGCTCCCCCGTCCCCCGCCCCCTCCCCTCCAAAACCCCCAGTTAGTTCCTCTGAGTCCACAGTCTCCCGTGGTTCGTCTCCCTCCGATCCCCCAACTCCCTTCTCCGCTCGGGAAGATTCTCTCACTTGAGATTTGTTTTCTAGACAGGACGCTGGTCTGGCTGTGAGATCCGGGGGTGCCCGAGAATCATGAGTTGGGCATCGCGGGGTCCACCCGGTGGCAGTGGCTCAGACACGTGTCCTGACGGATGCTGCGGCCTAACGACGAGCAGGCAGAGCCAGCAGGGGGCTGTCGGGTCCTGGGGGGACGGACGCCCGGACCCGCTCCGCCGCTCCCCATCCCTCCAGGGGCGGCCGACCCCGTGAGCCCTGGGGCTCTCCCTCCGGCCCTCTCCAGCCGGCCTGGCCCACGCCCTAGAGTTTTCTTCCCACTGCTCCCTGCATGCTGGGGCCTCCCAGGACAAGGAGGCTCGTCCCCCAAATTCCTGAGTTGAAGGCCTCCCCCCAGTGTGGTGGTTTGTGGGGGTAGGGCTTCTGCAAGCCGAGCGGGGTGAGGGGGGCCATGAGAGTGACCTCACGCCAGTCGGTGCCCTTGGGAGGAGCAGAGGAGACGCCGGAGCCCTCCCTCAGGCGAGGACGCGGTGAAGACGGCCGACGGCCCGCCCCTGCCAGGAGCCCCGCCCCCCAGCGCAGGGACCTCAGAACCGCAGCCCCCCGAACCCTGAGAAATGGAGGTCTGTCCTTCCGGCCGCTGCTCCGGCTCGGGTTCTCCTCAGCACCCCGAGCTGGCCGAGACAGGGACGTTCCGCTCCTCCTTCCCGTCTGCTTGTCCAGAGGCCCCAACCCGAGGGTAGCAGCGGGGACCCTGGTTGTCCCTAACTGAGACCGGGTTGGCGGCACCGTGCGTTGACCCGTAGGGACGTAAACCACCAAAGCCGACACACCGCCGGGGACGCTTCCTCCTGGGAGCGGAGCTGCAGCCGTGGGCACCGGATTGCAGGTGCCCACGAGCCCTCCCGGTGTCGCCGCGCCCACCTCTGCCCCGGGCTCTGTGGAGACGTGAGCAGAAGCCTCATCTCTGCCAGGAGCGGACCTGAGAGCTGCTGGAGGTGCCCATTTTGCCGTCCGGCACCCGGCGTGAGCGCTCACCCAGGCAATTCTCTCTCAGCGAGAGCCCGGGGCCAGGGGCTCCGGGAAACTTCTCTCTGCTCTGTGGCCCCCCGGCTTGTCCTGGGCTCCCTTGCTGGGGAGGCAAAGCCGGGGGCGCTGGGTTCGCGAGCCGACTCTGCAGATAACATGGAACCCCGTGGCTGAGGGCCTGTACCAGGAAGGACGTCCACACATCACTGGCGGATCTCTGCGGCTGGCGTGTGGCCTGGTCCCTGCCCACATGTCGTGTTGGTGCCACGCAGGGTTGGCTTGGACGACGCACACCTCTCACCACGCACCCTGCCTGTACCCACAAGTAAGGGACTCAGAATTAGCCTGCACCTGCCTGGGCCCTTTCCTGGGGCCCCAGGGCCATGCCCTAGTGCTTAGGGCACCCTGAATCCCTGGCCAGCCAGTCCCCCGTGCGAGACTGCAAAGGGGTCAGGAGAGAAAGCAAGCGAGCCACTCCAGTGGGCGGGACGCCAAGGGGGGCAGGTGGCACAGGGTCCCCAGGACCACGGTCGGTTGGGGGGCGGGGGGAGGGGCGTTCGTACGCCCCGGAGCCGTGTCTCCATCCGACTTGGGGGTCCTTCGGCTTTTCACGTTCTGCGGGTGGAGACCCAGTCTGCTAGGTCGATGCCGAAAGCCTTATCACGCAGCCTCCCCTGCCTGTCCCTCCCCTTTCGTCCCGTCCCAGCATTGGTGCAGAGTGGGACCCCCGCCGCCGGGTCCGACGTTTGCACACATCACAGGGCCCCTCAGGTGCGGCCCGGAGCCCTTGTGCTGGCCGGCGCCCCCCCTGGACAGGCCCTCACGGTGGGAGAGGCCAGGCGGCCTGGGCCAGCGCGTCTGCCGCCTGTGGCTGTGGCTCGGGTTCCAGGTCCACTGCCGTCCTGCGGGCATCTTCCTAGAGCTCAGCCCCCGCCCGTGAGACGCCGCCTGGGTCTGCGTTCTGGGCCCTCCCGTGGCGGGCCGTCAGGTGCGGTCACGGGAGGACATACAGGGATGTTTGAGAACGTGTTGGGGGGGCCTGTGGCTGGGAAAGCGGGAAGGACGTCGGTCCCCTGGGGTCGTACCCTCCCCGGCCACCGTTCAGCTGTGGGCGCGGGGCTCTGGGCCTGGGGCTTCGGCTCAGCTTCCCGCCAGTCCCGCCCTGGGGGGCGCGTGAGGTCTTCCAGTCGCGGCATCGGGGCGCGCACAGCGCACCTCGACCTCCCAAGGCCCCAGCACGCAGAACACCTGCTCTCGCGGGCGGTTCGCTCAAGGCGCACACGTCTCCTTCCTGGAAAACCCCCGCGTTCGCAGAGAGCACGGCTCGGAGGCCCGGGAGCTGCCTGCTGCCCAGCAGCGTGTCGCGTGCATTAAAAATGGTCGGGATGGCCAGCTCTGCGCGACGCGTGTTCTACCTCAATACGCAGCCTGACAAGCTGCCACAGGGTGGCCCTTCCCGACCCAGCGCTGGGCTTGGGGTCACCCCGTGGTCGCGCAGGTGTCCTGACGGCGGTCACCGACCCGTCTGCCTCCTCCTGCCCCTCGCCCCGTCATTCCTCTCGCTTTGTTCTGTGACTTTGCAGTCCTCTTGCTGTAGGAAATTGTTTCACGCACAGAAGCGCTGACTGGGCTCTTCCGTCCGCAGCGGAAGGCGCTCCCGGCGTCAGGAGCCTCATCTGCCTTGTCCGCGACCGTCGTCCCAGCAGGTATCTGGCTGGCGGTGGGGGGGGGGGCGACTGCCGTTTGTTGAATGAATAAAGGAGGGAAGGAGTGAGCGGATGTCGTGCCGCTGGGGCGGGTGGAGCCTGGATTCGCACGCGAGGAAGCCGGGCTGCCTGACTTGCCCCCGGGGCAGGCGTGGCCGCAGATGAAGGCAGACGGCGCTGAGGGAGGTCTGTGAGCCTCTGTGGTTCAGGGCGTGTGACCGCACGACTCAGGGCACGAGCAGGAGCAAACGGACGCGAACAAGCAGGAAAGGAAGTCCTCGCTTCCGTGCCCCGTGGACCGGAACCCACGCGTGTGTGCTCTTGGGGGGCACTCGGGGCGTCTCTGTGTCCCCACAAACACAGCTCCTGCTCAGGCTGTCCTGTCACCAGGGAATGAGATAGAATCACACATTCTTTACCCCAGATTGCTCCGAATTCCTCCCTCCTTGACGTTGTCCCTGGTGCAGACACAGCTGGCCAGAGCCCCTGGCCTGGGGACTCATGAGTGAGTTCACCCCACAAGGGCAGAGCGCTGCGCTGGGTACGCCGAGGCGGGCAGGACCCGGGAAGACTCACCCCAGCGCACAAAGAGCTCGGGCCAGCTAACAACCGGGTCAAAGTGCCACGTGCCCTTGACCCGGCGTCAGGGCCCCTCCCCGAAGCAGCCAGGCTAGGACCCAGCTGTGGGAGCAGGTGTCTGGGACGCTCTGCTGCTTCCCGTGCACCATCTAGCACGGGGGCGGCACAAGCAGCGGGCATGGTTGCCCCGTGAAGACGGGGGTCATGCTGGAGTTCAGTGCCGCGCTTGCTGCCCCCGAGCTCAGGTGCCCAAAGGCGGGGCTTCCCAGATGGCCCCCTGGATGGCGACCCTCCCTCCGCCTCTGAGATGGGCCCCGCACCCACAGCTTGGGGATGTGTGGGCGTCCCCACTGTTCCCCTGGACTGAGAGGGTCATCCGCGGTGCCCTCTGGGTGTGCCCCAGACTCGGAGGGTGGCAGGCGCCCTCGGCATTGGGGGAGGGAGCCCATGGCAGCTGCTTTTAAGGGCCTCTGCCTCTTCCTCTGTCAGCACGCAGGGCCCAACCATCTGGGCACAGAGCTGATGGCCAGGCCAGAAGGCGGCCCCCGTGGTGGGAGGGACGGACCGTAGGAAGGCGTGCACGTGGATGGCCTGGAGGAGAGGGTGCGAGGTCTGCGACGGTTCATGTTGGTGTCTAGTTGGCTGAACCATGTCCCCGTAGTCCCCACGGCCCCTGGCCCCCAAGGCCCCCAGCAGAGGGGCATCCCGGAACCGGCAAGGGCCTGAGCCCGGTGGGCAGGGGTGTTGGCAAACCCTGAGAGGCAGCACTTTCCAGGAGGGTCCCCTCCGCACACCGTGTGGTCTTGGTGAGGGGGCCGGAGGGGTAGGGCTGCGGGACGGGGTCGTAGGCCGTGGAGGCCCCCAGGCTCGGCCAAATTAGTGATCGAAACCCTGAGACAGCAGCCATTAAATAAACTCATAAAATCCCCAGCCACAAACCTTGCCCAGCTTCCAGAGTGACTCAAATAGCAAATAAAAGTCTGAAATTATTGAAAACCTTTTAAGGAGATTACTCTAGAGACCCGGTCAGACCATTTGAGCTCTCTCTACAGATATTATAGCTTTTCTCTCTCTTTCTCTTTCTTTCTTTTTTTCTTTTCTTTTTTTTTTTTTTTGCGTCATGGTTTTTAATAAGAAAACATTTGGCAGCATGTCCCCCCCACGGAGCTTATCATTTTCGATCACGTTTGAAGCGGGAGGCTGATTTTTTTTAGTAATTTACCAAACAGCTGAAAAACAGACATGTCCTTGTCCCAGTGCGGCGACGCCCAGTTCCCACAGGGGAGCCCCCAAGGTGGCGGCAGAGCCCCCGAGGCCCATCCCTGTCTCCACACCGACCGCAGTGCTGGACACCCCACCCTCACACTGCCCAGGTCTCTGCCAAGGACACCTCACGTTCTGGGCAGAAGCTGCACTTTGCAGCAGAAAGGGGCTGTCTCGCCCCTGCTTTGTCGCAGGAGAGACGAGGGGGCAGCTTCTTGCTGACCCTGGGACCCGCGGTGCTGGGCCTGACAGTGGGAGGGAGCCCCACCTGCAGCGGCCCTGACCCCAGGGCACCGGGCTCAGTCCAGCCCATCGGATGGCCTGGCTGTTGCCCTGCGGAGCCCAGGGGGCAGGGCAGGCAGGATAAAGTGCTTCTGTCCCCACAGGTGGGTGGCCTGGGCCACCCGCCTCGCTCTGCTCACTCTCACCCTCCCTGCTCACCACCATGCTGTTTGGCGGCGGCTGGTGGGCAGCTCCCAACGCGCGCCCCAGAGACGGGCGAAGGCAGAGGTGGGGACACTCACGGAGATGCTGTGCATGAGGGAAGGGGTTGCCCCCCTGAGGCACGGAGAGGCTGACAACCCTTTAGCTCACACCCCTGGGGTACAGCTGTGGGCCTCCGTCCCAGGGGAGACTCTGCTGCCTTCGAAGGCTGCCCTCCCTGGGGCTCACCGGGCCCCTGTGGTTGGAACAATCAGAGGGAAGTCGAGTGGGAGCAGAGGGTCTGGGACAGGACTGCGGCCTGGAAATAGGGCCACGACCCCAGTGGACGCCTCGCTACCAGCTGTGCCTGCTTCCCTGAGGGGCTCCGGGCCGGTGAGGGGTCATGGGGGTGCAGACAGGGGTGTCCTGGTTGAAGATGGACTTTCTTGCCAGGAACATCAGAGCTCTGATCGGGCAACGAGTCATACTGACCCTCTTTAATTCAAGCCCGAGTGGCAGGAGCCAGCCTGGTAAGGGAGGGTGGGAGGCCCGTTGCCTCTTCTCTCATGTTTCCTGAACAGTCCCCCTACCCCCGACCCCGGTCTCTCTCACTCAGGGTTTCGCAGGTGCCTGGCTGAGGAGGATGCTTCTCGGGGACCTCTGTCCCCAAAGCCACGAGAAGGGTCACCACCATGGCTGGGGTCACTGTCTGCACTGTCTCCTGGGAGACGGATGTGCTGGCCTGGCTCTGTGTGTGGGGTCAGCCCGGGCTCAGACTCCACGGGGCTCTGGCTTCCCAACAGGGAAGGAGAGGGCAGGGTAGCTGGGCGACTCCCCCTGCACGTGCCACACACGGGTTCAGGTCTGCAGAAGCGTGTGCCCGACGCCCCACCAGCAGGGCCGCCTCGGACCAAGGGAGTGGCTCTGGCCCCCAGAGGGCCACACTCTGTTTTACATGTCAAGCTGTCGGGGCCACAGGGTGCCCCGGGATCTGGTGGAACCTTGTTCCCAGGCGAGTGTGTGTCTCTGGGCACGCGTAGTGTTTGGATCTATGAAGAGAGCCGAGCGGGGCCCCTCACCAAGGCGGGCAGGTGGCACCCAGTCCTGGACGCCCCAAACAGAACAAAGTGGCAGAAGAAGGACAGATTCTCTGTCGCTCTGCCTGTCCGCCATGAGCCGGAACGTCATGGTTTTTCTCCCGCCTTCGGACTCGAACCGAAACACAAGCTCTCGCTGGGGGTCAAGACAGGATGTGCAGGCTGTGCTGGGCCTCTGGGGGCAGAGGCTGACCCGGGACCTCTCAGCTCCACCATCACAGCAATTAATGTCCTTAATAAATGAGCGTCTCTTCTGTCCCGTCTGTCTGTGCTGTGTCTGTCCATACCCGGGCCTGTGCTCACACCCGCTTGGCTCTGGAGAAGCAGAACTAATACCGAAGCACCAAATCCAGGGCTCCCAGGGGCCCCAAAGGCCCCGTACCCCCATCTCGGGGGCACCTTGCAGCGGCCTCGGTGCACCGGGAGGCAGAGGGAGGTGCAGAGACCCCTGCCTGGGGCCAAGCTGTCACCAGCCCACAGCTTTCCATTCTGAGTAGCCCCATGTCCTGGACCCAGACAGATGTGCTCCCCACAGAGACACGGACCACGCGCACGTTTGCGCGAAAGCGGGAGACAGCAAGATGCAGCCAGGGAGGACAGGGTCACTCACCGCAGGGCTTCATCTCCAGGCTGCACGAGGGCTCTTAGGAACGTGAGCGTCATGGGGAGCTCCTGGAGGCTGAGCACCTCGAGCGCTTCCTTTCCGACCTCTGCTCGCGCTCGCAGCCGGATGGGAGGCTTGGGCTTGGGTGCGCCGGGCCTGGGGAGTCATTTGAGGCCCCCCAGGTGGGTGAGGCAGGGCCACAAGTCCAAATGAGGCCCGTCCATGAGAAGTCAGAACCAGGCAGAGCCCCATGGCCTCCAGCAATCGGGCCGCGGGCTTCCTGCTACTTGCCTGGCAGTGTTTCTGCGACCCCATCCCCAGCGCACCAGCAGGGCACCCAGGTCACCAGAAGGGATCTGGTGTGCTGCAGCCACTGCAGATGGACTTCTGGACCCCTTCCTGGGGGCAGAGTTCATGGAGGAGCTACCCTGACCCCACTCCCCTGCAGCCCCGAACACCCCGTGTCTGGATATGTCTGTCTCCACCTGGAGACGGCAAGGGGCACATGCAGGGGTCTCTGAGACCCTCATGAGCTTAGGACAGAGCCGGGTGGGGGACTGGTCCCTTGTCCCAGGGGGGCGGGGGTGCGTGAGCTTAGGAGGGGTTCCAAGTCTGCCGCTGGGGTGGAGCCTGGTGCACCCTTCCGGCCAGCGGCCCACGCGGGCACCCAGGGCTCCCTACAGAGATGACGCGGTCCCAGAGGCGTTTGCTTTCAGCGCGGAAGGCCACGGGGAGGAGCTGGGGGCCAAGCGGACCCCCGAAGGGTCCCACGGCAGCTCCGGCTCCGAAGGGCCAGGCTCTCCGTGTGCGGGCAAAAGGGCCATGGGAGGCCAGGGGTGGCGGTGGCCGAAGCGCCCCTGTGGAGCTGGGCGGGCACGCGGCCACGTCCTGCTGAGCTTCCCGACAGTGTAACGGTTTGCAGGTACGTGACCCACGCGTGCACCTGGTAGAGGAAGCTCCTGGCCTCCGTTGGGCCCTGAGAAGGCTCAGGATTCTCCCCTGCAGGAGCAGACAGGGGTGGGGGGGCTGGGCTCCAGGACACCCCGTCACTGCCCTGTCCCCCCACAGAGGGATCTGCCCCCAGCACCTGCCCCGCTGATGCCCCCACCGGGTACGTCATCCATCCATCTACCTGCCGTCGGTGTCTGTCCGTCAGTCCGTCCTCTCTGTCTGTCATCTGTCTGTCTATTCACCTACCTCCACCCACATGTGAACACGGGACACTGGGCTCCGGCTCGTGGGAGACCAAGGCATCCTGACGTGTCCATCCTGGGCATCAGGACTGGACCCGCAGCAGCAGGAACGGGCCGGAAGGTGGGCTTCGGGCGTGGCGGACGAGGGCCACCATGGGAAGTTTTGGAGCGAGGGGGTGTTGGGAGTGACCCAGGAGCCCTGCAGAGCACCGGCTGAAGAGGGGAGCGGGAGGACAGGGTCCTCGGGGTTTGCTAAGGGGCAGTTTGGTTGATTGCCCTGAGCCGGAACTGGTCTTTTTGCTACATAGAAACTCAGTTTTCTTTTCTCGCTGGTGTCCTTCTTGGGCCTTTCTCTGACCTGACTGACAAGCCTGCAGACTCTCTGCTCCTCGAGGGTGACATGTCATTCCTTCCTCTCTCTCCCCGTTTGTCTGTCTCTCCCGCCCCCCAGCACCCCCAGCTCTGACTTGAGCAGTGGGAAGAGCCCAGAGCACCTGTGCCCGGCTGGGGGCAGCACGACCCTTGGTCACGTCAGGGGAAGGTGGAGAGGTGGGCTCTCCGTCCTTCCCAGCATCTGACCTTAGGGGCAGACAGGCAGCACCCTGACCCCGGCGAGCCCAGTGGTGCGCACACAGCCCGGGGGGGAGGCTCCGGAAGCCTCTGGGGGACAGGCCCACCTGGCCCTGGGAGGGCTTGGGAGCCCCAGTGTGGGCAGAGGGACCCACGTGAAGAGGACCTGGGATCAGCAAAGCCCTGGGGGGTCTCCAACCTGGGGCCGAGCTACGGTGGGAGCCGCAGGCCAGAGCAGAGTCTGCCCCTGGGGCAGAACAAGCCCCTGTGGTCTGGAGGCCGGGGCGGGGCGGGGGGTGGGGCTGGGGCTCGGAAGGCGCCAGGCCAACCTTCTCATCCGAAAACACGCCCGGCCATCTCCACGGGGCCCGGCTCCCGGCTCCTGGACTTCCTGCACATCAGGAGCGCCCGGACTCAGTAGCCTTCTTGTAATATCCGTGTTCCTAGTCCACACAGTCACCCTGCTGACGGCCACAAACACACAGCTCCGTAAGGTTCCCTTTCTGTGCCCTCATGGCAGAGCGTGCACTGAGCGAGGAGGCCCGGGGCACTGCTCCTGTCACGGCCACCTGACACGAAGTCCGCCTGCTGCGACGGCTCCTGTGACAGGGTCCTGAGGTTCAGACCCGAGGCGCCCCTGGTCCAAAGCCTCGTGTCTCTCTCGGCCCAGGAGTGTGAGCCAGCGGGAGGTCAGACCCCGACCCTGCTTCGCGAGGGGATGACGGCGAGCGGCTCTTCTCATCTTTCCTGATGTTCCCGCTGAACAACGTCCCCTCCGAGCGAGGGTCCTGCCTCCGCCTGGCACCCCGTCCTCAGAGCTGGTTTCCCACCAAGCCCGCGGCCACAAGGACGTGCGTCTCTGGGAGGCGAGGGAGCGGGGAGGGCCGGGAATTACCAGAACTGCTGTCACATGTGATCCTATTACCACGGAGCACAAAAGTCTCCCAGCGCTCACTTCCGAAATGTCATGTCTGACAACACCTGGATTTACTCCCAAAATTTTTAATCTTCAGAGCAGAGAAGGCAGATGCCTCCTCATGGGGGGGCTCACGCTGGCCTGTGGCTGGCTGCAGCGGCTCCACAGCGGCTCCTGGCACAGTCGCCCAGAGCCGGCAGCGTCCAGAACCGTGTGGGATCCGGAGCTCGCACTCGGGGCCCGGGAGCTCACGCTGGGATCCGGAGGCTCCCGGTGGGCAGGGCGGTGTTTTCAGCAACATGAGGCCGGAGCATTTACCGCATTCGGTGGCGATAGAGATTAATCCGAGTGTCTCGTAGCTCCATCCTGCCACACTGTATCTGCCTCCTGCTCCCGAATGAACACGCGGCCACCCCGAAGCCGGGTGCAGGACCTTGCCCCCTGCCCGCCACGGTCTCCCCCTGCTCGCGCACGCACTCAGTCTTCAGCAAAACAGCGAATGGTCCCTGGACTGCCGGGCTCCTCCGCCGCCAGTGCCCGCGATGGGGTCTCTTCCCTCCAGTTTTCTAGAAACATCATTGTGCGGAGTTGTGATGATCTCTCTGTGCAGTGTCTGAATTCTGCTTTTCCAGCGACAGTTAAAATCTGAGCCTATCGGGAGGTAGCTGAGGGTCTGGCCGTCCGTCTTGTTGGTCCCGAAGGAGGTCGTTACGCGGTGTCCCCTCCTGCGCGCAGCCATCCACTTGCTCTGAGCGACATCTCAAGAAACACGTCTGTGCATGGATATTTTTAAATTAACATTTTATTTTAAAACACTGTAGATCCATAGAAAACACTGTGAATGCAGAGTTCCGGAGAATCCCCACCCAGCCCTGTTACTGACATCCTGGAATGAGATCGTGTCTTTGTTACAAACACCGAGCAACACTGATACACTGTTGCTAACTAAACAAGTCCCTACCTTATTTAGAATTCCTTAGTGTTTCTCCGCCTTCCTTTTTCTGCCAGGATCCAGGTAAAATTTAGACGTCACATTTCCTTAGACTCCTCTGGGCTGGGACAGTGTCTGAGACATCCCTTGGTTTTGATGACCTTGACTGTTTCAAGGGGTGCTGGACACACGTGTAGAATGTCCCTCAGCTGTGGCTCATCTGAGGTTTGTCTTAGGAGTAGACTGGGGCTATGGGGTGTGGCGGGGAAGACCCAGAGGTGAGGCGCCCTTCTTATGTTATCACATCAGGACGCGCAGTCATCAAGCCTACACCTGCCCTGACGCCCTGGTCCCCTGACGAGGTGTCCGTCAGCATCTCCGCTGTGTCTTGCCTCTTTCCCGTTTCCACCTGCGCACTGGGGAAGCGGTCAGTACACGTAGAGCGCACGTGAAGAGTGGGGTGTCTGCCCCCTTCCTGAGGGTGGACACCTACAATTTGGAGTTGTATGTCCTCCCTGAGAAGATACTGCAAGGAACGGTGTGGCTGGGCAGAAGGATGCGTTTCTGGGCTCGAGTGCTCCCTTTGCAGACGTTGCACAGGAATGTCACAGCTGCTCTCTGCTCAACAGGTAGGTGACAATCGGCGACGGCTCTCGAGGTACATCTCCAGGGGAAACCACGGGAACAAGTCAGAGGCAGGTCAGCCTCAGTGAGGCCGATTAGAGATGCACCGTGAACAGCGCAAAACTAATGAAAACATTTAAAGTTGTGAACGATTTCAGATAGTGACGATGGAGACAAAGTGCTGAATCAGTGGGGTTTGGGGCAGGAGGACGCCTCTGAGAACGGTCGGTCTGTGCAGAGAGATCACACCAGGAGCAGACCCCCCCGCACTCCAGGGCCCCATGTGGGTGGGCACAAGCTTGCGAGGCAGAGGGGAGGTGGGTGGGCAGTGGGAGGACCGTCTGCTGGGCTGCCCTGGGCTGGGTCACTCAGGACTCTGGAAGCGTTAGGGATTTCATCCCAGGGGCCTCGGGAGCAACGCCCTGTGCTCTCTGCACACCCTCATCTCTCCATTCTGGGGGGCTTGGAGGGAGGCAAGAGGGTCCTTATTAGGCCTCTACCTCCCAGAGGGCGGGTCTGTACCCTCCTGGAGGGTCAGAGTCCCAGAGAATGGAAGCCCCGGGCTCACTGGCAACCTAGGAATGTCCCTGAGGGACAGCAGCCATCGCTGTCTGGCAGCTGCTCAGTCCATGGAAATGACTGAGGCCAGAACCAGCCTCTGAGGTTCCCAAGCCTTGAGGTCAGAAAGCCAAGGGGCAGCCCCATCACTCTGGCTGCTGGGTACGGGCTCCCCTTCCCTCCGTCTGCTGGCGGCACCTGGCGCCCGGCACAGGTGTAGTCACTGCCCCTGGAGCTGGCTGGAACATTCCATCCTGGTTAAAGGAAAACCAGTGGGGAGAGAAACGGCTCTTCTTCTTCTTTCTTTCTTTCTTTTTTTTTTTTTTTTTTAAGTAAACGGGTCAAAGGGTATGGGTGAGACGAGCTAATTAAATCAGGCCGTGGTCCGCACTAGTGCAGAGAACTCATCAGAGCCCTTGCTGGTGGGTCCGGCCGCTGCGTCGGGGACCTCGGTGCCATCTGATCCCAGCCGCCCCGAGGGGAATGAAGCACAGAACGCGAGGTTGTGTTCCGTTATTCCGAAACCCCTTCCTCTCCTCTGAGCTCTGACCCGGCAGCCCCACCCCGGCTCAGATCATATTTGAAACTCCAGCAAAGCCCAAAGCTCCTCCTCGCTCCACCGATCAGGAACCAGCGTCCTCTGACAGCCACCCTGGAAGGTGGCCTCCTGTTGGGAGGAGGGGCCCGTGAGCCCGCCTGAGCTCTCACCCCTGAGCAGACCTGCCAGCCAACACTGGAGGTGGCCGCGGTGGCCGGGCCACCAGAAAAGCTCCTGCTGGGTTTTCTGGGACACGCCCCTCCCTGAGACGCTTTGGAGGCGACCTGCTTGAGACGGCTGCGTGTCCCGACCTCGGCTTACCCGGAGCACCCAGGGCTCCCACGATCTGATCCGTCTACATTTCTCACCGTTGACATGGAAGGCTCCGTGGCGGGCGGGGGGTCGCGGGGTGCACCCTCCGACGTTTCCTGGCGGTTAGGGGGCAGGAATGTGTGCAGACCCACAGTCACCGAGCTGCAGGGGAGGTGCTGTCCTTGTGGGCAGTTCCTTGGGGGAAGCTTTTGCTGGGCACCCCATGCGTTAGGTACTTTGAGGGGCGGAGGGGGACATGGGGAGGTCCACTGCTATTCAGTGCCTGATGACAGTGACAACACAGGCATTTCGAGTTCCCACTCAGCAACACGTCTCCCAGGCACGATGTATGCATCCTTCCAGCTCACCCTCCAGCTACCACGGGAGCTGGTTAGGATTGTTTTCAAACTGCAGGTGCAGAAGCTGAGGCTTGGAGTCCTGGCTGATGATCCGAGATGCTAGGAAGGGAGTAGGATGGGAGCACTACTCCCTCAGAGCCTGGGTCATCCCCGGGGTTTGCTCGATCTCCCCACGGGTGGAGAGGGTTTGATCTTGGGTAACCCAAAGAAAGGGGCCGTACCTCTTACGAATCTGCAGGTGACCAGCTTCGAGCTTTAAGACGGAGCTCACCTGATGGGGGTTATCACTGGCCGCACAGAGCTGCACCTGTCGGGAGGCTCCCAGCGGAGGCGCAGTCACCAACTTTATCTTTTGAAATCTGTGCCGGCGTCAGAACACACTGGAAACAAGAGGGACGCGGTCCCTGACCTCGTGGACTTCAGTCCAGTGAAAATAGGCACCTCCACATGGAATCAGCCCTTCTTTCTTTCTTTCTTTCTTTTTTTTAAAAGATTTTATTTATTTATTTGACAGACAGATCACAAGTAGGCAGAGAGGCAGGCAGAGAGAGAGAGGAAGGGAAGGAAGCAGGCTCCCCGCCAAGCAGAGAGCCCGATGCGGGGCTCGATCCCAGGGCCCTGAGATCATGACCTGAGCCGAAGGCAGAGGCTTCACCCGCTGAGCCCCCCGGGCACCCTGTCAGCCCTTCTTTCTATTCCCGTTGTAGCCAAAGACACCAACTCCCACCATTCGTGCAGGCCCAACACCTGAGCATTACCAGATCGCTCTCAGCTGCTCCTGCGTCCTCTCCACCCCCGGGCTGAGTGATGCTGCCTCCTACAAAAAACGTATTCGTCCCATGGATCCGAGTCACCAGATCCTCTCCCATGGGCTTCTGCTATGGCCTCGTAACTGGTCTCAGCAAATTCTCTCCAGCACCGTGGAGATCCCCACAGTAGTGGGCAGAGATGGGGTGCACAGGAAGGAGGACTGTGGTGGAGGCAGCCAAGGCTTCTCTTGGTTCCTGAACCCGAAGGTGGGAGCCCCTGGAAGTGTGAGGTCCACAGGAAGCCTGGGAGATCCAGAGCCCGCCCTGCCACAAGTCCCTTAGATTCTGCTCACAGCCCCCACAGAAACCTGACAGGGAGAAGGCAGTAGGATGGATGGTGGATGGTGGATAGAGGTGGACGGACGACGGACGGATGAACGGACGGACGAACCAAGCACGATAGGCAGAAAGATGAATGAAGGGCAGGGACACGCCCCCCCTTTCCCGTACTGACTTTTCCTACCCTGCTAGACTTTCCCTATAACCAAAGTTAACTGAGTTTTAGGACATTCTGTCCACTTCCCTTGTTAGCAAATAACAACTGATAAATGACAAAATCTCTCATTACGTGGAGTTTTTCCCATAGTTTTCCCGGGTCTCTTGGTTCTGTGAACAGGCCAGTGTCTCGGATCTAAAACTCACTCGGTCCACCAGAACCCAAGAGCTAGGACCCAAGCTGTCCTTGCTGCCTCCACGGGCCGCAAGCGCTTCCCTCTCCCGGCGCACGGGGTGATGCCGAGGACCTGAACACACGTCTTGCTTGAGAAGAAGCAGCTTGTCTAGAGCCTGGCACTGTGTGGGGACAGCAGGGGCCCCAGGCTCCCTGGGCTTCACGGAGACCCGGGTGAGGAACGGTCAGCTCCATAGAGGGGACAGGGCGGGCCAGCCCCGGGACAGCCCCCTTCTCATTGTCTAAGGCACATTTATTTGAAAATTACCAACAATACACACGGGAACTTGAAGTTGGAGCCAAAACAGGTACTCGGGCTTGGCCGCGGGCCAGACGCTGATGAGTAGCAGCTGTGAACCAAGACCGGGATTGTCGCGTGGCTGCGCCGTCCCCGGGAGGGGCGCGGGGCAGCTGCGCGCTGGACCCCGGAGAGGGTCCGTTGTTTACGGCCATGTGGGCTGGGGCGATTCTTGAGAACACCTGCCCTCGTTTCATCGGGCCGTGCGTAGACGGCGAGGGTGGGGGCAGCCCCCCGCCGGCGCGCGAGCGGTCGCCGCCCCGGGACGGGCTCCGAAGGGGGACGACGGCGATGATTAACGGTCGGCAAACACAGACTTCGCCGGGAGAGGGCTGGGACCTGCTTAGCGTGGAGCTAACAGGATGGAGAAATAAATTAATGTCCTCAATTACAAAGGGGCTTGGGGTATAGAAGGCTGTTGTCAACAAACGTCCCTCTGGAGGAGGAGAGGGCCGGAAGTCCACGACGCCGTCCATCACTCCAAGGGCGTCCCGAGTGGAGGGAGGGGAGAGGGGTCTCGGGACCGGGGAGGGGGCCCTTGAGCGAACCCGCCCCACGGAGCCGAGGCCGCGGAGGACCCGAGGGTGCGGCTGCCAAGGCGGGGAGGCCGTGGGCATCCTCCCGGGGCCGCGGCAGGCCCCGTGGCCCGGGTGCTGGGGGGCAGGCAGGCAGACCCGGCGGGCTGCCGAGACTCTGCTGTGCTCAGTCCCACCGGCCAGAGGGTGGATGGCCCCCGGACCCCTGAACACACGCGGGCTCTGCTCCTGCGAGCCAAGCCCTGGTTCCCGTCACCTCCTCCGTCCGCTCTCATGCTCGCTGGGGTCTGAGGAACCACAATTAGCAGATGGTTTGGGGTCTATTAGCCAATGCCCCCCGCCACCCCCTCCGATGCCGCTGGAATCAGAGATTGGATTTCTTAATGACAGAGGAATTAAGTAATAGGCCTGAGCAGGGCCGCAGGCAGCCGTGTGAAGCCATGTGCAAAATTGATATTTCAACAAGCCTGATAACGTATTAGGGCAATGGCCGTGCCGTGTCGCGGAGTCACACAATCCATCTTCGGTCAAACGCCGGCGGGCGCCCGTCAGCAGGCAGGCACAGCCCTTGGAGGAGGCCGTCGGTTCTTCCCTCACGTGTCCTGGGACCCGAACCCTGCAACAAACGGCCAGGAGCTGAGCAGACCTGAAGGGTGCTCACCGGGGGGCGGGGTGGGAGGGGGGCCGGGGACGGTCCTCACTGGGCGTGGGTCCCGGACACGCTCCCGGGGCGCTGCAGGCTGTGCCCCTGGGAGCCTTGACCCCACCGTATCCCCACAGGCTCCAGGCCACAAGGTCGTCGGTGGACTGACATCCACTTTGATTTGCAGCAGCGAGCAGAAGCCCGGGGCCTGAGACGAGATGCCTGGCGACGATTTTATGAAGATCAATGTTATTAGGGACTGAATTCTTGTCCGAAATAATTTGTATAAAATATCGTCACATTAGATGAGAATCTGTGCTGAATTATCGGCTAATGGGGTGTTGAATTGTGAGAGACCGCTGGCTTTTTTTCACAGCGTAATTGAACATGACAGATTCTATATCGGTCCGTGAGATTCCTGAGCCGGGAGGGGTCTGGGGCCCTGGGTCGTGCCTGGAGAAGCGGGGCGTCCTACCCGGCACCCCCTGCCCCCAGGGGTGCTCAGGATCCTCCCCTCCCACCTTCGTGGACCCTCAGATCTGTCCCCAAATGAGCAGGGAAAGCACGTCAAGCCCGTGTCTCTCACTGCGATGGAGACACCCCAGCAGACCGGTGTGTCCCCCACCGGCCCGACGGCGCCGGCTTCCCTGGGCACATCCTTCTTTCCGGGCGCAAGGAGGGCAGTTAGAGCCCAGCCAGGTCCTGAGCTCGTCCTCCCCCTGCTTGAGGGTCCACCTCTTCCCAGCAAAGGGGTCTCCGGAGAAGCTCGACCACCGCGCAGGCACCTTCCTGGTCCCGCTGCCCGTACCCAGCTCTGCGAGGGGAGAGAGGCGAGGGAGGGGGAGGCAGGCTGCGGGGGGAGTGGGCACCATTGTCCCTTGGTGCGTCGTCAGGGGTCCCACCTTTTCCTGCAAAGGCTCCTGCTTCCTGGGGTCCTCCCAGCCAAGAGGGTCCCCCTCAGGAGTGATGAGCGGGAAGGGCTCAGGGCTCAGGGTGCTCCTGCTGAGTCCTGACGAGCTGAAGGTGTGGGGAGGCCCAGCTGTGAGGTTCCGGGGAGCAGGGCGGGGCAGGGGGCCTGCAGGTCCCACACTTCCTGCACGTGGGCCGCCTCCCCCTTCAGCAGCTCTGGGAGGACACAGGGAGCGGGGGCTCACGGAATAGAGAACCCACCCCTGGCCGGGCTGCCCTGGTCACATATACAAGAAGGTCACACCGGCTGCACCTGCTTCTGGGCCAGATGGGACCCCGCCGTTCCCTTCCTTACAGACAGAGGCCGGGGACCCACCCCCAGCGGGCTCCTGGGACCCCAGCCACGGAGGTACAGCCACGGAGGTAAAGCCACATCCGGCTCCAGGCCTCAGCTTCCTGGCCTTGTGTCCTCTCTGCAGCTCCGAGGCCTCCTGAGCCTGAGCCGGGCCCCGGAGCCTCGCCCCCACGATCAGCAGCGGCCCTGGCCTCTGGCGTCCAGGCTGAGTGACGAGGACGGGCGTGGGAGCAGGGCGCTGGCCTCCTCCTTCCTTCTCACGTGGGGGCCCCTGGAGGCCAGCGTGGGAATCAGAGTCCCTCCTGGACCCCAGCCCCGGGGAGCTGCCGGCTACAGCCCAAGGTCAGCTCTGGGTGCAGGGCCGCCCGAGGGAGAGTGCACGGCCACGGCAGTGTCCACCCGGCCTGCCACTTCCTCCCTGGACGGTCCCCATGGATGAAGCAGAGGTTGTTTCCCGACATACTCCCGGCCGCCAGCAGCACGTGGGTCTCCTTGGCCCTGAGCCACAAACGTGGAAGCCTAGAGGGAGGCCGAGGGGGCCTGGGTCTGCGCAGCAACGTGGGCCATGCGTGAGGGCGAGTTTGACTCTAGAGTTAATGTCGTCATAAGGAAGAGTGAACTGCCTCAAGCCTGTGGCGGAACATCATCCTGGGGTTGGACGCAGACAGGGCCCATCCTGCTCCCGCAGGCCCGGGGCCTCAAGCTTTCTCAGGCCCCAGAGTGTCCGTCCCAGCCCCTCAGCCGAGAGACAGTTGACAGCTGACAATGTGGACAACGTGGCTGTGTGCCAATAAAGCTTTATTAACAAAGGCGGGAGGGGGCTGGGTGAGCCCCGGTGTGGTGCCCACGGGGCCCAAGTGGGGACAGAAAACAGCCACGGCGAGCAGGGGTGCAGGACACCCCTCCATCTTCCTATCTGACGACAAACATATGTGACCTCGATGCGTTTATCATAACGCTCACTGTTTTATCCACGGTCCAGGGCACGGTTCAGGGGCATTAAGTACGGACACCCTGCTGGCTCCCTCTGTCCCCGTCCTGCAGTGGCCGGGGTCCCCCTCCACCCTCCTCTGCTTGGCACTTGTCATCAAGGAGGTGACCACCCTGGCCTTGGCCACAGGGACTGGCCAGGGCTGGGGACCCTTTCTCAGCGGGGTCAACGGTCAGCACCGCGGCTGGCAGGTGGGCCACATCCCAAGCACGCACTGCGAAACCACAGAGACCCCTTCCTCCGCAGTGTCCATCAGGCAGCTGCAGGGCTGCGTCCCCTCTGCACCCTCCAGAACAGGCTCTCTCCTGCCTCGGGCCAGCTCCGGGGGCTCAGGTGTCCCTCCAGTCCGAGCCTCAGTCTTCACATGACCCTTGTGTCCCAAAGCCCATCTCCGTGCCCACGGCTCCCTGTCGGACCAGCTCCATTTCTGAGGTGAGCCGACCCTGAGGGGACCCAGCAGACCCCACGCCTTTGGGCCCCAGGGCGCTCTCCTCCCTCCATGGCACTGGGCGGCCGGGACCACCCAACCTGCCCCAGCGGGCCTGTCTGTCGAGTCTGGAATCAGGGAACATCCAGGAGTGAAGTCCAGGCCTGTGGGCAGCTGCGTCCATGGCACAGGTCAGACGGGGTCTCTGGGGGCAGACCCCACAGCCCAGGTGGGGCCCAGGTGTCAGGTGCTGCCAGTCCCCGGGGCTGCCGGCAGCTGCCTCCTCGTATGACCTTGCTGGCCTCCCAGCTTCCACCCGCTGTCTCCCCTGATTAATGAAACCATAGATCACAATCCACTCCGACCGGCTCCCCTGGCTTTGGCAACTAATTCTGCCACATAATGGATGCGAACACTGTCTAATTTCCAAATTAAAGCTCAGATGGATGGCCAGGCTCTTCTGCTGATGGTGTGGCTGGGAGCGGGGTGTGCCCTGCCCCCGCGCTTCCGGGAGCAGCCACGGGCACCGCCTGGACCGCAGTTTCTGAGGTCCCTCCTCCCAGGTCTCCGGCCACTGCCCCCAGAGGCGTGCAGTCGGACACCACGGGACGGAGCACAGAGCTCCAAACCCACGCGCCCCTGGCCCACCAGCTCTGTCCTCAGACTGACCACTCCTTTGGACTCCAGACCAGTGTTGGCCTCAGCAGTTGGGAACCCGTGGTCCTGGCTCAAAAGTCAGAGGTCAGGGGCCCAAGAAGGCATCTTCGTCCCAGGTGCCCAGTTGTGCACGGCCTCCCCCAGGACCTCGACCCTCCAGAGAGGAGGGGGAGGGGACTTGGGCAGCGGTGCCCGGGCGACTGGCCGTCAGGGGACCCTGAGCTGAGCGCTGTGGGCGGGAGCGGCTGAAGGCGGCTGCGGGATCGTCCTGTGCTTTCTGCAGCCCCGTGGTGTCTCCTGGGTAAGGAGTTGCCTCAGACTCGGGGATGGTCAGCATCGGGACAGAGCCGGAGGTCAGTGTCCACCAGCTGCGCGCCCATGCCCCCACGCCTGCCCCGGATCAGGAGGGAGAAGCGAGATGGGGGCATCCGGCCACCCCATCCCTTCTGGCTGCTTGAGGGACATGTGGCCTGTTTGTCCCAGGAGCTGTGCGGCTCCTTCCAGTGCTGGCTGCATGCCTGTGTCCCAGCTCGAGGGACTGTGCTTGTCGGATGCTGACCCCTCTGTGGGCAGCACCCTGCCCTGTCGGGCCAGTCACCCGTCCGGCCTGCCGGGAGCCACAGGTGAACCTCCACCCTTCAGCCTCCTCCTCCCCAGCCCTGCCCACCTTCCTCGGAGCTCCTCCCCCACACCCTGGTGTCCCCACCACACACCTGGATGTCCCCGTCCCTGGCTGCTTTGCTCTGGTCTGTGTGCTCTGCACCACAGCCCCCTCCTGCAGCCAACTTCCCATGCTCTTCTAGTCCCCAAACCTCTCCGAGTGCCCCCAGTGTGTTCAGCCTGACCCTGCAGATTCAGACCGTGGCTGTGGACCCCACACACATGGGGAGGGGCTGTGCGGCCTTGTCCCCTCCCTGCGCTGGGGTCCTGCTGGGTGCCGTGTGCACCTGGTGCGGGGGGTGCTCCACGAAAACCCGTGGCTCCCCCTGAGCCCCTGGGACCCGGCACAGAGAAGAAGAACCACCGAGTGCGTGTCCCTGCGTTAGTTCATGAACCTCCATCCCTAAGAGCAACCCCAGACTGTCACTTGTCGCTGTCGTTGGCGACCTGCCATGACCACCCTGGGCTGGCCACGAGTCCCGGATGGCGGCTTCCCACCCGCCATCACCCCAGGCCTCTGTGCCCAGCTGCCCCGTCTTGGGGAGATCCCGGCTGGCTCTGCACTTTGGCTCCCTACCTCCAGATGGGGCAACAGAGGCCGCACCTCACAGGGTCCAGGAACGACCAAGCGGTCACGTGGACAAATTCCCCAGACCTGGCCGGCCACAATGAGGCACCGAGGGGGACCCGTGGCTGTGCACAGCTGTCCCAGGAACTCCCTGGCTGCTGGGCTGGGTCCCCTGGGTGGGGGTGGGGACCCAGGGCACTGCCTGGGATGGGAGGCCCAGCTGACGCGTCTGGAGTTACAGTGAGGGCAGGTGGTGGGTCGGGATACAGGGTCAGAGCCAGAGGGGCTCAGCCCTTCCCGCTGTGTGACGTTGCCGGCGTGGGCTCCGCAGCCCCCATCCGTCATCGCTGAGCCCAAGTTAGTAAAAGGATATGAAGCTGTGAATCGTGCTGTGGCAGCCGCTGACCACAGCGGGCCCCACGCCGGGGAGGCTCGCCGCACGTCCTGCGGGCTCCCCCGCTCTTGAGGGAAAGCCGCCGGATGCTTTGCCTACCACTTGGCCCGGTGCCGACGCCACAGCCGATGTCTCGCCACAGCGAAGGGCGCCTGGCCTCCTGGTGGGGTGTGGTCCTGCGGCTGGGGGGGGGGACACATCAGGGCCCCCCACTGTAGCGCCACTGGATCTCAGGGAGATGCACCTGCTGGTCACGCGGGCGGCACGGTGTGGGGGTGTTCCTGGTGGCCGAGCAGCCAGTCCCAACGGCCGGCACGCGGGCTCTGTGTGCCCTGCAGGGGCATTGGGACGGACCTCTTGTCCTGGAACGCAGGGACCAGGGAATGTGCCGGGCCAGCCCAGTGGCCCGGAGGTGGAGGGGGATGCAGGCTGAGGCCCACGAGCCCGAGAAGTGGCACCGATGGCCCCAGTCCTCCAGACCCGGCACTGAGCGCACACGGGAGCCGGGGGAGGGGACGCCGGAGGCAAATGGATTGCATGGAAGCTGGTCCTGGCAGGAGGCCCTGGAGGGCATGACAGGGGTCCCCTTGGCTGGGGTGGTGTCCTGACCCTCTCAGCCCACATCCTCCCCGGCTGCCCTGAGACTCTCCCGGCGACCGAGACGCAGGAGTGCCCGGCCCTCGCTCTCCCTTGCTTTCCTGGGTTTGCTCTCACCTGGCCGGCTCCCGAAGCCCCAGTTTCTCAGCTGAAAAGTGGGGGCCACAGCAGCCACAGGTGATG
Source organism: Eira barbara (assembly GCA_020311275.1). Taxonomy (NCBI): domain Eukaryota; kingdom Metazoa; phylum Chordata; class Mammalia; order Carnivora; family Mustelidae; genus Eira; species Eira barbara. Next base: position 2,113,259 of record JAHRIG010000270.1, on the reverse strand, counting down.
CCGGCTACAGACTGGAGCGAGCGTCCCCTCCTTGGTGACCTTGGGGGTTTCGAGTGACAATGCACTCCCTCATCTGCGCATGTCTGCGTTACAGGGAGGGAGCTGTGCAGGTCACCGAGTCAGGCACGGCCCACCCACTACGGCCCGCTGGAGAACAGACCCCTGTCTGCACCGGCCCCGCATCAGTCTGCAATCCCGCCCCTACCTGGGCTGGGCAGGCGCCCCTGCCACGGGACTTGGTAGGCATCTGCCCGTGTTACTCAGGCAGCCTCGACCTCCAAGCAGACGCCATTCTCAGTCCTTCAAACGTGGCACTGATGTCGGCCCCAGTCTGCGTCTCACCGAGCCCGGGCAAGTTCTTCTGCAGCTCCGTGAGCAGGGTCCTTGGACGACCCGGAGGGCGGGACTGGGGACGACCTCAGAGGCGGGACTGGGGAGCGGATGAGCGGAGGGCGGGGGCCCCGTTACACAGGTGTGCGCGGCGCCGTTCCTTCCTGCGGCCTGAGCGCTTCTGTTCCCCGCCTCGCTCACAGAGCCCCGGAGTCCGCGGGAGTCGGGTCAGTCCCGGCATGGGGATGCGGCACTGGCTGACGCGTGGGATCCCGGTGTCCTGGGACCCCTCTCCGCTCATCGTTCCCACCTGCCCAGCATCACACAGCAGCCGGGGGAAGGGCGGGCCCGCCTGGAGCCGCGTCTTCCGAGCCGGCCCTGATCAGCAGCGGGCCCGCCGCGTCCCACGCCCTCCATGGTGGCTCAACTCCCGGTTCCGACCCAGGCAGAGCTGAGCCCCCGGAGCTCCTGTGGGGCCGGGCGAGTGCGTGGCGTGGCCGGGACCGGCCGTGATTTGAGTGTGCGGAGCGGCCCTTCTCCGGAGCCGGGCGGCTCTCTGAGGTTCAAATGGTCCCCACGGCCGCACGCGGGGAGAAGAACCCAATTACCCGCTTGCTCTCCGGTCTGCTCAGCCCCCGAAGGCGGTGGAGGCGCAGGGAGGCAGGTGTGGCTCGACATGCAAAGCACGTCCCCCCACCCTCCTGCACTCAAATCGCTGTTGGTGTAAACAAAAAATCCAGGAATTTATTAAATCCATCATTTCTCAATTTGTTCCTGCGCGTTGCCGGTAATTAGCAGCGTGACATCTGCATTTGCTGCTGTACCAGCCCGGCCGTGGGCTCCCGGTCCCCGCACCGGCAGAGCCTCGCCCTGGAAGGACCCGCGCGGCCGTGGGGCACGCGTCTACATGGGCGTCCCCGCCTGAGGGCCACCGGGAAGTTCTGACAAGGACAAGCCTGGCTGGGACGCCGACAGCCCTGGGACAGGAAAGCCACACTGTGGGGACGCGGCTTTCTCCACAGAAAGGAAGGAACCCGACCATGCACACGTCTCGGGACCCGCCCCAGGCCCAGACCGCCCTTGACTCTGTTGGCCACCGGGTCAGGCCCAGTTTGTTTAGGAAACTGCCCAAGGGTCTGGGTTTCTGGATGTCCAGCAAAGGGGCAGCCGCCCCGGGGTCCAGCCCTCCAGAGGCTCTCCCCCAGGGCAGTCTCAGTGTCTGGCTGGGCAGCTCAGGAAAAACTCCTTCTGCCGGAAACCACTTCCCCCGGATGATGGGAAGCGCGTGACCCCTTCCTTCCCGGGCGGTGGAGCAGGGAGCCCAGGAAGGACAGTCTCCCTCGCATTCCCCGGGCCCTGTCCTGGGGGGGTGTCCAGCCGGCTCAGGCCCGGAGCACACAGGAGCCCCCGGCAGCCCAGCTGCGGCCTCACAGGCCTCTCATGTCAGGATAGGAGCTGCGGGAGCCTCCGCCTCCGCCAGCCTGGGAGCAGGGCTCAGACCTGGCCTTCCCGGGGCCCAGAGGGGACACCGCACCTCCTGCCGCTGCCTCTGCTGGCCGTTCGGTCAGGCCTGCCCCTGCGCATCCCCACCCCCACCCCTCTGCACCCCCAGACTTGCACCCGCCCTGGGCACTCCTGTAGACCTGCCCACACCCCTGCACACACCCACTCCTGTGCGCCCTCACCCCCGCCCCTGCGAATTCCTCCCTTACCTGCCCCTGCGCGCCACCCCCGCCCTCTGCACCCCCCGACCCCTGTGCGCACCCCAGGCCGTGCACCTGTGCCCCCACGACCTGCAGGGCTCCCTGGCCTCAGTCATGAGACCCCCACAGAGACCCGCAGGGAGGGTGAGTGACAGGGGTGCTCCTCCCAGACGCCAACTCCATAGGACCTGGCGACACCCTAAGACTCCAGTCCCCTCTGAGCTCTGAAGCCACCGCCCTTGGGTGACTGATATTTCTTCCGTTTTTAATCAAACACCTCCGTGTTTTGGATGCTTGTTTGAGGTGGTTCCGTTTCGCGGCTGCTGATGGTGGTGTGCGCGTTCTCCGAGCGTTTTTATGGGCACGTGCCTGGGGGGGATTCTGGGGCCTTAGGTGCATGCGTGTTTAGAGGGGGCAGCTGACACAGACTCCGGGTGGGGGCACCAATTCAGGCCGTGCCCGGCAGGGCCCAGAGCTCCTGACACCCTGACGGCTCTCCAGCACCCTGGGTCCTGCCTTCCCGGTGGGCATGCCGGAGCCCCTCGCCTCCGCTTGGTCCTGGCTCTGGCCGGCTGTAAGGTCCCCCATGGGCCTTGCTGGGAGGGTGCCCACGTCTCCGTGTTGGGAGGAGAACCCCCCGCAGCCCTGCGGGACGCCTCCCCAGCCTTCAGCCGCTGTCCTGAACCTCCCCAGCCAGGTCCCCAGGGGTTCTGGGCCCTCAGTTCCTCATCTGAACCGAACACGGTTGCTGCCTTGAGATCGCCAACCTTCCTCATGGCCAGGGGTCCCTGGCCCCGTCCTCTGGCCGACCATTGGTGAGGGTTTGGGGAGCCTGCTCCGAGAATGTGGATATCCTTATAAGGCTTCGTTCTTCTCCCCGTCCCCCAGGGGCTGCCGGAGCCCAGTCCAGTCCACTTCCCAGGCAGCTGGGCGTCTGGGGCCCACAGATCCCCTCTCAGCAGAGAGCCCGGGACCCGGCGACAGGCCTGTTCTGGAGAGTGATGCTGAGCATGGTCCCCGAGCCTGGGAGGAGGTCCTGCTCGAATGCGTCCCTGCGGTCGGTGTGCTGCGACGCAAGCAGTCCAGCCCCGTTGCACGGTTGTGCGAGGATGCAGGGCAGAGGGACGGGGCGGGAAACCCGGATGCCAAAGGAGGGGATGGAGGCAGGGGTCCCGGGCCGCAGCCTGAGTTGGGGGCTCAGAGCCGTCCTGGCTCCTGGACAGGCTGGGCTCCGGGGTGGAAGCAGCTAGAGCTGGCACCCTGGGTCTTGGAGGATGAGGCAGGAGCTAATCCCTGTGGCCTTCTAGACCCTTCCCTGGCTCCCCACGCCACGCTGACCCCCGGTGATCTGTTACCGTGGTAGCAGGAATTGGTGGTTTTCTCCTGTTTGTTGAGATTTGTTTTCTGTTTCTAAATCAAGCGTCCCCGTGGGCCCCCCACCCAAGGCCATGAGCTCTTGCCCACAGGATCTGCTTCTGACCAGCGGCCCACTCGGGGCCCGGAGGAGGCCCCGCCACCCGTGGACTTCTCACCTGGACGCTGTGGGATGATAGCGGGAGGGGCTCTCCGGGTCACTGTGTTTACCGAAGTCTGTCACCCCGGGTAGGAACCAGCAGTGTCCGCCAGCTCTGAATGCGGTGAGAAGATGCTCTGACGTTCGGGTTGCACTCGCTGTGTTGACTTTGATTTTTAACACATGAATTCTAAAACCGCACTTGATTCCAAAGTACTCATCGCACAAGTGCGCGCCGTGCAGGGAGACGGACGGTGGGGCCTCGAGGACAGAGACGCCCAGACTGGACCAGGCTGCGGCCCCACAGCGCTGCCATGGTCGTCCCTCTCCTCCTGTCATGTCTGTGGCTCTGGGCCCAGGACTCTCAGCGAGAGCTGTGGCCAAGCAAGGCCTGGCTTCACCAGGCGGCCGCCCCACCCGGCTGTGGCCCCTGGGGCCGCCCAGGGCTCTTAGGACACCTGCTCAGGCTCGTGGGATGTGCCTGGGTCAGGACGGAACGGCCAGTCCTGCAGACAGTCCTCCTGCCCTCCGAGTTCACGGTCTGTGACTGCAGAGGACATGTCACGGGACCCCCCCCCCGCCCCCGACCATCCTGCCCACGGGAGAGGCTCTGTGCTCCTCCATCCACGCCAAGGCCAGACTGCTGCTGCCCACCAGTATCTTGGCAAATGAGTTCCCCAGGAAGGCAGGAGCGGGTGGCCCCATGTCCCCCTGAACCCCCTGGGGCGCTCGCACCAGACACAGGGCGCCATCATTTCAGGCGTGGTGGGCCACGGATCACACCACTTTTTCTGCCAAGCCTGGCGTCTCTGGAGCAGTTTTGCATGAAGCAGAGGAGCTGAAGTAAAACCCGGAGGAAATTCTGAAATATAATAAAAGTGGACTAACACCGGCCCACCTGAGAGCCTGGAAAAGTTAATTACACCGTCAGAGCCGACCGTCTGCCTGGACGGAGTTGCTGCCGTCGATTTCTCTTCCCAGAGTGGATCTCCGGCAGCTAATTCAGCAGGGACTCCTGGTACAGGATAATAGTTCTCTTTTATTGACCAGATTGGGCAAATTAAACACAAAAACGTATTCAGTCACCGCTCCATGCTGACAGTGCGTTTGCCGCCAGATGCCGGGACGGGTCCCATCGCTGTCCGTCTGCGGGGATCATACGTCCCCGTAAGCTTAAGTGAGACACCGGTCATCTGCCCTCTGGGGCCCCGAGACACAGAGCACCAAGGGAGAGAGACTGTCACCGTGGTGGGGGAACTCGAGGAAGCCTTCCTGGAGGAGGTGTCCCCAGAGCCCATTCGGAGGCAGAGGAGCAACTGAGGTGCCCAGGGCAGGTATGGCCAAGGACACCCCACACCACGCCAGTGGCCCCCACAGCTGCCCTTGGCTTTGTGGCATAGAGAGCAGGACGGATGTCCTGGGGTCGCCTCAGGGAATGAAGGTGTGCAGGGGTGAGGCTTCAGGATGAGGAAGTCCCTGAGCTGTGGGCCGGGGTCCTTGGGTCAAGCTGTAGCAGCACCTCCCATCCCCTCTTCAGGCAGCCCCCCATGAGGGCAGAGGCCGGGGAGACCCTCGCGAAGCCCCCAGGACAGGGTGTCACCCTTCAGCCCCTCAGCATCCTCCAGACCGAGTCCCGCAGACCCGAGGACAGTGCGCCCTCTGGGCAGGAGACCTCGGGGCTCTGCTCCGAGGAGAATCAGCTCCCTCTGTCCACACGAGGCTCAGGGCCAGCCGTCTTCATCCAGACCCAGAGAAGCGGACCCTCGCAGGCGTCAGTGGGGTCCTGGGCAGAGCAGGGGCGGGTCAGTCAGCCCGTGTGTGCGGAGAGTCAGCCACGTGCCTGTGCCCAAGCCCACGCAGGTCAGCGACGCTGGGTCTGAACTGCGCGCGGAGGTTTACGTGGGTGTCGGCCGGTCTCTGCCTACCCATCTTCCTACATCTTCCTACCCATCCCCCCGTCCCCCCATCACCGTCCATCTGACCATCTGTGTGTGGTTTGCCCGCTAGGACAGAAGCAGACGTGTGAACCCGACCCTGGTGGCCTCACGTCCATTTTTATCCCCTTACCTGGGACAGGTTTCCTCTCCTTGTCGCCACACGACCCGCCACCTGCGGCGTGTTCACCTGGCACCGCTGAACTCCGGGAGGCGGCACGGCTCCCCGTGCTAAGGCCGTGCCAGGCACGAAGGAGGTCTGGATGGACGGACGGACGCAGGGAACGCAGAGACCACGGTCGCCCTTCTCTCTTCAGAGTGGTGGGGTGAGGATTGAACGGCGAGATCCTGGGGTGGAGGGTCAGAGTGGCCGGGGGCGGCACCCTCCGGGCTCTGACCCGGCATCCGGAGGGCTCTCCCGGGCTCTCCACCTCCAGAGTCGGAGCAGGTCCCCGAGGAGACTTTCCCGCTCACGTGACTGGGACACGAGGAAGAAGACAGGTGCGTGACCTACAGTTTGCTAAAAGGATTTCACTAGAAGCACATTTGTTTTCCATGAATAAAACTTAGAATCAGAGGCTCTCGGAACTGGACGCGGCCCGCGGGGTTAACTGCTTCCACCATTTCAACTTCCAGACCGGAGACGGTGCCTGGGAATCTGCGGGCGAGCCCAGGACAAATGAGTCCTATCAGACTCCGGTGTTGTCCCCGCCTCTCACGTTTCCTGCACCCTGCTTGGCCCAGCAAGGTGACCGCTGGGGGACAGATGCAGGGCATGGGTTCTGCTGGGAGGGGACCACTGGGTAGGAAGGCCCGGCCCGGTCGTTGGAGAGGAGACGATTTCCACGGCCATCTCCTCTCCCCTGACACCCCATGCCCCCAGAAGGGGAAGCAGAAACTGGACCCCAGGGGAGCTGGGCTCATAACCTAGGGGTCAAGCCTGCTCCCTCCTATCTCGCTCTGGGGGCGTAGCCTCGGCTGGGCTGACCCCCGCCTCCTCCCCGGCCTCTCCCCTTTGTGGCCTACAGGTACGGGCCTCTGTCCCAGGGTGAGCCTCCCTCGGGCCGCCCCTCGGAATCCCCTGACCTGGTGGCATGCGGACCCCGTGCCTCCTGGTCTGGTGTCCCAGGAAACGAGGGACTCCACATTTTCCCGAATACCCTCCTCGGCCTGGCCTGACGGGGAACTCAGGCTGGGGCTGCGGCTGCCGGAGGGAGGGGGGAGCCCCCGTGGAAACAGGAACTTTGGACTGGCTGGGCCTCAGTGCCCAGAGGTCACCTGCCGGTAGCTGGCCTTCCGCAGGAGCCTGGGAGCCTCTCTCCCTGGAAGGAGCCTCGGCTTTGTGGCCCGGTCAGAGCCCCGCGACCTCCGCCCCAGCACCCATCACCCAGCGCTCGCCTCTGAGAGCACAGAAGTGACACCTGAGGGAGACGGTCCCTGAGATCACACCGGGAATGGATGTGGATGTGGGAGACCATCACTGAGTCAGTGGTGCCCAAGCAGAGGGGCCCTGGGGGTGGGGAGTGGGGGGGTGGCGGGTGTGTGTGTGGGGGGTGTGGGCCTGGGGGGAGGGGCTGCAGGGACGTGGGCGCAGTGGGAGGGGCCGGGGTGGGAGGAGCCTGGAGAGGAGCCTGGCTGCAGGGTGGGGGGGTGGGCGGGGCTGGGGGAGAAGGGCCCAGGTAGGAGGGGCTTCAGAGGAGGGGTGCAGTGGGGTGGAGCCTGAAGGGGGAGGGAGGAGGCAGGGAAGGAGTGTGAGTGGGGGGAGAGGCCGCAGGGTCCTGGGAAGCGGGGGTGGGGGCCCTGGGGAAGAGGGCTCTGGGAGCCCTTTCTCCAGGGAGGGGCTCAGCACTCCCTTGTCCAACTGGAAAACCCAGGCGAGGAGGCAGGTTGAAGGAGCCCGTGCGCTTTCTAACAGACCCTAATCGCTGTGTTCATGTCACGATTATATTAATTATGTATCATTACTCCATTGTAACAATAATTCTGAGGACAAGCACATGGAAGCAATCAGGATTATGGACAAATACGAGGAAAGGAGAAAACTCAAGTCTGTCGTCTGTCTACACCGAGTGTCAGCTACCGAACCCCCCGTAAGGGACGCGCCTGGCTGAGATCTTAATTAAAACAAAACCCAGATACCTGCTGTTTGCGTGAGATACACATAAGGAAAAGTGGTGTTGAAATGAGCGGAAATCCCAGCACGTGCAACGTAAGGAGGAGAAAGAAGACGCGCCCATCAGTGTCCTCGTGCCGGTGGGAGTTTGCTGGGACCCAGAAGACCCGACCGGAGCAGGTGCAAGCTCGTTCACGATTCAGCTACCAGAAATATAATTTCTGAATAAATTTTACCAGCCTCCACGTTGTGTGCGCAAAAATACAGCGGCTACATACATAAATAAAGCAAACGGATTACAGGTAAGAAACCGGATGGAAAGAGCACCGAGGGGAGGTGACCGTCTTGGACGGAACAGCAAACAGACAGCAGAAGTAAGAAGAGCCGCATCCACACTGGGCACGGAGACCGGATCACGCTGTCACAGTCGGTGACGTTGTGGCTGACCCTCCGAGGCCACCCCGTCTTTCCCAACAAATACCCGTAAATATAAAAATTGGCTCTGATTTCACAACATTTTTCCTCCTGATCGAAGCCAGTGAAATAAGAAACAGCTCGTGGAAGGGTGAACCCTGCAACACCGTGTGTGCCAGGCCATGGGTGGCCCGGGGCTTCCCGGACGCCCATCCTTGGGTGGCCCCCACCGAGACATTGGTGCCCCCGCTGCAGCTGGGGTGATAACGGGGAGCCCTGGAAACTGGGAAGACCTGGAGGCTTGGATGGGATTAAAAATGAAAACGCAACATTAACCATTGTTCAAGGAACCCAAGAAAGGAAGGAGAAATGAGCCGGCACGATGAGAACATGTTAGCAAGGACGTGGGTGGAAACGTACTAGTCGTTCTGTTACAAGCAGACAGACGTCCAGACAGACGGACCGAGGGGCGTGATCAGAAGAGAGAGGACAGGTTGGCCCAAATCCACACTTTGTGCGAGAAACTCCCTCCCACCCTCATGATAAGCCTCGTTTCATGGTGGAAGGAAGGAGCAGGATGCGCCGCGGAGACGCGAGTCAGAGGAAGCAGGAGGGAGTGGCTCCGTTCGCGCCGGCTGGGAAGACGTCAAGAAGCCAGTAGCAGGAGGAAGCGCACACTGCGTCCCGGTCACGGCCGAGGGTCAGCTCACCCCAGCGACCCAGCAGCGGTGCTGAACGCCCGCGCGCCTGAGAAACCAAAGGAGACACGGACAAACACCGTTGAAAACGCCAGCGTCCCTCTCTGCGACCCGCAGACGGGGCATCAGGGAGGCCCAGGTCCCGAGGCACCTGCCGGCCGCCAAGAGCAGAACCCTCAGCCTTTCCGCCCCCAGACAGGTCACCACGGCCGTCTGGGGCCTGGCTTACCGAACAAACCTTGACAAAATTTAAAGAACCAAAATCATGGGAAGTGTGTTCTCGGACCACGATGGAATTAAATTATCAGGCAGAGAAAAGTAACAGGAAAATACCTGAGCCGTTGGGAATTAAATAACCCGCTTCTAACCGAAGGGTCAAGAGACGGTCTCCGTCGAGATTAGAAAGAGTTTGAATTGAACGAGGATGAGACTATTTCGTATTCAAATTTGTAGCATCGTAGCTAAAGGAGTTCTAAGAAGGAAATTCGTGGAATTAATCACTTATATTACAAAGAAAAAGGGTCTATAATCAATGATTTTAACTTTCTACTTTTAGAAAGAAAAGCAAAGAATTGATAGCGAGTAAAAGGAAGGGAAAGTAGGGAAGAGAAGTGAGTCCCACGTCGTCTCACGTAGTGGCAGCAGATTGGAAAGGGGACCCTTGGAGAAGAGGCGAAAGGGACGCGTGTGGGACCTCACACGACGCCGACGGACGCGATCACGGAGGATCTCGCGAGCGCAGACGCACCCAGTGCCGGAAAAATGACACGTTTTCCCCCAAAGTTGTTTCTACAAATTTATATTAAGTCCAGTTAAAATTTCGGCACTGTTTTTTTGGTGGGCATGGACGAGCGGATTCTACACTTCACGTAGAAAGACAAAGAAACTAGAATTCTGAACAAAAAACTAAATCCGGAATGTCGTGCCCTTATCACGAGACTTGCTTCACGCCGACCGTCAGGAAGCTGCCACGTCCGTGAGGAAGCAAACCCAGAGGCCACCGGCACGGAGGGAAGCCCTCTGGCAGACGGACGCCGGCGATGCGCTTCCAACAACGGCACGGAGACCGTTCGGTGGGAAAGAACAGTCTTTCAGCAAAGGTGTCGGGGAAACGGGACGTCTGTTCATCCGTTGACAAGAAATAAAAAAAAAGGAGCCCTGACTTAGCTCTCGCTCCGGACGCGGAAGGTAACCCCAGACGGGCTGAGGACGACGTTCGGAAGGAGGCGCCGAGAGTCCCGTGACCCGGGGGGAGAGCTCTCGGGTCAGCCCCAGCGGCACAACGCACAGGAGAAAACACTCGAAAGACGAGAAGTGATCGGGATCGATACCACCGGCTCTCAAGGAGGGAAAGCACGAGTTTGCAAACCACATACTCGACAATTCCTTGTCCCCGGATTATAAAGGGAAAATGCTTGAAACTCAACAGGGAGAAAACACACAACGCTATTTAAATGTGGGCAGAGGACGTGGACGGAGGCATCCTCTGAGCAGGTCAGGTGGCAGCCGGACACATAAGGGCTCACCACGGTTAACCAGTGTTAGCGGGAACGCGGCTTGGAGCCCGGCGGGTTGCCTGTGCCGGGAGCCCCTGGCGGGGGACTGAATGAGGATCGTGCAGATCTTGACCCGCTGCGGTGGGGACACAGCCTCCCTCACGGCCTCTTCACGGCTCTCAGATCCCCTGATCCCCGATCCTCACCGTTGGGGGATGGCGACATGCCCGAGAAAGGGCGGCTCTCGCCCCAGGTCACAGGTGAGCCACAGACAGCCACCAGGGTAGCCGGTAAGCACCTGGTCCGTGCAAGGTGGTTGGGGTGGAGGTCACGGCCTTTGGGGGGTCATTTCTGAGTGGTTCTCTTAGAAGGCGTCCTGGGCAGGCGGAACTAGAGACCGTGACACTCCGTGGAATAGGTCAGAGAGACACGAAACCGTGTGACCACATTCGTGTGGCATCGAAGAGGAAAGGGAAAGACGAGAAGGAGCCGTAAACCCGGAGACAGACTCTGAACTCCAGAGAGCGCCCGACGGCGTCAGAGCAGGGTGTCAGGGATGGGACGTGGGGATGGGCTGAAGGAGGCCACTCGTGATGTGCGTGATGTGCGCGGGCGTCCCGCGGGCTGATGAGTCACGGTATTCTACGCCTGAAACGAATGTTATGCTTCAGGGTAACTACCTGGGAATATGATAAAAAAGGAGGATGAGGACGAGGAGGGAGGGGAGGAGGGGGAGGAGGGGAGAGGAGATGCCCTGGGGAAAAGCAGAGAGGAACTTAGGGCAGGAATCCTAATTTTAGGTCCTGTTCCAGACGTCCGGACTCTGGACGCGAGCGGGTCGTGACTCTTGTAAAGTGTCGGCCGGTGACTGAGAGAAACGAGGGTGGTCCTTCTCCTGCCTGCACCGCGGGCCCTTGTTACAACGGCTGAACGTGGGACAGGCCGCACCACCCGCTCACCAGGACAGGAAGGGGCTGGGCTCGTCGCCCAGGACGGAGCACAGGCTGGTGGCTCGGCTGCTCGGGCGGACCGTGGGCACTTTCTTCTGGAGTCCCAGAGACACTTGCCGCACACACCCCATGTCGGCATTTCCCTGAGACAGATGGGACTCGTGTCTTTATGGGACGCGCACACGGATGCCGCCGCGGCTGTATGCAGAGCCACGCGTGAGAACCATCCGCGTGTTCCTGACAGCTGAGCGGTCAGCAAACGGGTCCATCTTGTGGTGGGAGAGCAGGCTGGACAGCACAGAATCCCGGCCCTGGGGTCTCAGCGGGGAGCTGCTCGGCCTCTCGGAGGAACCCACACGCACACGAGGGCCTGAGTGTGCAAGGGAGACGTGCCGAGCGAGACAAGCCTCCTCTGTGGGGCGTTTTCAGTGGCGCCGGGAAAAGCATAACACAGAGAAGGGGGCTGAGGGGTGGGGGTACAGCCACAGGGAGAGGCTCCTGGGACTCCCTCATCCCGACCGTCTCGGAGGCCTTGAGAGTCCAAACAGGTATTAAAACCCGTCACTGTGCACATGCATTTAATGTCCATTTTACTGCACGATCACTTAAAACGAAACTGCCCACCTACAAATGTTAGAAAAAGAGTCTATTTGAATTGAAAGACGAAGCATGTTCTTCTACCGGCAAATCTAGCATTCTCTCATTACGTACGTTAATATTTAATTAAAATGCCGATAAGCCAAAAGGTAGTATATTAAGCAAGGTATTTAAGAACAGAACAGAGTAAGAACTACGGCGGTGCGCAGGGAGCGCGGCACAGAGATCGGTGAGCTGGAAACTGAGAATCACCCACACGGAGGGCAGCTCCTTGAGAAGGATCCACACGTCCCCACCAAGAACAGTGGGAAGAGGGACAAAGCCACAGTGTGCGTTTTGGGGAATAAAACAGGACCGTACCTTCAGCAGCCGCCGAGATTAGAAAGAGAACAGTTGGAATAATTTAGCGCCAAGGAATGATAAAAATCAGGTGAACTGGGCAGGGGACAAGGAGGACGGCGCGTCTGACGGAAGCAAAAGCAGAGGGAGGGAACGTTTAAAGCTCATCTTACCGCTGGGGAATCTGACTCAGAGATAAAAGTTCATCCCACAAGGAAATCACAGTGCCCAGCCTTTGAAAACAGCAGAAAACCATCGATCCCAAACAAGACAGCGGCGTCGTGAGAAAAACCAGAACAGGACGATGAGTGTCGGAGGATAGGCATGCAGTTCGTAGTCATACGGCAAAGAGAAGGCAGTAGTAGCTCGTAACAGAGGAAGACGGTCATTCTGATCTGTGTTTGCCCCAGAAAGGGCGGGCAGCTCAACCGCAGGAATCAACTTGGCATTTCTCTACGTTAATAAGACAAAGGAGCAAAACGATGTGCTCCTCTCAACCGATTCAGTTAAATTGTCTCATAAAACCAGACGTTTGAATGATAAAAAATTTACAATAATAGAAAACATCGATAGTTTGCAGTCACCGTCGTCGTCGTCACCAGTCACAATCTAAGAAACCGTGTGCACACCAGTTTGGGGTGAATTACTAAACCCCGGAAAAGTAGTGAGAGCTCAGAGTCCGGGGAGGAGCGCCACGGGCTTGGGTTGGGGGCTCCCTCACGAAGACGTTGACGTCCCTCGAACTCGGTCATAAAGCTCATTCGTTTCTAATTAAAAATCGAAATCCCGACGTCTTCCTCCTCTTCCCCTTCCTTCTTCACACTCTTCGTCTTCTTTATTCTGACGGAGAAACGTCCCCAGCAACTGCCGAGCTCGCCCAGGGGCGTTGGGGGTGCCGGTGTGCCTGTCGCCGGCACGCGTCACCCCGCAGCGCCGGTCATTCTCACGGTAAGGAAAGTGGAGTTCGATCCCAGTTCACACCGGGAAGAAAAATTCCTTCTGTTTGGGTTAAAGGCCAAACGTAACAGTAACGGACGTCAGACGTCGACCCTGGGGGTAATTTCATGCCCTTGGGAAGGTCAACAGTTCTCATGGGACAGGGGAGTACAAACTGGGAACCAGAGTCTGACTGGTTAAATCATCCTGAATTCAAGCCACATCGCTTGGCGGCTGATCTGTGAGGACTGGGAAGAAGCAGGTCGCGAAGCGGGAGACCACGTGGGGGACGGTCGGTCGGAGCTCAGGAGCGCACGCCTGACAGCAGGAGGGTCCAACGCAGGGGTGCCCAGCGCATGCCAGAGAACGAGATGCGCACAAATGCGCTGAGGGACTCTCGACGTCCTTCATGAGCTGGGACACGGGGAGTGACACGAGACAGCGTCACACGCACACGTGCATGCACCTACTCACACCCACGGGCATGTTGCACACCCACACACGTGCACGGGCATACATGCACACCCACACATGCATGTCCACACCCACACTTGCATGTCCACAATGCACCTACACACACACATACACGCACGGCCACACATACATGTCCGCACACACACACGCACCGACACCCACACATACGTGTCCACACGTGCACGTGTACCCACACAATTCATGCACACACCCACACACAGGCCCACACATGTACACATGCACATTCATGCACACACACACATATCGTTGCACACACACCTTGTTGGCCAGGATCAGTGAGTGAGCAGCCTGTGGCAGTGGGGCTGCCACACACTGGTGTTGGGATCCCCAGACACCCAGACACGTGCATGGCGAGCAGGTCGGCCGTCCACTTGTTGGCGTGTGCTCTGGAGAGTCACGGGTGTGCACACATTCGCTTGTGCAGCCGTGTGCACAGCAGCCGTGTCCGAGGGGGTAGATTGGAGGCTGTCTCGAAGCCCGCAGCAGTGGAAGGAACACGGTGGCTGCGAACTTAGTGAGTCTGAGCTACACGTATCAGGCACTGATTATTCTCAAAAACACGGTATTTGAAGGAAAAACAAAACAAGCCACAGAATCTAGTCTGCCGCGTCCCGTTGATTATAATGCTCCAAACGAGATGACGTGAAGGATGTTATTTATGGGGTTATGCGGGGAAACAGCCTTATCTGGACAGCAAGGGAAGGTTAATGCAAACTTCAGGACAGACTTTATCTTGTAAAGGAGAAGCACCTTATGACCACGAGGGGTGGGAGCAGGGGTGGGTGTTCTACCTCCCGTGCCCAGCGGCGGGCGAGCGCTCGTCTTTGTTCTTATCATCAGTTCTTGACATGTGGGTGCCAGTGGTTCCCGTGTGCTGCAGCTGTGTTCCAGGAGCGACGTCGCGGGAGAGGAGCCCGCTCTCGGCCACGTGAGGAGAAGGAGGGGAGGCGGCATCCGGTGTCCTGATGCGGCTCCCGACGCGGCTCCCGATGCGGCTCCCGATGTGGCACCCCCTGCCCCACAGATGTCAACGCTCTGCGTGTTGGTGGCAGAACACAGCTGTACCAAGACCCACGTTCCGTGGTCGTAGGTCAAAGAGAAGCAGAAAGGAGGACGTGCTCTCCTGCCGTCCTGGCGGGTCTGGATCTTGGCAGGACGGCCACAGGCCCGTTGCACCCGTCCTTCCAGAAGGAGTGACGTGGATGAGGGTGGCACCTCCCTCCACACGTCATAGGCCCTCGCAGGGACGCGCTCTGCTCGCTGCCGTCACCGCATCCGCAGCTCTGTGTCCAAGGTCAGAGCCGGTCAGACATGGTGCCCTGTCTCTGGGCTCCCTACCCCTGGGGATGGGGGGCTGATGCTGGGGGGCACCTCGCTCCACTCTGCAGACCGCCTCGCGTCTCGAAGATACAGGCAGCCCAACGGGGGTCTCCCAGCGACCACGGTCATGGTAGGTCTGACCATGTGACAAGGGGGACCCCGCTGGCCCCCTCATACCCGCAGGGCAGTTCGGTTATTCTTGAGAACACGGACGGACGGGGTGTATCTGCCTGGCCACGTGCGGGCCAGATTTCTCCCCATCTTTGTGATTTCTCAGCAGATTGTCCACGACCCTCGTCCCGTCCTGCCTTAGTGTTCGCTCACTAATAGACCTGTTTTCTGTCTCCACTCCCGTTTGGAGGAGTTTTCTGTGTTTGAGAAGAGCTGGCTTTGTTTCTGAGCGTTTCCCCAACAGTGTGGATGTGTGTGTGTGTGTGTGTGTAAAGGGATGAGACAGGCCACTCGGATCCCTGGACGCCTGGGGGTTCTGAGCCGCGGTCACGGGGAGGAAGACGGCTGCGGGAGCGTCATGGACAGCAGGCGGACGGCCTGTGCGCAGGGCAGGTGAGGCCCCCGTCCCCCTGTGTCCCCGTGCCCAGCCTGGGCCTGACCGACGGCTGAATGAACGCGGAGGACGCCCCCCAGAGCACAGTACGTCTCGTCTCACTTTGCAGCGTGACTGTGCACGTCTGCCCCATCTGTTCGCTCAGCAGGCGTGTCCCGCGCCTCAAGAAAAGCAACTTCGGAATAGATCAGGAGGAAACGACAGCCCTGACCCTTGGCTCGACGTGCCGCGAGGAAGAGCGGGGAGGCGGAAACGGAGCCCATAGGCGTCCCGCAGCCCCGGCTGGGGTTTGGGGTGGAAGTGGGTCATATTTCAGTCGTACATAAGAGAACCCGGAAAGACCAACAGACGTCTCCACGTCCGCCGCCCGCGGCACACCCAGAGCTGGTCGTTTTTGCTTCTGGTTCTTACGAAGACGCGCGTTTCAAGGAGCAAACGAGTCCGGTGGGGCTGGCTTGCGTCTTCCCACTGATGAGTTTCATACTTTACTGTGTGTCTCTATTTTAAAATTACATTATATTTTGGTGCCTTACGTTGTAAAAGAGATCATTGCCTCTCGGTATATGTGCTGCCAAAGCCAGCACGATCATTGCCTCTTGGGACTTTGTCCTTTCCCTCAGCATCATGGGTGGATTTAATCCCGGGCTGTGATGGAAACCGTGCGCCGTGTCCCAGGGATTCGTGCGCCCCTTCTCTGCGGGCTGTCCCCGTGGGCTCTGGTCACTGTCGTTCGTGCCACGAGCGCCCCTGCCTGCTTCCTCGCAAGAGTGCCTTCCGCTCGGCCGTCTTTAAACGTGCTGCCGCCCCCCCAGATTACTCCGAAAATCCCCAACGTGTGTCCCAGGTTTTCGGATTGAAGTCCAAGTTTGCGAAGACGTCGTAGCTGCACAGAATGGAAACTGCGACGCGGTATTTGTGTTTGTTTTCTCCACTTCCACCATTCATTGCGTTTCTGGAAAATACCATGGTGGGCAAGGCCTGTCGTCTTTCCAAACCCATCAGGCCTGTCCACCGATGCGCATCTTGGGAAGGTCGGACTTTCGTAAACACAGACGCACTTCTGTACTCTGGTTCTGAGATACAGACTTTGATACGGAGACAGAGCGACAGAGACGGGGGAGGAGGAAGAGGGAGCAGAGGACGGACGCGCTGTCCCGGGCAGGGCGGGCTGGCTCCTTGCATTTCCCACAAAGCCCCCGAGGGCACACATCGCGGTAGGATTTGAATCTGTGGTGGACGAGCGTCCCACTCTGTCTGGCTTGGGGGGACGGGGCTGCCCTGTCACCGGGTGGTGGGAGTGGTAATCATGGGAAGGAGGCGTTTGCATGGGTGACCAGTGGTCCCCTCCACACGGGGCCGAGACCCAGGTGTGATGAATACATAAACAGAGAAAACAAACAGTGAGTGTAGAGATTGGAAAGGCTGAGGGGCCAGTGCCACCTTTTACAGGAGTTCGTGGCTGAAGACCCTGGACAAGTCTGCAGACTGACACCCACCGGCCCCCGGACGCGGCCCAGCATCCGAAAGTCAATTACATTGTTTATTACGTTGGCCACAGACAAGTAGGAAATAAAATAAAGAAAACAGTAGCATTTGCCATAACATCAAGATACTTTCAAGGTGTTTTGCAAAGGAACACATCGGACAAAAGTATGTGGCACTTCTACACCGAGAAGTACAGATATCACAAAAGCAGCTGTTGAGGGAAACCGAGACGTGGACGGGTGGGGGCTCGTCGCGCTCTCGGACGGGAGGACTTGCTGTGAAAATGCAAACTCTCGCCTGAATGAACACGCGGTTGGGTTTCAAGCTTGGTCAAAATTCTGGCAAGCCCTCGGCAGGAAGCTAAGCGAGCTTCTTCTAAGTTCTGCTCGGAGAAGCAGCGAGCCCCGAGCAGAGCGGCCAGATGCCACCGGCAGGTGTCTCAGGCTTCCCGACCTGCGTCACTGCGGTGACTGACGTCCCCTCCCCCCGCGGGCCTCCCGTGAAGGTCCGGGGCCCCTTGCGTCATGCGTGAGTCCCCGAGAATGAGTGGCACCGACCCTTCACTCTGTGAGGGTTTATTCTGTGGGCTCCGATCGGGCCCCGACCTGATTCACCTCTGAATCCTTCCCACCTGACTGCTTGACGCACCCGCCGAATGAACAAAGCCCATGGGGCCTGGGTGGTCAGTCTCAGGCACGTGTGTTCCCTCTCTGCCCGGGGCGGGGGGACCCAGGGATGTCACCCCTCTGTCCCAGGGTCCCAGCCATCACCACACAGTGGTCTAGAAACTACTTGTACAAGCCCAGGTTCTCCCCCTCCAGTCCCTGACCCTGCCTGGGGGTCTGTCCTGGGAGCACTGGGCTTCTCAGGTCGGGTGGCCTCAGGTGATGAGACTGCGGGAAGGGGGATCTGCGAGCGGTTACAGGGCTGGGTGGCCGGGGCGGCCGCTCATCAAAGCTGCACCCAGTCCTGCTGGGCCACGCCGGGCCGAGGGGCCTGGGACAGCAGCTGGGGGCTCTCCCAATGGAGGACAGAGCTCTACAGGGCAGCTGTGCACAGCGGCCGTGGGTACACACAAGTCCCTGCTCTGGGTCTCCCAGGGAACCGTCCCAAGGAAAGACAGTGGTTTGGGACTCTCCTTGTGCCCCAGGCTCATCGGCATGTGGTTCCCGCTGAGCTGTCCTCCACATGTCACACGAGGGAGCACAGGGGAGGGTTATGCCTGCCCACGGGGCCGTGAGCACACACACAGGCTGTGCCCAGATGCCAGGATCCAGGATGCTGGATGTCACAATGTAGGCATGCGGGGATACGGGAATGCTGGGATGCGGGGGTGTCGGGATGCAGGCGGGCGGGGCAGCTCACCAGCACTCCCCGTCCAGGGCAGCGAGAGGCAGACACTGTCCCCGCAGAGAGAACACGATGGAAGGGGGTTAGTGGGCACTAATCTGAGGCCGGACAAGACTGCGGGGGCTTGAAGAACCCGCCCCCTTCACTAACTTCACCTCCCGTCAGGTCCCCACTGGCAAGCCTCGGGGCCGGGAGCCTCCTTGAGGCCTGAGCGAGAATGCGGAGCGTGTTCTGTGATGCACATCATGTGTCCAGGAGCCCGGGCTGGCTGTGGGGTGGCGGGCGTGCAAGACCAGGCTCAGAAGACGGTGTGGGGGGCAGGTTGGCAGGTTGAGAGAAGCTTCCCAAACGGAGGTGCCTTTGCGAGGGCCTCTCCCCCCTGGCCCATTTCACAAATGGGGAGACTGAGGCCCAGCGAGCACTTGCCCTGCCTCACCACAGGGCTCGGGGGCCCCCGCTCCCGGAAACCTCACATCTCCCAGTTTCTTAGTGAAGGGATTCAGCCCGAAGTCCCCTGACCAGCGTCTGGTTCCCTGTCCCCCAGGACAGGTGAGGTCGGGAAACCGAAGGACCCTGTAAAAGTCTTCTCCTGGCTCCCTCTTCTGCTTCTGTTCTGGCTGGGACCCGCACCCTCACTTTACCCAGACCTCAGCAAGCGAACAGTCTGTGTCCAGCTTGTACGGGACAAGGGGTTAGTGATTTCTCTCGAGCAGGTCCCATCTGGGGGAGGGCCCAGTGAGCGTGAGCTGGGAAAGCCCTGACCTGTGTGTTCCAGACCACCGAGAGCCACGCCCAGGCCCCCTGGCTCCCAGGAACGCCCCCCAGGTGCCTGTCTTGGTTCTAACCTGCTCCCTGATGCTGAGAGGATGTTTACGCCGGACCACCACCCTCAGTAAGAGCCCCAGCCCCAGACAAAGATGGGACTCCCTCTCCTTTCCGCCCCGAGTTTCCCAACGCTCCTCTGTGTCTGCCCCGTCTACACCTTCCGTGGACTCTGCTCTCACCTCTGCCGGCTCCGGTGCGACTCTGTCCTGTTCGCAGCCAGGGACCCTCTTGGCTGGTCCTGTGGGACCCCTCTGGGCCCCCGGCTTCGGCCTGTGGCAGCACAGCGCCCCACCAGCATCTGGAATCCCCGCCCGTCCACGTGAGACCCTCCACACGCTGTTCAGAACCAGTGGCCTCGCCCTCCCGAGTCAGCCACTTTGGGGGACCGGCCACTTCTCACTAGACGGTGCTGGTGCCCCTGAGCTTCCGTGTCTGGGCTGATTTCTGGTCCGGATTCACGGAGCCATGAGGAAGCCTGGAGATGTCGACGGGTGACAGCCTGGGAAGGCGGAGAGCTGCTTGCTCACGTGCCCTGGGGAGGCCGCCGCGTGCGGACGGAGGACACTCAGGAACGGGCACCGGCGCATGCGGAGAGAGACGAGGCACACGGGAGGGGAGTGAGGGGTAACTGCCCCATCCCTGCAGCCGTCAGAGTGCAGACTGGGTGGGTCGGGGGCAGACCCCGGCAGTGGGGACGACGCGCGGCCAGTGTCGGATCCTGCCAGCGCTCTGTCCGCAGGGCTGACTCCTCGGGAGGAGTGAGGCCCCTGGACCAGGTTTGGCGGGCGGCCGAAGGCTGCTCCATGGGACAGCTGGCCTGTGTCCCTCCCTGGGGGTTCTCTCTCGTCAGAAAGTCTCTGCGTCAGAGCAGAGTCTCCCGCGAGGGGCAGAAATGACGGCCTCTCCTGGCCTCCCCCAGAGCCGCAGCTGAGGCCAGCTCTGCCATCCTCCAGGAGCTGTGTGTGAGCAGAGCTTGGCTCGCTGGCCCAGGGCTCCCCGCAGCTTACCCAGCGTCCCCACAGCGGGGACACCCGGCACCAGGGCCCCGGCTGCGTCTCCGCTGTGGCCTCTTCCTCCCGTCCCGCCCACGCTTACTTCCCACTGGGTGGCAGCCCAGCCTGCCAGCAGCCGGGCACCGTGGGACTCAGCCTGGATCAGAGGAGACCACTCGGCTGAGACCGGACAGGTGCAGCCCGACACCTGTGTCCCACCTGCACATTGCCGGGAGCGTCCAAAGCCCCGAGCCTGCAACACTGTTTCTGAGGACCACGCCTCCTGCTGGGCACATGTTCCCCTAAAGCGGCCAGGCAAGTGCAGCCTGACCTGACACAGTCCTTCCCCGCATGGGTGTGTGCACGCACACAGATGGGTGCACACACACAGACGGGCACACGCATACGTGTGGCACACACCAAAGCATACACACACATACGTGCATTCCTGCCCTGACAGGAGCACAGCACGTTCCCGAGCTGGCTCAGGGGGCCGCGGGGCACCCGCTGTGGAAGTGGGGACCACAGGACCCGAGGGGGACCAGCAGCGCAGGGCTGGACGGGGCAAACGTGAGCAGGACCCTGAGAGTGAGCACCGTGTCAGCCTTCCCCACCCTGGCCGGGGGCCTGGGGAGCAAGGTCAGTCCAGCCCCTACCCTTCCCCTCACCCCCAGCACCAGGACGGCCTGGACGCCAGCTGGCTTCTCTGTGGGGCTCTGCACATTTGGCTCCCCTGGCATGTAGCTTTCCTGTGGCGGAGCCCCGTGTCCGCCTGTCCACCCATTGGCATCTCTCCTCTCACGCTCTGCCTCCGCCAGTCCGTGGGACTAAGGATGCCCAGGACCTCCCTGGGGTGTGGGGCTGCCGGAGCCTCTGTAAGCAGGGCTGGTGGACACGGAGTGCCACAACGCACTGGGCACGCGGCTTTCATTCTGCAGAAGGGGGAAGACCCATGGGAGAGAGAGCAGAGAAAGATCCACAGGGCCCGGGACCCCCCGGACACTCAGGGAGCGTCACTCACGAACCACTGACAGAATGACTGAGGACGGAGCTGATCAGCAGCTGTGTCTCCCTGTGGCCGGGGCCCCGGGAATGGGCCAGAGGGTCCCTAGGCTCCATACGGTTTTTGGAAAAGGAGTGAGTGTCCTGCCACTGGTTGTGTCCCAGCCCGGGTGGGACGCTGGGTGGGGCTTCGGCCGCAAGCCCTGGTCGGATCCAGATCGAAGGTCCTGGTCGTCCGTGCAGGCGATTTGGGAAATTCCAGCCCCGTCTTCCAACAGGGCGTGAAGAAGTTCGGCTCAGATCCCTGTGGTAATGGGCCCCGTTCCCGCAGAGTGGCCTCGAGCCCGGTGCCCGGCGCACGCAGCGCCTGGCTGCCAGACCTCTCTCCTCCCACGCGAAGGGCGAGAAGCCGACTGAAAAATCCACTTATGCCGTCTCCGTGAATCTTCATTTTTGCCTTTGCTCCTCCGAGCTGGGAGTCTGGGCGCGGAGTCTGCGCTCGGAGTCTGCCTCAATGACGGCTTCTCGGGGGGGGTGGGTGGTGGTGGTGGTGGTTTCAAGGTCAGGAGCGCCCGCCCGCCGCCCCGTCCGTCTCCCAGTGATTGCCCCGAGAGCCAATCTCCGGGCCGCACATTCCCAATTGGGAGCTCTCTCAAGCATGAACTATCAAATTATTGTCAATTCTGGCTGATTTTCTAACAGACAATGGAAAATCTTCCATCGACTTCATATATGACTTTTACCCACTTTCTTATTTATTCAAAAATTGCAGAGAAAGGTCACGGGCCTGGCACACGCAGTTAGATCTTTGCTGTTTATTGAGTTTTTATGCTTGGTTTAAAACTGAAGTAGTGGGGCATAAAGCGAAAATGCAGGAAAATCTGTACATAAAAATTAAATTGTATTATGAAAAGCAGAGAGCCGTCTGGGAAGCCCAGAAGAATTGATTAGATCAGAGTGCCCACGAGGACATGTAATTAGCCGTCCTTGCCGTCACGGGTGTGCTCCTGTCACTCGAGGCCATCCCCCCAGGGAACACATCTCCGTAGATGCCAGGAAAGTGGTTGGCATGCTGGGCATTGATTGCAGGGTGCTGGGAGGTGGCCCGGACTGCAGAACCCCCAGATTCTCGCCCGAGGCTGGGGGGGGAAGCTCAGAGGAGACGAGGCCCCAGCTGGCCCCAGCACTCCAAGTCCGTGGGTCTAGGGTGGGCTCCAGGGCCAGGCAGCCGCAGAGGTGACACTGGTGTGTCCAGATGGCAGCAAGGGACCCAGGGGCACAGACGGGCTCCCAGGGGAGTGTGGCTGTGGGCAAAGGGTCCGTGGAAAGGCCACCGTCACACCTGAAGCCGGGTGTCCATATCAGGTAAGTGTAACACAGTGTCGGGAGGAGAGCGTCAACTCCTCTCGGACTCGTAAGATGAGAGAGAAGGTGGTCCTTCCCACCACTCCTGTTGGGTGGCAGAGCTGGCGCGTGCCCCCGGCCCCCTCCCCTGCCCGGCACGGGGTCTGACAGCGAGGACCCCATCCGTCATGCTCGCCTCAGCCGAGGTCCTCGTGAGGAGCCCCCGCAGCAGAGTGGGGTCCACGCAGTCTGGGGCTGTGAGCTCAGGAACAGGGGGGCCCCAGGGCCCACGCGTGCCAGCTGGTGAGCTCGGGAGGTCAGGGCAGCCGCACAGAACATCCCGATTTCAGTGTTTCTGTTCACAGGATTATAACGTGATTTACGCAATCGGGACGCATGCCATGCCTGGCGTGTGGCAGCAGCCGTGAAAAGCCGTGGGGGAGGACACGGGGTCTGTGCGGCCTTGTGTTCTGCATGACCACAAGGCCCGGAGGTTGCTGGATGTGGATGGCATCAACGTGGGACATTTAGAAAACACAGTGTAGGTGCGACCACTGCAGCCTGGTGTGGGGGACCCCATGGCTTCCCCGGCCAGGCATGCACAGGCTGTGGACTGTCACCCGGATCCACGTGCATGGACGCCACACCAGCCCTGCAGAAAGAGACGTGGGAGACCTCGACGCCCCAGCTGGGCCCGCGCGTGACCATCTACGAGGGCGCCTGTGCTGCCGCCTTCCGAGGTCCGTCAGATGAGGCTGCGAGCAGGCCTTAGCTCCCTCCAGGGAAGCTTACTGTTTTCCAGGAACAGGATCCCCTGCTGTTGGAGCCCTGTTTGAACCGCAGAGACACCGCCACGCGCTGCTCGGGGCGTGCATGCACGGGAGGGCCTTGCCGCTAACGAGGTGTTGGAGCTCGGTGAGGCTGGCTCAGTCCCGAAGTCTTCAATCGATGGAGAACGCTCCGTCCCTTGCCTGGCATGTTAACGGAGCCCCGCCTGGCCTTTCCAGGGAGTTTATGACTTGGAATCGGCGGTGCTGCATTTACTCGGCATTCATGAAATTAAAGCAGAGCCGTCTGGCTGGAACAGAGCGTTGGATATGCAGAATGGCTTGTCTCTGGGGCTTACAGGGTGGCTAACTTCTTAGCCTTAACCGGCAGACTTGTCGCTGTGAAAGACAGGTAGTTAACACCCGGACGGACCGCGTTTAATCCTGGGATGGCAGTGATTAACTCGACAGTCAAGACGGATGGCAAAACAGTCATTCACATCCGTGGAATTCTAGTCCGAACACTGCCACGGAGCGAACTCAGGGGAAAACCGCAGGATGACCGTGAATGCCACTGACACTGACAGTGATGATGGTGACGCTGGGTCACAGTGGCGATGATGGCGATGCGAGGGTCATGGTGGCAATGATGGTGACACTGGGTGTCATGGTGATAATGATGGTGATATATGGGGGTCGCAGTGGTGATGATCGTGACGCTGAGGGTCGTGGCGACAATCATGGTGGCACTGGGGGTCATGGTGATGATCATGACGCTGCTGAGTGGCACAGTGACAATGATGTCACATGATGCTGTGGGTCATGGTGACAATGATGGTGACAATGATGGTGACCACAACAATGATGCTGGCAGTCGTGGTAACGATGACACGACATCACTTGTACTCCTGGACTTCACCGGTTGAAGGTATGTTCGCGTGGTCATCGTGGTCATCGTGGAGCCGGTCCGGCCTCTCTCAATGAAATCAGGTACGTTAGGTTGTGGCTTGATGCTTACCTAGGTTTTTCTGATCAAAAGTAAGTCAGAATGACCAGACAGCAAACCAGACAGCGACAGTATGGAAGGAGACAGAGAGAAAGGACGCGGTAGGCCAGTATCAACTTAGACGCAGAAATCCTCTAGGAAACACGAGAAGACTGAGTCTGGCGGGCTGTAGAAGGAACACGCAGTGTGACTGCGCTCCACGCAGTGTGACTGCTATCCGTCACCTCAATGGACCAACCAAGACTTTTCTTGGTTGGTCCATTGAGGCGACGGATAGCAGTGGTGGGCACAGGATGCTGAGCCAGCCTTGCATCCCTGGCCGCGGGGCACAGCCACGGAGCATAGTCATGGAGCACAGCCACAGAACGCAGCCACGGAGCCCAGGTGTGGGGCGCAGTCGCTGATGCAGAAAGTATGCTGGATGACATTCGACACCCACGCGGGACAGAATTTTTCAGCAGAAGTGGGGCTGTTAGCTTCACTAGGAGCATCTACAAAAACCTGTCAGGAAATCCCATCACGGACGGTGGAGCACGCGTGTTCCTGAGCTCGGAAACGGGCGGAGTTGTCTTCTGTCCGCGTCAGCGCGCAGCACTGTCCAGAGCACGGGCGCCGCAGGAGGGTGAGAAACGCAACTGGGAGGCGCGTGAGTGCGGAGGGAAGCCGTAAATCTCCATGTTTTCGGACGGTAGGACGAAAGCCACAAACCAACGAAACCAGAAATCCCTCCTGGAACTCCGACGCGAGTTCCGCTGGGTCGGAGGGTCAAGTCGAGAGAGTCAGCGAGGTCTCCGCTGAGGACGGCCCAAGGACAGGCAGCACCTACAGCGGCGGCAAAGACGGGAACTACCCGGGTGGGCACCGAGCAGTGTGCACAGGGTCGGAACGCCGACTGTGAGAATGAGGACGCCAGACACCCGGAAGGGTGCGGTGCCACATGCTTGCACCCAGCCTTCCCCAAACGTCCCCGTGGATACCTGAGTCCCCTCCCGGGAGCTCCGGCTGCACTGTGTCCCCGACCCGAGGCACTCGGACAGAAACCACGATACATGGAACAGGTCACTGTGTGTTCCCCTCTCCAAACCCCCATGGGAAGCAGCCACAGGGACAAGGGGGCCACGGGGGAGAAGCCATGGGGACAAGGGGGCCACGGGGAAGCAGCCACGGGGACAAGGGGGCCATGGGGGAGCAGCCATGGGGACAAGGGGGCCACGGGGGAAGAGTGAGCACTTAGGGAGGATCCTTGGCTGTGCACTGAGCTTCGGAGAAAAGAGCAGGGGTCACACGCTGGGCTGTGACCTGCCCAGCCCTGGAGACCCACAGTCGGGGCCAGAGAGACCAGACTGTAGCCACCAGGCCCGAGGTCCATTTGAGCAGGGGTCAGCTGAAAGGCCACGAACAGATCCCCCAAGCACGTCTGAAGAGTGAGGGCTGCGTGGGACAGTGAGGACGGAGACGTGGAGGGCGTTGCTGCCCCAACAGAGGCCTGCCCCCTCTGTCCCTGGAGCTTGCCTGTGCCTGAATCCCTTGGCCCTGTGTCCGTGGAGCCCAGGACAGACGCGTCCACGAAGAACCCCCACAGAAGGACAAATGAGCAGCACGGGGCTTCCCTGTGGCTCAGCACCAGCCCGTCGGTACCTGGCGGGGAAGGCAGGAGCTCGGGTCCCGCCATCGGCCGAGCCCGGGATGGTCCTACGGTGTGGGAGAGGTCTCCACCGGCAGGCTGGAGGCGGGAGGCTGGGGCAGAGCACGCCCGGGGGCCCCAGCCAGCGCCGCGCAGCGGGGGCGATGGCGGGGCGGCAGGAGCGGTCGCCATGGCGGAGAGTTCGCTCTGTGCCAGGGACCCTGTGCAGTCACTTTTCTGACCCTCACTGTGACCCCAAGAGGCGGGTCATGTGGAATCTCTTCAGCTCCGTAGGCCTGTTTTGCTGCAGATGGCACAATCCTGCCATGGCAGACAGGCTGGGCCCCCGGAAAGCCTAAGTGTCCCTTTGGAGAAGGGGTCTCATGGCCGTCACCAGGAGCTGTGGGCTGCAGTGGGCACCCAGGTCCCCTGGGCATGAGGAGATGTCCCTGCCTTATCATCGTGAATTGTCTCCATGGTTCCAAAAGTGAGTGGACGCAGCCATGAGGACAACTCATGCACGGCCCCTTCACCACGTCCAGGCCCCTCTACCACCTGCTGCCTGCATCTGTTTCCCTCTTGGAAGAGGCAGAGCCCAAGCCTGGGGACCCGTCCGTGTCGTCTGACCTCACGGGGATGCTCTCCCTCGTTCCTCCTCAGCCGCTGGTCCCCTCCCCGGCAGCTCAGCCAGCTCTGCTGATGCCCCCCAGAGATCTGGAATCCAGGAGCTGCCACACGGACCCCCCAGCCCCGAAAGACTTCTTCTGTCTGCTCATCCCTACAGGAGGACAGACGGCACGAAGCTTGACCTCATCCCTGCTGTCCACCCAGCAGCACCTCCCATGTCCCCACCTGGGAACCCTGCCCCAGAGCCGACCCTCCCCTTCACCTCTGCACCTGC
>JAHRIG010000270.1:2057485-2086550 GCA_020311275.1 Eira barbara | reverse complement strand
CCTCCTCCCTCCTCCTCCCTCCTCCTCCCTCCTCCTCCCAGCCTCCTCCCTCATCCTCCCTCCTGCTCCCTCCTCTTCCCTGCCTCCTCCCTGCCTCCTCCCTCCTCTTCCCGGCCTCCTCCCTCCTCTTCCCGGCCGCCTCTCCCTCATCCCTCGTCCTCCCTCTCCCCCCTCCTCTCCCTCCTCCCTTCTTCTCAGCATCCTGGACCCCGTGCACCTCCTCCTTGGAGCACCCCCCTCCAGTCCCAGGGCAAACACGCCCCTTCAGTCATCGAGCTGAAGACTATACACTTCACTCCTGCTTTGTTCTCCCAAGAGCACTTCCTGCTGTCAGACACTCGGTACAGCTTTTATCAAACACTCGTTTGATTTGTTTTCTGTGTCTTTCCCCTAGAATTTCAGGTCCTTGGGGGCGGGGATGCACAGGTCCTGGGCTGGAGGCCGCCACACTCCCACAGCCTGGAGAGGCGGCGAGGACGAGCCCCGGCTGAGCTCAAGCCCCTGAACCTCCCTCCACCCGGACCTGAGTAACTGCACCTGTGAGCCCAGGGGCCGCTTCTCCCCTTCCGCGATGTCGGTGCCTAACGCAAAGCCACATCCGCCTTCAGACCGAGTTGGGCTATGTCTGCACCGCCGGGGACTGCGGAGACACAGACAGCCGATGGGGTCGCGGGATCGGCTCCCGGACGAGGCTGACGGCAGCGGTGGGTTTCCGTTTCGCCGGTGTTAAAGCTTGGGTCAGGTGGGACGGGATGGGAAGCCCACGGCCGCTGTCCTCACCCGCCCGTCCCACAGCAGTTCCCCGCCCGCCGCCGCCGCCACCTCCGAACCAGAGGGAAGGGAGTGGACACAGCTGTGCTGTGACGACGGAGGAAGCTTGTAAGGTTGGCAGGTTCGCTTCAAACCTCACTGGGGCTCCTCGTCACACCGACGTCGCGGGAGCCGGAGCGGGCGCAGGTCTTTCCAGGGCTGGCTGTCAGCACCAGGCTGCAAACCACTGAACCGTCCCTGCGTCACAGAGGTCCCGGTGCCTGTGGTCTTTATTTGTGCTCTGTGGCAACAGGGGACAAAAACGCCCCGGATGCCAGTGGCATCTTCAGTTACGTCCCTTCTTACTCTTACGTGCGGTAGGACAGCCCAGCCGTCCACGGCCCTCTCTGCACATTCGGGTGTCCTAAACGCCCTCTAGACGCTGGCTTGCCCTGCTTGCCCTTGTTCAGTCAGCAGCACCGCCAGCTGGACGGCTGCCATGTGGGGGCCACGTGGAGCCCGAGCTCTGTCTGCCCAGCGTGGCAGTGGAAGAGACACGAGGCCGGGGTCCGGAGACCAGCTGGGAGTGGCTCCCCACACCGTGAGCAAAGCTGGAGGCCCTTAGACCAGACTTGAGTCCCTGACGGCAGGGGACCGTGGACAGCCTGACACCAGGCCCCTCGTGGCTGTCCCCGCCAGGCTGGGTCAGAGCACCCCGGGGCCCGGCCCCATGACCTCACCCCTCTGCACGCGACGCGTCCCCCCAGGCATTCGGGGACTGCAGCCTGTTGCTCATCTCCCTGCAGCCTGGACACGAGGCCCAGCCAGCAGGCGTGGGATGAGTGGACCAGCTTTATCGACCAAAGGGTCACTTTCTTGCAATCCAGTGTTCTTGGAACATTTTCTGTATATCATGTTTTTTATTGTTACTGTTTTATTGGTTAATTAAATTTTATCAGTTCTGCCCAAAGGGAACCATCCCCGTTGTAATTCTCACAGCAGGTGCGTGTGTGCCCGTGACCAGGTGTGGGGGCACACCGGTCGGGGCTGTGCTCGGGCCTCTCCCGACCCACGCATTTGTGCCGCATGATCTGCCGTCCCCACCTTGCTTGCTTGAACGCGCCTCATTCTCACCACCGAGGGCTCTTGCTGGAACAGGCGGGTGTTTGCACACGTGCCTTTTCAGTTCACGGTAGTTGTGTTTGCTGAAAGCCCCTCCTGTCTGCCTTTGCTGGCAGCACCGTCCTGGAGATCTGCCAGGACTCCCGTGTTGTCAGGCCCCTCAGAGGCCGCTCTGCACCATGGGGAGTGCACCCAACCTGGCCCGGTGCCCCACTTTCCTCCCGCACGCCAAGCCCCCACGGCGCCTCGGCCAGCGTCCCCCCGCCTCAGGCAGCAGGATGAAAACTGCTCCCAGGGACCCAGCAGGTGCCCCACTCCCCCCGCGGTCCATGGGCTGGGGGACCTGGGGTGCGGTCCCCCACGGCCCACTGCTTCTGCAGACAGCCCTCTGTTCCTCTCACTGTTCCTTGCACTCCTTCTAGATTTTTAGATAGCTCTCCCAGCTCTCCCAGGGGTCACCTGCCTTTCCAACTTGCCCACGGGGCCCGTGCAAAACAGACATCCTTAGTGTCACCGGAGACGCGCTCGCAGTGAAGGTGCCTATGTCTCGCGGGAGGAAGTGTGAGGCCTCTGAGCGCGCGTGAAGCCGCGTGCTTGCGCCCGTGTGATGTGCTGCTGTAAACGTGCCCTGCTCCCCTCCCCGAGTCGGGCGGACAGAGTGGCTCAGTGGTGGCCAGACCCTCGGGAGGGAGGGCTTGCAAGCCCGAAATGCTGGTTTTGGCCCCACATGCAGGTCTGTCTGTCCCCTTGCCTACTTCTCAGTGACTCGGAGAGTCGCGCTCCTGTCTGGCCATCCCGAGTCCACCCCTGGGCCCTCTGGCCTGGACCCTACCTTTTCTGGGGCGTCGTGTCTCTGCCTCCTTCGGTTTCCACCCTGTGGCAGCTAAGCTGGGGTCCTGGCCCCAGGCTCTCCGGCTGCTGAGGTCGAAGGCTGGTCTTCCCGTGACAGTCCTGAGAGACAGCGTCCCGGGACACACTCAGGGAGGAGAGAAGCAGCAGACAGGCCCAGAAAGCAGGGCCCAGGCAGAGGCTCAGGTGCCTGGAAGCGAAGGGAGGCTGCCGGCAGGAGCCACCTCTGTCACGGGGAGGCCACGTGGGCAGGGGGTAGTGGGGAGGGGCCGAAGGCAGAGGAGGTCGCCCGTGCTGGTGAAAGTGGCTTCACACCTGCACCTGGTCAGCGCGTCTCCTGAGCCCGGCTCTGTGCGGACACCCGTCCGGGCCTCGGACTGGAGCGGGACTGCGGGGGTGTCTGGTGCTGGAGCCTGCCATGGGGACAAGTGAAGCGGGGAATACGGGAGCGAGAGGAGACAGCTGGGTGGGCTGTGGGACACGGGGCAGGGTCCTCACAGGCTTTCCCTGCAGAGGAAGACGGGAGGTGGGAGGGCAGCAGGCGGGGATCCCCGGCAACCGTGGGGCCTGTGTCCAGGAGGGGAGGCTCTGCTCTCCCGGGACCTTCTCTTGGGAAGCTCTGGGCCACGCTCTGCAGCTGGCCTCCTGCTGGCCGTCCCACCCCCGGGACCCTTGGGACACTCGGGACCCTCAGCCCCCAGTGGCCTCACGGGCAAGGCCAGGCTGTGGCCAGAGCTCATGAGCTCCAGGCCCTTCTGCCTCCATGGCTTCGGCTGCTGGCAAGGGCCGGGCGGCGTTAGTTCCAACTCCCTCAGCTCCCGAGCTCTCCTCTGCGGCCGGGGCTGTCTGGGGCTGCTGGTCTCTTGGGGCCAAGACTGCTTTTCAGGACAGCCACCGCCACAGTGGCAACAGGATTCCTGAGTGCCTGTGGAAGCTGCCTCCTCCCGTGGCCTCCGTGCCGCCTTCACTGTGGCCTCTGTGCAGACTCTGCCCGTGGCCTCGGTGTCCAGCTGCAGCGACGGAGAACGTGTGGCTCTTCTTCCTCATCCCATCCGGGGGAGAGCGGGAAGCAGACCACCAGGGTCGTGGAGTCCGGGTCCTAATCTGTCCTTTTATTCCCTCCACTGTCCCCCAACCATGCAGCATCCAGGACCCCCAGGTCACCTCCCTTGGAAAGGGCACCAGATAGTCCTCAGGCAGGAGAATTTTCTGAAGCGACTGTTTTCACGCACTGAGACTCGGGCCAGAAACAAAGCAGAACAGCAGAGTCGACCCCGTGGGTCCGTGGATCGCAGCCGAGCTTCTAAGGCCCCGTGTACAGAGAGCATGGCTGTGTGCTGGTCTCAGGCGCCCCGTGCCCTGGCTCTTCCTCCCGCACGTGGGGACATTCGCACTCTGCTAGAGCTCACAGGAGAACGGGCGGTTTTACCTTTCAACCCCCACTTTTGAGCGGCGGCTCCTTCCAGAGTCAGCACCAGGCCTTGGATCCCTCCGGCCTCCACTGCACAGTCGCCAGGTCCAGCAACTCCAGCTCCAGGGAAGCCCGGGATTAAGAGCCCCAGCCCGCCCACCCCTCAGGTGCCCGCGGCTCAGCCTGAGGGTCAGGGTCCGGGGAGCTCACAGGCTCCGGTTCCTCCCAAGGTCCGCGCTCTGCACACAGGCCATTAAACACGGCTGCTTCTCCTGGAAACCCGCAGGCACGAGCAGGCAGAGTGCCGGTCGCGGGGACCAGGTGGGTGCCGGGTCTGGGGCGCAGCCACCGACAGACCCAACCGTGGCTGCGGGGGCTGGTGCGTCCTAGGATGTCGTGCTCGGCAGCCTGGGTGGCGCCGGCGGGGCCGTAGAAGCGCTAGCGGTCTCCTTCTGGATCCCGCAGCAGATTACTGAAGCGTCTCTGCAGATGTCCAGCTCACCCCGGGGCCAGCAGAACCACCGGGAGGCTGCCCACCATAAGGGGACCGCGTGTCGCCAGCTCTCTTGCTATCGTTAGTGTCAATATTCATTTGCGTTCTTACTCATGCGTTAATTTTCACTGAGCTTTCTGTGAACTAGACTGGGGGGAGATGCTGGGGGACGAGGGTCCACCACGTGGTCCAGCTTCGCCCCTCCCGCTGCAGGGGGACGTGGCGGGGAGGGCCCAGATCAACAGCCGGCAGAGACAGACCGCGCCGCCCCCACCCCTGTGGACCCCCACGGCCCCTCCGAGACCCCCGCCCGGGAAGCCGAGGCCCAGGGCTCTGGGTGAAAGTTCCGCCGCCAGGACCCCCGCCCCACGGGGGCGCTCAGTTAGGGCCGCTGGGCTTCACATGGAGATGCTGATCCTTGATATTTTAATAAAACGGTCTTTGGTTAATCTGTGTTCCCTGAATATTATTCCCTAAGCGATGTGCTCACCGGGTCTTACCCCGTCCCAGCCAGAAGCCGTATTGACTCATCAAATTTGTCAACTGAGTAACTGATGAATTAATAATCCCAAATAATGGATGGTATTACAGGCTGCCGATGTGTCTCTGTGGGATAAATGAAAGGCAGAGCACAGTCGGGGAAGGAAGCCGTATCCAGGCTCATTAATTTGGCGGTCTGAGCGCGCGTCCGAGCTCCAGCCTGAATAAATATCGGGAGGCGTTCAGGCCCCTGAGGTCTTTGAGAAAGTCAGTTATTGGAAGGCTTGCGTGGAAAGCTTTTAACCTCAGCGTAATTACCACGGAGCTCACCACCGTTTGACTTCCGTTAGCCCGGGGTCGGACAGTCCTCGTGCTGTCGCTGGCCCAGGTTAAGTGAGTTTGTTTTTTATAATTACGTCCCCACGACAGCCGCGCAGACAACAGCGATGAGATGCGGGCTGGGAGCCCTTCTGCTGCAGACACTTTCTCCAGAGCCTGGTCCTCCCGGGTCACTGGACCTCCTCCCGACGTCCTCTCGGCTTCCAAACAGAACGGCGGCCGAGCGCTGGGCGCAGAGTGCTGACGAGTCTGGGGGCGGTGCTGAGATGCCGGGTTACATCCGTGTTGGTGCCCTGGCCGCGGCGTTCTAGCACCGTCTCACAAGATGTGCCATCGCGGGAAACCAGGGAAGAGTCACCCGGGGTCTCTGGACTGTCGCTCTGATTGTGTATCACCCCACAAGGATCTCAACATAGAGCACTTAGTACAAAATGCTGCTTCCCATAACCCTAACTGGGACCCCGATGAGCCCACTGCATGACGAATTTCCCTCAAAATCCTCCCGAAAGTAATTTCAGGGGCCCCAATACAAACACGTGAATACACAGGAATAAAACGGAAACAGAAAGACTTGCCTTGTGGTTTTTCCCTCCCTTACTTCCACTTGACTTTTTTTACAGAAGTCACGTAACAAACATCTCTGTTTTTGAGACGTTCCCGATGCTGCTGGGGGACACTTGGAGACCCTTCTCTCCCCACGCGCACATCCTAGATGCCAAGGCAGCCGTGGGCCCTGCTCTGCTTCCGGCTGGCACTCCCGGCCGTCCGCGTTAGCGTGGCTCTCGGGCCAGCGTCGCCACTGTCAGCTCTACCAGCAGAGCTCCCTGCGTGGGTGGCCCTCGCGTCTGTCACGTGCCATCTGTCACGTGCCGGCTGCAGCGGCCGAGCGGGGGAATGGCCGCAGAGACCATCTTGGACGACAGAGTAGAAAGTATTTACCCCCCCGGCCGTTACAGAGAAAGCTTGCCGACCCCGAGTTAGAACATCAGCTCGTAGCAGCCCTGCGGGGCGGGTCCTCTGTGTTTCTCACTGCTCTGGAGACCTGAGATTTGAGCTCTTGGTTCACCTCCCGGCGGGGCTCCAGGAAGGCAGGTGGGATCCGGGCTCCAAGCTTAGTACCTGGTGCCGACATCACCTACCTGGCTCAGGTGGGATGCCAGCCCCCGCCTCTTCTGTGCCGCCTCTGCCCCCGCCCCTCTCCCACCCCCACCCCGAGCAACAGTCTTGCTCTCCCAACATGAGACCTGGGTCTGAACAAAGGATTCGGAGGTGTCGTGGTGGCGAAGAAAAAGAAGGGGCAGAGGAGGGAAATAACATAAAACAGCTCTTTAAATAGAAATCAAGGAAATATGAAGAATGGTATCAGAACATACAAAGGAATCATCTTGCATATAATCAGGCTAAACTCAACTGTGAAGATACGGATACCATATGATCGAGTGTTTTTGAAAACTTTCCAAGAGGCATAAGCAAAATGAAACTACAAAAAATGTACAGATAAATGGATGGAAAAGATACGCCTCTCAAAGTATCGACGCTAGATTTAGATCCAAATTTAAGATATATAGAAACGAGGATGAGCAGGTAGCTCAGTAATGGTAAATGGTGTATAATTCAAGGAGAAGAAAGCATTGTAGACTCATATTCGCTTAATAAAATCTTCAAAATACACACAGAAATCTGAAAAGTGTAAGAAAAATGGATATACCCACTGTCGTAACAGGTGAGTTGAACACTAATTTTATTTTTTTTAGGTTAAACAAATGAACAGTAATTGTGCTTCTACAGATTTGGATCACAAAACCAACACCCTGCAGAAAACAAAGGTGTGGGGATCCCATACGCAAAGCAATATATTTATATACGTATTAGACATACATATGCAACACTTTTCTAGTATGTATCCGGCATTTACAAAATTAACGCTGATAGGCACTAGTGAAATCCTAATATTTTAATAGATATATTTTTTTCCTGTGGACAATACATAAAATGCAAGTATAGAGAAACATTATTTTGGAAACTTAAAAAAGTGGTTTTACACCAACATCAGTGCAACAGGCGGCAGCAGGACTGACAGAGACACGGCAAGGATTTGTCGTATGAAAGCATGAGGCACGTGGCTAAAACAACACTTAGAATGGGAATTTTAGCCGTACATGGCTTTGTTAATGAAAATAAATAGATGTTCCACCCTGGGATATAGCAAAGTTAAAATAAATCTAAAGAAAGTAGAAGAAAAGATTAGACACGAGCATAAATCGATACTTTACAACACGTTACGAAGAAAAAATAATCAGCTTCAACAAATGCAATGTTTTAAATTTAAAAAAGAAGAAAAAAAGCTTGTTACTATGACTGATAAGAAAAAATTACCTATATTAGTAGGAAAAAGGGACTATAACTTACAAATAGAGATACTGAAAACTCAACGAGAAGACTACAAGTGACTCGAGACCAATAAATAAATACGTTTGGCTCCAAATCGGAAAATCAGTTCAGATCAGAACAGAGACATCATTAGCCTCTCCGGGTATATGCAGGCCAAGTGTATGATAAAATCCAACACTCACACCTGATAACTCTTAGCAAACTTGGCAGCTCAAAAAATATTGTAGGTACGATATTTGAAAATGAGACTAAGGAAGCATCTCCACTTATGATAAGAACACATATGACTACTTGCTGCGGCTTCTTGTATTTGACATCGCCCTAGAGAGAGGGAGGTGCTTGTTAAAGCAGTAAGACAAGAAAAGTTACATACAAGCTATAATACTTTAAAAGAAAGTGTTGAATTCACCATGTTTGCAGATAACAAATAGAAAATTCTGGGGGATTTACAGACAATTATTGGGACTAAAAAAGTGAATCCAGAAAAGGTGCTGGATACAAAACCGGTAACAAAATAGTAACAATTCCTCCATGCCAGGAGTAATAAATCAGAAACTGGAATAGCAAAAAAGAAACGTACTTACAATATCCTCACCACAGTAAGGCGAGCAGATGGTAGGTGATATCTGCAGGGGAGACCGAGAGGCCGTATTCCTCAGAAGCGACCTCCTTGTTTCTGGACAATATTCTCCACCATATTCCAACCTTCTGAGGATCACGGTTACCTTGCATTTAAACTGCTCTTAAGTACAAAGATACAACACAGGATAAGGTCTTTAGGGCCAAATAAAAGCTAAGTGTTACCGAGCTTTCAACACAAGCCCATGACGAGTCACACAAAACGCTGCCTCTTTGTTCTCTTGCGAGGCCAATGAAACTGGCATCACTTACGATATTGACAGGATCAGTAAAGAGCCCAGGCCCAGGAGAAAACCTAACAGAACATGGGCATGGTTTCTATGGAAATAAAACACAATTATGGCAGACGTAAAAGAAGACCCAACCTGAAGAAATGGAGAGAAACGTTGTTCGCAGATTAGAAATCTCAGTGTTGTGAAGCCGTAAAATCAAAACACGATTTCAACTCTCCTTCCTACGGCACTTGATGACCTTATTCTGAAGTCCACGTGATAAAACCAGGACGTGGGAGCCGACGGGACCCTTTCAAAGAAGGTGAGACAGGAATCCACCGCCCAGCCTTATCCCGCCATCAACCATCAGTAGCCGAGTCAACACGCGTGGGGACCGAAGGTGGGGGATGGGCAAGAGCGGGCAGCCCTCAGTCTGCCGTGCTGTCTTTCTTTAAAAAGAGAGATTTGAGGCAAAAATGGCAAAAGGTTAATGTCCGTTTCATCTTGATGCAAGTACAGGAGTGCTCTTTCCAGATCTTGGAACCGTTTCACTATTTAAGTGTTGTTTTTAGGGCAGACCCTGGTCCCCCGGGGCTGAGGACCTCTCCAACCTCACCAGCCTCTGCTCAGCGCGCAGCCCGCATCCCAGCCCCGCGTGTCCTTCTCGACTTCACTCTGAGTGCACCCGCTTTTCGCCTGCTCCTCTGGGAGCTGCTTGCTTCCGTCACGGCCCCGACCTGCGCGGGGCCCCTGCGTACTCGGTCACTCAGATCTCAGCGCTTCCTTTTGCTCCAACGGGGACCACCCCTCGTGGAGTCCCCACAGGGGGCTTCCGCTCGGGGGGACACTATGTGTGAACGAGCCAGCTGGCCCGGTTACTCACCAAGAATGAAGGTCTTGTGTTCAGCCTTTCGAAAACTAAGACGAGAAAATAAACACGTCGGTTATAAGCCTTGAAAAGAGAGTGTTGAATTCACCCTGTTTGCAGATAACGGATACTAGAAAATTCTGGGGAGGGGCGCCCGGCCGGCTCCACAGGTTAAGCATCTGACTCTTGGCTGTGACCTCCGGGTGGTGAAAGTGAGGGCACTCAGCAGAGGTCGCCGCGCTCTCTCCCCCTGCACCTCCCCGCGCTCTCGCGTGCTCTCTCTCTCTGTCTAGAACAAATACATGAAATCTTAAAAAAAAAAAAAAAAAAAAGAAAGAAAGAAAAAAAAAAGGGGAGAAAATCCTGGGGACTCGCACTGCACCAGGTCGGACGTTCCCCCATCTCCGTTGCAATGTTGGTACCTCCACACGCCGTTCCAGAAGCCCGAGTTAGGTCAGGGAGACGTGTTCCTTACCCTCCCCCTTGACCCCTGCGCTGAAGACGGGGTTTTGTGACTGTCTCGGCCACCGGAAAGCAGCAGAGAGGATGGGGGGCGATTGCCGAGGCCAGGTGACCAAAGGCGGTACCGTGTCTCTCGGGTGGTGTGGACTGACTGAGGGCCTGGGGCCACCGGGCGAGGATGCCCAGCTGGGACGCAGCCATGTCCAGCACCTGCCCCCAGACTGGAGTGTGAGCCAGCCCTCGGGGGGCCCTGTGAGCAGAAACAGGACGCCCCGCAGAGCCCAGACCTCAGAGTCCGCAGCAGGATAAACGCAGTCACAACCCAGCTCTTACGAAGGCGGGTTTTGACTCGGTTGATGGCCCCAGACAAAGGTGCTGCGTCGTCCCCTGAGCACATGGCAGTGGCTCTGTGTCGAAGGGCGCATAGCCACGGAGCTGAAGGACCCAGAGGGCCTGAAGCTCCGGTTCCCGGAAGCCTGATGGTCCCGAGGAGCTGCGGGTGAGGGCCAGCCCAGCGGACCCTCGGGCCAGAAGGTGAGCACACGGACGGGGACCACCGCGGCCCGCAGGAGGCTGCCAGCCAGGACTCCCGGGGGCCCCTTGCCGCTTGGGAACGACTTCTTTGGTAAAGCCCGGGTGAGGCCTCGAGGCCTGGGGGGAGGAGAGGGCTGAGCAAGGTCCAGGAAGGTGGAAGCTCCGAGCCGGGGAGACGGCAGTGAGGAGGCCTGGGGGGTGGGCGGGGAGATGGCTTGCTCCTAGAGACCGTGACTGGGAAGCCAGGGGAGCGACCCACTCTGCCTCGTCCTGGCAGGCCCACGTTCCGGGACTCGGCTTGGTCAGGCGCCGTGAGGCCGTGGACGTGGGCAACAGCCGTGATGGGAGACTTCAGTTCTCACCGTTCCGAGAGGAGGGCTGCCCAGCCCCATGGGTCCACGCAGGTCCATGTAAGTCCACGCCAGCAGACTGCAGGGCTGGTCCCGGGCAGAGGGGCGAGGGGAGAGCGGCCCACGCTGAGCCCGTGTTCTCTGGAGGAAGGAGTGGGCGGGTATGGCCGGCAGCTTTGATCAAGTTTAGGATCGGATCCTTTGGATGATGCTGGTGGGCTCCAGGCCCCAGGGTCCATGCCGGCCCCGGGGGACTTAGGACAAGAGAATATTGGGTTAGTGTGTGAGTCAGAAAAGACGGTGGCTGGGCTCACGGGCTCTGGATCCGTCCTCGGTCTACTGGGAGTCCCTCGCTGTGCCTGGGAATTAGTAGCCTGGGGAGGGGCGGGTCCTCCTGCCAGCAGGTCCCAAGACGCAACTGCAGAGATAAGGAGAGGCTGGAGTGCAGGGGTGAGGGGTTGGAGGTGGGAACCCGTGCAGGGAGGGCGGTGTGGTCTGGGGTCCTGGAGGACAGCCAGTGGAGGGGGCGTGAGGGGCTCTCTGGCCCGGCTGCTGCACGGGGGCCGGTGGACAAGGAGCGAGCCGCCGAGCCGTCCCGAGAAGGTGGGTCCCCGTGTGGCCTGACTCCTGAACAGAGCAGCCCTTCCCTGAGCCGTTGCCTGGGCCACACTTGCTCGCCTGGAGTCCCGGGAGGGTTTCTCCCCCCGCTGCCCCTTGAGACCCCTCCTCGCTTTCTAGCATATAGCTTGACCGGTTATGGCTTCTTCAGGATTTCAACAGAACTCAACCCTGGGGAAGGAAGGACCCGGTGCGCTCAGGAGATCGGGCTGGACTGCGTGACAAGGAGACAGTCCCTGATGCCTGCGAGTCTGCATCAGCGCCTACGAGGGCGCGTCCCCTGCTCCTCGTGCCCACCACGTCCCCGGGCCTGCCCCTGAAGCTCCTGGTGCAGCCACGACGTTGGAGACCGTCCACGGACGGCAGCCCACCCTCTTCCCAGGTTGCCGGCCTCCAGAACAAAGCAGCCTTTCTTTTCCAATGCAAACTCGGCTCTGGAGTATTGGCTTTTGGTCCCTAAGAGTCTATTCTCACCCGGGAGAGGCGGGGTGCAGCAGACGGTCCCGGCTGGTCCTAACCAGATGCTGCGTTTGGGCAGAGCACCTTCACGCACTCGGAAAACTCACTTCCGCCCACTGGTGCCCGTGGTTTCCCGAGAGGCCTCGGCACGGGGATGGCGAATCAGAGAAGCCTGACCCCGCTGACCTCCATCAGGGATCCTGTCCCCTGAGGCTGGAGGGTAGGGCCAGCCGCGGAGCACCACGGCCCCAGCCCCAGGGACTCAGGACTCTGTGCTGACCAGCCACTGGGAGAGGGAGGCGGTGCCTTGCAGGGCTGGGGGGTGCTGAATGTGTGACCCCCAAGGCTGACCCCTGACACCAGGTAGATGGGCTTGCTGGCTGGGGCCTTTCTTCTTCCGAGATGTGAGTGTGTGCTTCTGAAAGCTGTGTATTTCATGAAACTGGAAGGTGATTTTGGTCACTTCCTGCAGCCATGCAGCACCAGGAGCCGGGGGACAAGGCCTCAGACATTCACGTGTCCTGGTCCCCGAGGCCCGCGGTGCAGGGTCGGACTGTGGGACGGCCGGATTCCCCGTGCGTCCCCGCTTGGTCTTTCCCGGGGGAGTGCCCCTGTCTGTCTCCCCTTCTTACCAGGACACCAGTGATATCAGAGTGCAGACCCGTCTGTGTGACCTCGGTGTAGCTCATTTTACCTTCGTGACTTTCTAAAAGGTTTTATGTCCACCTCCTTCTGAGATGCTGGATGTTAGGGCCTCGACATAGGGAACTGGGGACACAGTTGGACCCACAACAACGGCTGAGCTCCAAGTCCTGCTGGTATGGGCGGGTTGGTCGGTGTGCTGGGGAGGGGAGGTCTGGGGGGCCCCGCGTGTGGGTGAAGGGTGCCTCGCTCGCCTTCGCTGTGGCCCGTGTGTCTGTGTCTCTCCCCATCAGCTCCCTCCTGGGAAGGTGAGCGGGTCAGGACTAACGAGTGATAGCACCTCTGGGAAACCTGATTTTGGGTGGAAGTGAGGTTTTTGGCGGCTGTAATCATTCATTTCTGCCCAGGTGATCGGATCAGCTCTGAGGACAATCTAATCTGGGGAAGACATTTGTCAACAGCCGCTCTGCCTTCCAGCAGGGCCCTGGGGACCCTGGGGTCCGAGTAATCAGGGGCCCCATCGCGTCTCCTCCCTGGGTGTGTGGACTGGCCAGGGCACGGTCACTGTCATCCGGGCCCCGAGGGGCAGAGAGATGTGATGCTTCCTCTGCCTCCCCGGGCTGTGGGCCGGAGCTCTGCTCCCCTGCTGGCAAGGCCCTGACCCTGACCTGTTGCAAGGCAGAGATCCAGACTCGATTTTAAATAATGCAATTAAAAATTCCACCTCGGAAACAGGGTAATTGTAATCTGTCTCAGCTCTAAGTGTAATTATATTAAACTCCGTCAAATATGCATTCTAATTCAATTTTCCCTTTTTTCTCTTCTTAACTAAATCTATTATCATTCCCTCAGTTAAATTATGCTTATTTAATCTTTGATGAGACCTTTCAC
Source organism: Eira barbara (assembly GCA_020311275.1). Lineage (NCBI taxonomy): Eukaryota > Metazoa > Chordata > Mammalia > Carnivora > Mustelidae > Eira > Eira barbara. The sequence continues at coordinate 2,073,040 of JAHRIG010000270.1, read as the reverse complement.
TGGCAATCAGCTGTTTTAAATTAATGCTCCCAAGCCTTGGGGATCCTGGGGCTCAGCGCGGGCTCCGAAGGCTTCGGGGGAGCCGAACGAGCGAGCCTCGAGGCCCCGGCCCCACCCTGGACGCGAGACCAGGCGCGACCCCGGGGCACACGCCGCCATCCGTGGCCCCCCGCGCACGGCCCCAGCATGCGAGCCCCCGTCGCCGGGGAGCGCCCCGTCTCCGCAGGACACTTTGGCCTCACGCTGCTACAGGCCCACCTTCCTCGGGGGGAGAACGGATTGCTGCAGGACGCTACTGGTGACCTCAGTGGTTCTCATCATATTACTTAATTAAGTATAAATCCCGTAGGTTTACAGCTTCCACGCAACCATTCAGCCGAACTAATGCATGAATTCAATACAAAAATAACCCACAAAACAGAATGAGTCCAATGCAAGGTCTTAGTTGGGAGACGGGCAACGTCTGAATGCCACTGAGGGGTCCCCGGTGGGGCGTGGTCTAGCTCCACCTGTCCCAGGTGTGACTCGGGGCTGGGCGCCCTCCTCCTCCTGGTTCCTCCCGCGGGAGCGTCGGGGCTCACGGCAGGCAGGCTGGGGTGAGTGACCAGGTGTGGGAGCTGTGGCGGGTGACGTCGCTCACTGTCCCCGTAACCGCGGCACCGTGGGGGGAGGCAGGCAGGCGTGTCTGGAGGATGGAGGACAATTTAAAACAGAGATGTGGGGCCCCTTTGAGCCCCTGGGCTCCTGCCGTCCTGTAAGGGAACATGGGTGAGCCTGAATTCTGTCCACTTCTTCCCCTGCTGGCAGCCCCTGGCCTCCCGCCTCATGTAGCAGCTCCCCTGCCCTGGGCCTGGGCTCGCTGGCATGACTCAGGGGGGCCTCGCATGCCGGGAGACTGTCCAAGACATTCGTGGGGGCTGCGACTCAAGAGAGACCCCAGTGGTCCCTCGGAGACTCAGTTTCCCTGACCATAAAATCAGGCCTCCCTAGAGCAGCCGCAGTCAACACAATCCCGCACAGCAGGTTCTGCACACGTCCGTCTGTCTGTCCGTCCGTCCGTTCTTATACTCAGGGCCACCAAACAGCCTGAACACTATTCTCGAACTTTTCACCATACAAGTCGTGTGAGTCCGGACTTTATTGCTTTAGGACCTAAGGGGAGTTATTTGACTGATGAGCCGGAGCCCCTTCTAACACCTGTGTCTGCGGTCGGCAAAGCGGCAGCTGGGGCAGCGAGTCTGGGCTCCTGTCCCGCCGACCAGCCCTGAGAGTCAGGCTGGGGACTCCCGCGTCTCTCCCTCATGCTTCCCTACAGACTAGGAAGGGACTCACATCTGTCTCTCATCCGTCTGTCCCTCTGTCTGTGTCGCACAGGGTGTCCAGCAAATAAGCCTGACCTGATGCTGCAGGGGACATGAGGACGACGCCGCATGGACTCAGAGCAGGGGCGGCCAGACTGCCGGTGTCCTCCTGTCACAGGGAGCACCCGGGCTCTCCGGCGTTGTCACCGTCCACCCGTCAGTACCTGTGGACATCAGCCTGCCATCGTCACAGGGAGCACCCGGGCTGTCCGGCATCGTCACTGCCCAAGGAGCTGCTTGTGACGCAAATGGCAAAAGGGCCACAAGCCCATTATTCTGTTGAGGTGTCAGGAAGCCCAAGGTGTCCTGGAAGGATGACCACCGGGCTGGCCAGTGGGGTACGCTGGGGTGGGAGATGGTCCTCCATCTCGAGGAGGACTTCCTGCCTGACGGAGCCGCGGGGCCACATGCCCACCGGAGAACGAGAGAAGCAGCCCTTGGAGGGAAGAGCATGGATGCATCCACGTGTCAGACCCCAGCGGACGCGGGACGGCAGACGCGAGCCAGAAGTCGCCACCTTGCTGCGTTTCACGTCCGGAACCCGGGGCCCTGTTCTCACAAGACGGAGGCCGAAAGTGCCAGCAGGCAGTTTAAGTTTTACTATCGGCATCGCTGAGAAATTCACACGTGGGCATCCCGTTTAAGTGCAAACATGTACTAACCAGTACGTAATGTTTTCGAATCACTAGAAGAGCTTTGTAAGTTGTGACGTTGCAACACTCATGGCCGCACCTGACTGTTCGTGTATCGAGTCTCACGGTTCTGTGATGCACACTCGGGACAGCCCGACGTTTCTCCCATGAACGAGGAGGTCCTACAACACCAGCTCGTTGTGTAAGGGCTCCACGTAGCAAACGTGCTGTTACAGGGTCGTCGTGTACGTGTGAGAAGCTCATGCTGGGGAAACGGATCCCAGCTGCAGATGAGTGCAAGCTCCTGCGGGGGACGTGCGGGTGGACGCCCCGCACCGGGCCCAGCTGACCTGGGAAAGACCGTGCGTCCGAGCCCGACCTGCGGGAAGAAGACGGCGAGAGGGCCCTGAGCTCGCCTCTGCAGCCGCAGGAGCAGCAGCGGCTTGGCCAGGGCCGCGTGCACGCGGACAACGTGGGCCCCTTGGCCGAGTGTCCAGGATGGCGGCAGCCCCTGCCGGGGCCCTTCCGAGCACAGGGCCCCGCGCGCCGCACACGGTCAGTCTGCTGGGTGACCCAGCTCTCTCATTTCACCTGGGCCTGGCTGGCTGGGCTGCAGCTTGTTGCACAAATCTGTAAAAGTATGTGTGTCCATGAGTGTGTGTGCGTGCATGTGTGCGCGTGTGTGTGCTTCTGTGCATGCCTGTGTCTGTGCGTGAGTGTGTGTGCACATGCACGTGTGTGTATTTGGGCTGTGACCCACTGGGTCTCATCTGGGGCCCCCACCCCTCCCAGCCTGGCCCAGGCTTGCGTGGATGGGGGAGGGGAAGCCGGGGTCCTGGTTTCCAGGCTTCACTCCCTGTGGTGCCCTCTACCCACTGGACGGCTGGGCCTGACCCTGCAGGCTGGCCTTGGGGCAGCTGCCAGCAGCCCTGGGCCCGGGGCTGGGGAGACCTAGAAGCCCGAGTACCCGTGCTGTGTGCGAGGCCGCTGGACCGCAGGCCGTGCCTTCTGTGCTGTGTCCCGTCCCTCCTGGAGGACAGCTTCCAGCTGTCCAGCACACTGGGGGAGGCACCCGGGGCCCCAGCTGATGCCCAGACAGCGATCTAGCTCGTTCCCCGCACCCCCGCGGCCACACACCCCATCCCCCATCCACTCACCGGTCTTCCCTTTCCATCAGCCGGCGGCTCATTCGAATGGATGTTTTCATAAATATTTCTCATGTATCTGGTCCCCACGGGTCTCCCAGAGACTGATGTCACTCTTAATCTGACAGTGACAGGTACCACTTCCACCCCACCATGGGGGGACAGAGGCACTCAACCTGGATGAGGCCGTTGGCGCAGCCTACAGGGCCCCTCTCGGTACAGCCTGTGCAAGTCTCCCACGTGTGCCCCGAGGGTGTGTTGGGACAATTCAGGGGACAGGAAAAGGAAGCAGCATCCCGGCCCCCTCCCTGACGCACACCTTGGGGACCCTCGTCTGAGCAGGGCTTCCCTGCCCACAGCCTACAAGAGCCAGGTCCTGTCTTGAGTTGGTGACCCCGGGGGCCTCCTTTGCACCCGGGGGCCCGGGGAGCCCCCATGAGGAGGGATGGGAGGAGGGGGCCCGGCCCCTTCCAGCCCAGCAGCCAAGGCTCCGAGTGTTCCAGGAGCGGCTCCTCCAACGATCCCTTTAAAAGCGATTGGTGTCCTGCAAACAAACATGGGATGCACCTGTGTCTAATTTATTGAAGTTCTGCCCAAACCTATATATCAAATATTTTATTAATATTTTCTTTTTTAAAAAAAGATTTTATTTATTTATTTGTCAGAGCGACTGAGCACAGGCAGACAGAGAGGCAGGCAGAGGCAGAGGGAGAAGCAGGCTCCCTGCGGAGCAAGGAGCCCGATGTGGGACTCGATCCCAGGACCCTGGGATCACGACCTGAGCCGAAGGCAGCCGCTTAACCAACTGAGCCACCCAGGCGTCCCTTTTATTAATATTTTCTACCATCCTTGCAAATTAAACGAGCCGTGGAAATTACCTCCAATTACCTTCTTTGACAGAAGAAAGAGGTTGGAAGAGGGTTCGTTCGGGGGAGTGGCCGCGCTGCCCGTTGGGTCATTCAACCAGAAGGGATGGAGGTGAGCCCCGCGCTCTCTCTCAGACACGAGCCCCAAGACGCCTCGTTGACGCCGGTCGGTGCTGGGAGCTGACCCCTGAGACTCACAGCCACGGACCCAGAGCTGCCGCTGGGCGTCAGTCCCAAGAGCCGGGGCAGGACCCCTGTGCATGTGCTCTTGGCCCCCATCCCAGAAAGACAGACGGATGGACAGAGCCCCGCCGAGGCCCCCAGCAGGGCCACTCCCACAGCCTGGAGCAGACCAGACCTGTCCCTGCCTGCACCAGGACGGACCCAGCACGCGGCCCTCGTCCCCCCCTCCTCCCCCCCAACTCCCTTCCGGCCTTGGCCCCCAGACTCATTGCACAGAACACGCTTCCAGCTGTAGGGCCGTGTGGGCTCCGGGGGCCCAGGGTGAGCCCGGTTCTATGTGCCGGCCACTCCAGCACGGAGTCAGATCTGACCACCGCCGTCCCTGACGTGATGCCCCTACTGGCCATGCTCAGGAGCTTCCCCCAGACCCCGGCCCTGCTGTCCAGCCAGGACCACATGGCTCCCCTACTTCAGTGGTGGCCATACCAGGGCTTGGTCCTGTTGTCCCCATGCGACGTCGGGGGGAGAGAGAGTCTGCGCACGTGTCCGTGTGTGTGGTTGGTGCGTGCGGGCGCGGCTGGCGGTTCCCCGCAGGGCACCCCGGGGGGCAGACACCGTGCTCTGTTCTGAGTCCCCTGCAGCTCCTGGAGCCGTCCGGGCTCAGCGGCGCTTGTGGAACAAATGAAGGTGACGACGGGGCTCCCTGGCTGAGCTGACAGCAGCCGGAGCCGCAGGTGAGCTGGGCCCTGCCAGGCCAGGTGATGTGGGCTGTTCTCACGGGAGGTGGGGACAGCTGAGGGGACAGGACAGGGGCTGCTGACACGCAGCAGGTGTCCGGGCTCTGGCAGCCCAGCCCTCGGACCCCTGTCCCCGTGCTGCTGCGGCTCCCTGGGCAGGAGTGTGCTGGCGTCAGGGGCCTCGGCCGCCCCTGACACAGTCGTCAGTCTCTCGTGTCCGGATTTATTCTAGGGACACGGCGGAGTGTTCTGAGGGAGACTTCCAGCAGCTCGTCCATCCAGAGAGCGTGTCGTGCCCCCACAGGGCATGTGGAGAATTGTACAGCTGGGAGCAGAGCAGCCAGGAGCCTGGGGTGGGGGCGTCCTGTTCTGTGGCCCACGCTGGACACACGGGCGTAGCGGGGTGTGCCAACATGGTGATGTTTGGCGGGGGGAGGGGAGAGCCTGCCAGATGGTGATCCGTGTACGGAGAGGACACCGGCCTGGTGCTTCTAAGGAGCTGGCAGGTGCACCTGCTTCTGGTCAGATGTCCGGATAGGACCTGGGGTGACACTTCTTGGCGAGAGGGTCGGCACAGCTGGTGCGTTCGAACGCGAGGTTTCTGCCCGCCATCTGTCTGTGCACACGCCGAGCCCAGACCCACATCCTCCAGCTTTCTCACGACCCACTGCTTCTCTGAAGAAGTATCCACACCCTGGAAAGGCAGCTGTGCCATGAGGTGGCCTGGGGTTCGTGCTTATCCCCACCACGCACCTGAATGTGCTGTCCAGCCAGCCCTCAGCGCCGCCCACTTTCCCAGCTGGACGGCCTCTCTGGCCCCCACGTTTCCCCAAGTGGGTCACATGGACCGTCCCTCAGACTGTCCCCTGGGAGTGGGACCTGCCTGGGGCTCACTGCTCTCCGTGCTGCACCTGTTTCTTGTCCAGAAAGTGGGGGACGAACCAGGACTTGTCTCGTGAAGTCTCCATGGAGCTAAAGGAGCAGACATCTGCCCAGACGGGGCCCCTCTCCTGCCGGAACCGTGACCCAGAGCCTGGCACTGGAAGGGGCACCGTCCACCCTGGATGACAGTCTCCCCCAGCTTCCTTGGTCGGCAGGACAGGCTGCGTCTGGGACCAGAGGACCCCGGCCACACACACCCCTGCTGCGGCTCCCGCAACTGCTTTCCCGGCTCCAAGGACCGTCTCAGCTTCGGGGCCCACCGTCCCCACCCGGGCCCCCCACCCACCGCTGAATGGATCCCCGTCTTCTACCATGGTCCGGGTGACGTGGGTTTATGCGGAACACGTCATTATTTTGCATAAGAGCTTGGACACGGGGACGAACAGCACCAGGATCGGGTGACGTCCATGACACCCACCCCCCCCCCGACCCCCGCGCCGGGCAGGTGCCTCTCCAGGGACCCGTGTGTGAGGGCCTGATTCCGCCGCCATTTCCCCTCCCGTCTCCCGGACGGGCTGGGCAGCCCCTCCTGGTCGGCATCCGGGATGGACGCCCATGGGCAGCCATCCCTGCCCCCGCCGTCCTCTCCAGATTGGAGCCGCGGCAGCCGTAATCCATCATGCTCGGGCTCCGGCCCGCGAGCCGGTGACGGCTGTCCACTCTCGGGGACCAGCCGGCCAGAGCCCCAGCGAGCCCTGTGATTGATTAACAGGCACACGCTGAATTACTCTGTAATGGTGATGAATATGGCTTGGACCTTTCTGGCAATAATGGTTGTTTATCCATTTTTAGACCCAGAAACAGCAATCAGGTTCCTTCAGCTGGCTATTAATTACCACGCCGGGCCTGCGGCGGGGGGACGCGGGCTTTCGTTCCAGGGTCCCATCTGTCACAGGGAACTGGCGTGAGACAATGTGCTGTTTCTCCCTGAGAGACGGACCCTTCCAGGGCCAGGCTGGCCCGGTCAGATGGACGCCGCGTGGGCTCCAAGACGGTCGGCGTCTGCCCGCGTTCGAGGAGCCAGCGGCCATCATGTGGAGCAGAGGCGAGGGCTTGCTGTGCTGGCTGACCCCCCTCTGCCAGTTTTGGGGGCTGCAAGTCTGCTTCTTTGCAAAGCTGTCCTCTAGAACCACGGCCTTGGGGGCCTGCCCCCCCCCAGAAGCCTCCCAGGGTGGAAGGAGCAGGGAGCTCAGCCTCACTGGTGACGCTCAGACGGACGGGATCAGGAAAGGCAGCATCCAGGCCCCCGCCTCCTGGGTTCCTGCCCTAAGCCCGCAGGATGCCAGCCATTCCCAGTCCTCCAAGCAGGACATCCTCTCTTGAGCCCGCGTTCGGTTCCTGGAACGTCGGGGGGGACACGATGCAGCTTGGGTGGAGGTGTCCGCGGAGTCGTGATGGCTCCAAGTGCCACTGAATTCTTAGTGTCATTAAAACCCTCTTTTACAGGTGGGGAAACTGAGTCCGAGACGGAGGAAATCTCCCCACATCTGAGCTTTACTGCGGCTACACGGCCCCACTGCCGTCCGAACAGAAACCCACGCAGCCCAGTAACGTCCCGACGCCCCCACCCCGGGCAGGCCGAGCCCACGGCGGCGGGGCCACAGGCCCACGTGGTGTCCGTGCGCGGTGGTGCTAGGATGTTTTAGTGCTTCTGTGTGTCCGTTTCCGAGACCCACGGCCACACGAAGGCGACATTATGGGACATGAACGAGGCCCAGATTAAAAATCTAAAGCGAGTGGTGGTAGTTACCGTGGTGGGAGCCCTGGCGTCAGGTGCGGGGCTCCTGCTCTTAATCAAATCCTTGTCCCGAGCCCGTGTCCGGGTCGCTACAAACTGTTCTTCAAAAGATGCATTTCCTTCTTTGAACTTATCTTCAAGGAGGACCGGGGAACATCTACTATCTTAAAGCTCTGCTCCGGGAAAACATGATGTACGGAGATCTGGATTTACAAAGCAGACACATTTAGGGGACATTATTCATTTTGCAGGGAAGCAAGAAAATCTATATTTGCCAAAGAATGCACATAGGTTTTCTTCAAATGGCAGCTGTCCTATGTATGCAAATATTTACTTAAAATTCATATATTCCTTGAAGAAGCAAGGGCAGGGCAGGCAGGAAACCTGCAGGTCCGGACATCAATCAGGGAAGCATCGATCAGTGAAAGAACGGAAATCGCTTGGTACGAAAATTCTCAGCAACCTGTGCGGTGCCCAAGGACGGTCCCGCCTGACGGGACGCAGGTGAGCTCCCCTGCCCGGGGCGCCCCCGCTGGGGAGGACTCCGCTGCTCAAAGCCGCGGGGGAGGCAGTCGGTCTGCGCGCCGGGGAGGAGCTGAAGCTGGGACAGGGCCCCAGGGTCCCCGAAGGCTCCCTGAAGGGGGGAGCCGAGCAGGAACCTGGCACTTGTCACCGCCGCTGACTGTCCACAATGGGGAGCGAGGGGGAGCCTCCAGTCTCCTGGGGGAGCCGGGGGTCAGCCCGGTGGTTTGGATTGGAGGTGGGGGGATGGGTGTCGGCCTGCCGGCAACACAGGAGGTGGGGGGTTCTGTCCTGCCTTCGTGGAGACCTGCTTGGGTTGGTGGAAGTGTGGCCGGCAGGGAAAGACCCAGAGACCTGGGTCAGGCCTGGACAGGCGGGCTCAGCCAGGGGAAGGGGGAGAGGGGTTTGCTGGCGGGTGGGCGTCAGAGTCAAGGCCCTAGCACAGCGAGCCCCCCAGGGCTGGGCCGAAGGTCCTGCTTCACTTCCCATGGGTCACGGAAACGGCACATTTCCGACCACTGTGTTCATGGTTGTCGCGGATCTTATTTTTATCAAAGGGGCACACGTAATGATTTTAGGGTTGCAGGTGTGACCGGCCCAAGTCCGCGGGGAGCATCTTTCACGTGTCCGTGGTGTGCGTGCTTTCCCCCGGGTCCCAGACGTCCATGCCCGCGGCCCCTCGCTCGGCCCCCCCATGACGGGCAGCAGCTCTCCCCGATCTGAGGGCCGACCTGGTCCTGTTTTGTGCGCCGCAGCGTGACTTGTCTTCCCACTTAGTTCACGGTGGCTTTTGTCATGACGTTGTTGAAACAGTTGTTTAAAGTTTTGATTTAGAAAACCTCGTGTGCTCCCGATTACGCAGTGGGGGCCCCCCATCCCCCGCCCCGCGCGGCTTCTGCGGCTCTGCGCTCCGTGGCCTGACCTCGCCGGGCTTGTGGGGCGCCTGTCTGCTTCCTCTCGCCGCGGACTCAGCTGCAGGGGCCCCGGTCTCTGCGCGCGGAGTCCGCGGCTCAGACGGCTCCTGCCCTGTCCGCGGCGGCTTGGACCAGATGGCCGGAAGCAAACTGAGGAGAGGACAAGGATCGAGAAGAGCCCACGTCCACGTTACCGCACGCGGAGCTACGGCGGGAAGGGCGGGGTGGCTAGAGATGCCCGCCGCCCGGTCCCGGCCCCCGTGGGAGCCTCGGTGGGCAGAGACGGCGTCACCTGCCACAGGACGGCCCTCTGCACCGTGTCTTCCCAGCCAGGAGGCGGGGCCTGGCATCTCCCGCGTGTACGCCACGTGCCTGCTCCACGTGGGTCCACGGATGTCGTTCCCATCACCTCTGTTCGCTGGTAGCGCTCTACCCCCTTTGTTCTGTGCTGTTTCCACCAAAGCCCCCCTCCGCCGTCTCCCCTGGGCTCACTTGGCGGACACGCTCCCGGCACCCACCCGGGGCTCCTTCCCCCAGATGCACCGAGACACCTGCTGGGGGCAGGCGCTTGGCTCGGACTCAACGGCGCCTTCTCAGGGAAACACCAGGGAGCCGGCGGGACATGTCCCCAGAGATGCCGGGCCCCCCTGGGGTGTCCAGGCCGTGGCTGTGGTAAGATCGCAGCTCCTTGGGCTGAGGGTCTGGTCTGAGGCCTGCTGTCAGTTCGGACACTCGCTGACCCCTGTTCTTGGGCCAGGACTCCCCATCGGAAGCTGTGGCCGCCGTGGGAGTCCCTCGACATGGTGGGTGTTTCTGGAGTCAGAGAGGCTGAGGGCCCCACGTCAGCCTCTGGATCTGTTTGGGACCCAATTTCTTGCTGTGTCCTGGGCACATGTGAGGAAGGACAGAGGGGACGCTTACTGTCCCCCACGGGCCGGCACACGGGCTCGCAGTGCCGGGAGACCCCGCGCCCCCCATAAATGTGTGCAGGCCCCCAGCCTGGCGTTCTGTCCTGGCTTCATGCCTTTACAGCACGTGTTTCCCGTAGGCAGAGCCCAGAGCTGAAGTCCAGGGCGATGGCTGGGAGGGAGGCTGGTGCCGGGAGGAGGAGCCAGTTCACAGTGGGACTCTGCGTTCAGGGGTTCTGCAGGCATACAGGGTCCCATCGGTCCACTGTCTAGGTCCTGGGCAGGTGGGGGCTTTGCCAGCCCTGCCTGTGCCCCCCAGGACTGGAGTAGCCGCTCAGCAAGCAGCAAGGGGCCCTCGGTCACACGATGCCCGCGGCCCTGCTCCATAAGAAAACAGGGCTCTGTGAGCAGGTGTGTCCTCGGCTGGGCCTCCTGATGCAGTGAGCTCCTGATGCCGCAAGCTCCACCCCCCCGACAGTTCTGGGTTTCTGCAGCCTGGCAGGACCCCACGGGGCAGCCCCTCCATGTGTCTCTGCCAGAGTGCCCACCGCCTCACACAGTGAGTGTCTCCGCCCCCCGCCTCACACAGCACCTGAGCCAGTGAGGCCCGTCGGGACTGGGGCCCAGGTGCACGCCGGGCTGCTCAGCCGAGGCGAGGCTGTGGGTGGGGGGTCTGGGGGCGGCAGGGAAACGGACCCATCTGTCTCCGAGCCTGGTGGCGGCACTCAGAATCGACGGTCTGTGGAGTGGCTCTTCCTCCTGGAGACGGCCCCGTGGTGGGCCCGAGCCGTGGCCTGCTAAGACCTGCCCCAGCCTGGAGGCCAGGCCGGGAAGTCCATGCAGCTCCCGGGCCTGTCTCGGATCCAAGAGGGAACCCTGGGCCACACGCCATCCCCAGAGGTGACCCAAACCAGCAGGGGTGCTATCTGCAGGCCCAGAAGCACAGGAGACTCCTGTCCCAGCCGGGCACCCTGGTCACGGCCAGCGGACTGGGAGTCGTGAAACTAAAGAGATCCCTTGGCATCGCTCCCCTTTACCGATAAGAAACGGGAGTTTAACTCTCAGTTTAACATCCGGGAAGCAGGAGCCAGGTCAGCAAGGTGTCCCAGTGGACAGCTATGCCCTCAGGGTCCAAGGGACCCACACAGCGGTGCCCGGAGCCAGCAGGCCCACGTCTCTGTCCTGACCCCGCCTGCCCAGCCGGCGGCCCGCCAGCCCACCCTCCTTTCCCCTGGCCCACGCAGCCCCGTTGTCCAGAAATCCAGGCCCCCATCTCTCATGCCACTCCCACCCCCGTGGTCTAAGGTCCAGGTACAAATACTTCCTTCCCGCTCACGGCCCGGGGTCCCCTCCCCCACCCGAGACCCCACCCAGGGCACCTCACCTGTGGGTTTCCTGCGGGTTTCCCGTGGCTCAAGCCGGCAAGGAGGACACGTGAGGAAGTGAGGGCCGTTGACAAGTCCCCACTCTGGGGGTCCGCACAGGGAAAGCAAGGCCGGCCCCCGGCGGACCCCCAGGTGGGGTCAGCAGACGGAAGTTGTGGGACCGGCTCACTGGGCTCAGCACAGGGGCTGCCCAGGTCGTCGGACGCCTGCCCTGGGGTGACCAGTGTGGCCTGGGTGGGGGCTGGTGCAGGAGGCGGTCGAGGTCGGGGTGCTCAGCAGCAGTGGGCTTGCTAGAGGAGGTGAGGGGACCCACCTCAGAGGGGACTCCCCCCCTGGCCAGCAAGGCCCCAAGGTCAAAGCGTCAGGTGCAGATGCAGACTGTGTGGTCATGACAGCACGACGGGGGTGGCCTCTCCTCTGGGCTCCTCCCACACTGAGGGCACCTGTGGGGGCCATGTCCCCACCCCAACAGCCGGGGGGAGGCCCCATCAGTGCCCAGGACCTGAGCCTGTCCTGTCCTTCGGTGGCGCTGCCCGACACCAGCTGAGCACACTTGTCCTGGGATTACAAGGATGCTGGGGCCCTTGTCCTCACGGGACACCAAAGCCACAGATGAAAGCAAAGCCTCGGAGGCTAAGGGAGGACCAGGCCATCCAGGGGTGACGGTGGCCTGCATGAAGAGCCCGCTCGGACCCCCGCTGACGTGTGAGCCCCATGGGGAAGGCATAGTTCTGGCTCCTTCTACGAGGGGCTGTTGACGTGCTGAGGCACAGGGCGGCTGCCCGCCATCTCCAGAGGCACTGATGTCCAGACGTGGTCCTCCTCAGGGTGAGTGAGCAGGTGACAAAGTCCGGAGCCCACGAAGCCTCCTCCTGTCATTGCCTTGATCCGTCCCATGCGCCCGCTCCGGTGAGCAAGAAACCCGGGCAAGGCACCGTGGACGCTCTGCCGGGGCCTGCCGAAGCCCGCACACGGGAAAGCGGCGCTGCTCTTGGGTCATCCAAACACAAAATCATCTCATAAATTCCAGCAGCCTCCCCCTCGTTTGGCCTGGCGAGGTTTCCTGTTTATGGAAGAAAAATTGCCTTTCAGGGCTGGCATCATCTCTCTGCTGTCAGTTGCTTCTGGGCAAGGTGGTTCTGGTGCCCTGCGTGGAAGGACGCCGACTCAGTGCCCGCTGACAGAGGGCACACATCTGTCGCGGGCACCGTCTCCTCCCCTAAATGGCACACCTGTGACCACAGACTGAGACGCTCCGTCCTTGCAACGGAAGGAAGGCGGGGCGGGGTGGGGGGGACAAGTGAAGGTCTGAGAGCCCGGTCCAGCCCCTCACCAATCCTCCCTCGGCCAGGGTCGGGAGCCGGGTCACTAAACATGACGGAGGACACGACGTCCCCTATGCGTGAGCAAGAGGCCTCCTGGAGCTCCTGGGTGCACAGGGTCTCACAGCCTCTGACACCATCTAGTATGTTCTAGGGAAGACCCTGGAATCCATGAGAGACCACGGACAGACAAGAAGGTCTTTGGGAGAACCTGAGCTCACTCTCCGCCCAGTCCCTGCTCTACAGGGGAGGGGGATGGACAGACAGACTTGGACCCTCGGTCCCCGCCCCCATGCAGGCAGCGAGTCCAGACTCTGCTGTGGGTCCCAGCTCCCTGGGGACACGTGGCTCATTGTGGAGGAGCTGCCGGTCAGCCTGGGACCGCTCCCCAAACGCCCATGCAGACCCCAGGGGCAGCCGCCCAACTCCCAGCCACAGACAACCTAAGGAGGGGCCTGCTCGTTTGTGGAACCTTCTCTAGAGGAGTGTTGATTGAGTCAAAATTGGATTTCTGCTCAGATTGATTATCTAATGTGATAGAAAAATATACAGTCTGGGAGCAAATTTAGATTTCAGTGAAAAATTAAACTGTTATACCAAGTTGGCCAGTGAAGCATTAAATACATTCTCTATATAATTATCTCTGCGGATTGTGGTGGTGATCTGCCTGTCACTCCTGCCGCCTGTCTGGAGGTACTTAGCGCACGTCTACCCAGATGGCAGATACCACGTCGGAGGCATCCGGAAGGGTGAGAGGCCTAATTGATTTCAGTGGTGACTCTGCATGAACAGACGGCAGTGTTTTGGGGTTTGAGGAAAAAAAAAAAACCCATGACGCCCCCTCAGAAATGGAGAGGAAGGCGGCTCGGTCATCGGTGGGCGCAAACAGGAAAGAACCCCCAGCAGAAACTGGGCGTTCACAGGGTCGGAGGTGCTGGGCGCGTGCCCACAGGGTCTGGAAAGCTGGGACAGGAGGCCTGTAAACCACTCTGTGCCCTGCGTCCTCCCTGCTTCTGTAATTTAAGAAAAATTAAACTCTTAGCGTCGGCAGCGACGGGCCTTGGTTTGTCACGTCAGCCATTAGCGGTACAGTAATTAGAGTTTTGCATTTTAGGCAAATGTAGGATCGACAGCAGAGATAAGTTACCATCATTGGACTTCTGGATGGGTTTTCCTTCCCCTCAGTCTTGCTAAGTGGCAGACGGTCACACGCACCCCTCCCAGCCGTCATTACCATCCCGGTCAGGCACCCTCTCCTATCCCCCCTCACGGGCACCACACGCCCTTCACAGACTGGATTGTGTCCAACGTGCTCTTTCACGCATAGATACGTGGAGTGATGAACACAGGGCCTAACCAAACGTGGCTCGTGATGGGCAAACCCAGCGCAGAGACGCCCTGAGGAAAGGTGGCCGTCACAGCCGTCCTTTAGGGACCGGGGACCGTCCTGACATGGACAGAGGCCCAACTGATGTGCTCCAGCCACAGCTGGGGCCCCACACTCGGTTGCCCCTGCAAGGCCTCGTTCTCACCCAAAGGATGACTTGTGCAGCTTCTGCCTCCTGAATCGTCGTTGACGTGTGAGAAGTAGGAACAATGAGTTTTGTGCGTGACCTCACACACGCGACACACTCGCTCTTCTCTGTCAAGAGCAGGGTTGGTCACACCCAGTGACAAACCACCAGCTTCAGCGGTGGGTGGAGACATTCTAATATTTCCAGAAACAGCAGTTTGCAGCTCTGGGATTCATGCTTGCGTCTCTGGGAAACTTTTCTTAGGGGAAACAATGAGGAATGTGCCAGACTCTCTTCTGAAGGTTACAAGCAATTAACCAAGGAAGGGGCCCTTTCTCTACATCTTTTATTAATCCTCTACTATTGTTTGTTAGACAAATCACTATGATTGGGGCCATGGGGAGTTCAGAATTGCTGAGCGGTGCTTCAAATTTTGGTGCCTCATTCTGACAACTTTCCCCAAGAAATCTCTTGAGTTTGCAAGAATCCATGGCTCGCATGGAAGCCTACTTCTGTGAGGAGAATGCTAGCGCGACTGAAGTCCACCGGACTCTGTTTCTGAGCCGGAGAAGAATTCAAAGGCTGGAAGCAGAAACCAGAGTGGTGCCGGGACCCCAACCTCCCCACTGGTCCGTGGCAGGACAGCAGCTGAAATAGACCCTTGGCCCAGTCCACTGTTTTCCCCACTGTCCTTCTATTCAGTTGTTTTATCCAGTGAAGTCCTCGTGGCTGTATGAGTCAGGGTTCGCCAGAGGAACAGAACCAAGAGGAGACAGAGACAGAGAGAGAGAGAGAGAGAGGGAGAGAGATGTAAGTACAGATATACAGATAGAGATATATCACGAGATAAATTATGAGAAATTGGTTCACATGACTGGAGACTGAGGAGTCCCAGGGTCTCTGTCTGCAAGCTGGAGACCCAGGAGAGTCAGTGGTGTAAGTCCCAGTCTGAGGGGCAGGAGATGGATGTCCCAGCTCAACAGTGAGCAGAGAGAGGGCGAATTCTCCCTTCCTTTACATTTTGGTCCTATTCAGGCCCTTGATGGATTGAATGAGGCTCCCCCACCACATAGAGGAGGAAAATCCACTTTACTCAGCACACCCGTTCATATCCCAATCTCATCCAGAAATCCCTCACAGACACACACAGAAATAAGGCTTAACCAAATATCCAGCAGCCCTGGGCACTGTCAAATTGACACAGGAAATTAATGTGATGGTGTTGATGATGCTGATGGTGATGATAGTGGTGATGGTGGTGATGGTGATGACAGTGATGGAAATGGTGTGGTGGTGGTGATGTGATGGTGGTGATGGTGGTGGTGATTGATGGTGATGATGGTGATGGTAATGGTGGTGGTGGTGGTGATGGTGGTGGTGATTGAT